>JASPKZ010000458.1:0-352500 GCA_030220185.1 Diploptera punctata | reverse complement strand
CATCATCATCATAATAACAATAATCATAATAATAATCATAACAGTTGTAATAATAATAATGATAATAATGATGATGATGATAATAATTATAATAATAATAACAACGATAATAATAAATGATGATAATAATAATAATATTAATAATAATAATAACAACGATAATAATAATGATGATAATAATAATAACAACGATAATAATAATAATAATAATGATAATAATAATAATAATAATAATAATAATAATAATAATAATAATAATAAGGATAATAATAATTATAATTGGACAGAACAACATTGAGGCGGAACAAGCAATTTACGTAACCCGTGAAGTGAATAATAATAAAAATAATAGTAGGCCTAATTATTATTGTTATTATTATTAAGCCTGTATATTTATACATATTTAGGGTTGTGCAAGAAACCGTTAAGTGATTGAGGGATGAAAGAGGAGGCTAAGCTGAACAACTGTTTCCTCTACCAAAATTCACATGAACTGACTTTTTTCCTCTAGGTTGTGACACAGATCTACTTCTGAAAACCTTTTGTGTGCAGAATTGTCATTTTCCATTTAAAAGATATATATATATATATATATTTTTTTTTTTAAATTTAGGTCACCATTGACTTCCAACAGGTACTTTCAAAGTAGTAGGAGTTTGCGAGATGACAATTGTAGCTGCAGTAACACAGATAACCAATTTTTCTTCGGTAAGTTTCCAAACCTACGTCATTGATTGTTTTGTCATAGATTCAAACATCTACTTATGACGTCAGCATTGGGTGACAAATCATAATTGCGCTGGGGAAGATATTTTCTTATGGAATTTCGGCCAGTATGGGACCGGAACCAACCCAGCATCGTGAGGCATTTGGGTAGCTACAATAAGTAGCGGCTCCAGGCTGAGAAGACCAGCTATAACAGCTGGGGGATCCGATATATTGACCACATATCACCCCTACACTGGCTGCATGATAGGCCTTCTAGACCTGTCGCGTTTGGAGTTTTTTTGAGCCGGTTTACAGGAATTATGATTCGCCGTACGTATATGAGTATATCATATTATTTTCAATATAAAGTAAATGTAGAAAAAAATAATTAGGCAAAAAACTGACATCAAAATCTATATTAGGTTTTTGTTGTCTATAAACTATTACAATGGTTTGAACACGTGAAAATAATCTAACACAAAATAATTCCTAAACCGGTATTATAATGGGGACCGGAAGGAAGAAGAAAAAAAGAAGACCGAAAAAATATGGATAGAGGAATTTAGTGATGCCACAAAGGAAGGTGGACTACAAGAACTGAATTCGATGGATAGAGAGTGGGAGAATTAAATAATATCAAAGTAGTTTTGGGCATATGAAAATTATTGTTTTCACTGTAAAGTCTGTTTTATAGAAGTAATAATAATAGTAATACTAATAATAATAATAATAATAATAATAATAATAGTAATAATAATAGTAATAGTAATAATAATAGTAATAATAATAGAGTATGTTGAAAAACGGTACATTTACAAAAATAACAGAATATTTAGCAATAAATAGCAATAAAAGAAAAAAATGTAATATTGGAAGAAGGAATTCAAATAAAGTAAGTGAAACAAACTAAATATTTGGGAATAATTGTGGATAATATTGTAGTATAGGCAAAGAGAACATAAAGCATAGAATTGAATTGAGTAGCTAAATAATATCATCGTTAAATTCCATATGGTGGGATAAGCATATTTGGAAAGACACAAAAAAATATATTGGTGAAACATTGATGGAATCTGTTGCAGTGAATGGAAGTGAGGTATGGACAATGAATAAGTACTACAAGAATAGACTAATATCTCTAGAAATTAATTATTTATGCAGAAGTGTCAGAAAATCAAAATTATAACATGCCACAAATAAGTAAATTAGAAACATAATGGAAGCAGAAGAAAGCATAATTGAAAGAATTGAGGAGAAGAAATTAAAATGGTTAGGATATATTTTATGAATGGAAATGAGCGATGGCCGATACTACTACCGTATATCAATGGCAACCGAGCAGAAAGAAGAAAAGAGGGAGACCAAAGTTAACATGGAAGGAAAGGATGAAGATAGTACTGCAAGCAAGAGGGCTAAGCCCAAGATCGTAGGCTTTGGACGTTTGGCACGGGAAGACGACAGCAGCTGTAAAAACCTTAAGATATATTTAGATAGATAGATAGATAGATAGACAGATAGATAGATAGATAGATAGATAGATAGATAGATAGATAGATAGATAGATAGATAGATAGATAGATAGATAGATAGATAGATAGATAGATAGATAGATAGATAGATAGATAGATAGATAGATAGATAGATAGATAGATAGATAGATAGATAGATAGATAGATAGATAGATAGATAGATAGATAGATAGATAGATAGATAGATAGATAGATAGATAGATAGATAGATAGATAGATAGATGTTGAGAACAATTATATTTTTGTCAATTGTTTTAATGCTTATTGTTTCTATTTAAGGAAGATTACGACATTCATATTTTACATAAAATATCCCAAGCAAAGATGGAATTACCTACGCCCTGTTGAATTGTTTATAACCTACCTTAAAAGTAGAGACGTGGGTTTCGCCTACACTTAAATTTGCAGTAACTGAAGGGTGTTGTTCCTCAAACAAGACAATCACTCAAACAATTTATCTTGAAGTATATGCGTTTTCAGCTTTTACAATACTAGCACAATAAACCAAGATTGAGGAAGAGTTTACTTGATGAAGCTCATAATTGAATTTCCTTACTCGTACCACCTTAATCATTTAAAAGGGGAAACTTATTATCTCATGCCAGTTTATTTAAACGTACCGGACCGTAATGAAAACAGCTAAAGTGCAAGCATAGGGCTAGAGCATTGTTATGTTTGCACACTTTACTGTATGATTGCCACAAATATAATTTATTTCAACAATTTTTCATAATTTTGTTAAGGGCACCGAATGGTGAAAATGTAAAAAAAAGGCAAAAAAGGCATTTTTTATGTATTTGGTTTTTCATAACTATGATTCTTTAGGATCGGCCGCGGTGGACTAGTGGTTATGCTCCTTGCCTCTGGTACCGAGAGATTTTCAGGCTCGTAAGAAATCCCTAAGCTTGAATGAAAAGGCCTCTAAGCAAAATTTACCGAATTTTCCCGTCGTAGTACTACCTTGGTTTCCTAGATGTCAGTATGAGGCGGAACGCTGACCACGGACCACTCAAAATGACATCTATACGAAAACAAGTGTAATTAAGTTAGTATGGTTCAAATTCTTCCCTGTAGGGGGAGAGCGCCTAAATCTCTGTTAAGGGAAAACATGGGCTTACAAGAAGAAGAAGAAGCAAAATTGAGTCCGTGACGTAAGAGTTTAAATACCTCTGTACGTGTGGTAAGCATTAATAATCTTTAATACGTGTTTTCTTCTTCTTCTTCTTCTTCACTTCCTGGTTTAGGCATTCGTTGCCTGTTCTGTCTTCGCTAATATATCTAAGACCATCTCTTCCGGGACGTCCAACATCTCTTCTTCCTTTCGGAAAATAATGTACGACTTTTGCCATTGACGTAGACTTTCACGCCCGGAGTTGCTGTGATGAGCTTGAATAAGAGTTTCGGGCTGTATGCCGTGGTCGTGAGGCTTGTATTTCCCCGCCCCGCGTTTCTCCATAGACGTCGTCTTGGCATCCTCTTCTCAAATCGTCTAGATTTCCTTTCCTTTCCTCCCCTTGAGGATGCCAGACGCAGTCTCTGGCGAAACGTCGGGGAACTATAAGCCTCACGACCATGACCTACAGCTCGAAAATCTTCTTCAAGGTCATCAGTGTAAGACTTTATTTGGTAATCTACGTACTTCCTTCTGTTCTTTCTACATGTGTGTTTTTTTTCGTTTCCTTTTCTTTGACATTTTCCAAAACTTAAAATGTTCTTTACGATGAAATGTATATGCTATCAAAATGAAATTTATGGTTAGACTCTCCGATATATGCTAATTCAAATTTGCTATGCAGTTACTAGTCTAAGACATATGTTAAAATATATATACAGTCAATATGCCAATTTCACCAATTAATGTTTAAAAAGGTCAACAAGTTTCCACAGCCAAGCTGTCATTCTCAAGACCAGATATTGACTGAAGACAAAATTGATAATAAATAATAAATTCAGTTAAAAACAAACTGTTTTTAACTGAATTTGTTTATTATTTATTATCAATTTTGTCTTCAGTCAATATCTGGTCTTGAGAATGACAGCTTGGCTGTGGAAACTTGTTGACCTTTTTAAACATTAATTGGTGAAATGGGCATATTGACTGTATATATATTTTAATATTTGATCACCAAGAAGATCACTTGTGTATTAAGACATATGTGTTCTTGTAAATTGAGATGGAAATGCATGAGAGTAGATAAAAAATAAATATTTTTTCTCAAAAAATGAAAAATAAGCAGTATCCACCCTTTATGATTTTCTGCATAGCAAATGTGTTTAGTGCAATCATAAAGACTTTGCATTTCAAATTTCATGAGAGAATATTTAAAAATGCAACGTAAGGAACATTTTTTAGAAAATATTTTTAAAAAATCATAATTCTGAATTTATTTTACTTATAAACACCAAACTTCACAGAAATGCTTCTATAAGTACATAATGTATGTGATAAAATTTTCAAAACAATCAATCAAACTATAACATCCTTCAAAAACAAACTAAACAATTATTTAATAACAAACTAACTTATACACCTCACTGATAGTATTCTTTTAGCAATATTAATATATTTAATTATTTATGTAAATAATATTAAGAATAACAAATATTTTTATTTGTTTTGTTTTAAATATTGTATAATCATAAAATTAGTTTTCTATATCTCATTATTTTCCTGTTTTTTATATACACTAGACAGGGACAATTTAATATGTCTTGCTTGTATACATTTTATTATTAGTTTTAGTCTTAATTTTAACGAATATTAACTGGTTGTATTATAGATCGTAATATGTATATTAGATATCTTTTGATCAAATTTTTACTTAGTGTTTAATATTAGAGTTAATTAAGATTGTTATATTCTTATGTAATATATGTTTGTACTGGTGAGTGGAAGAGAAGGCCACATGGCCTTAACTCCACCAGGCTAAATAAATCTTAAATCTTAAAAAATTAAAACGAAACAAAAAACAAATTGAAATTCAAGTTTATGTGATGAGTTCTTAGAAGACAGATTTTAACCATGACAGGCTTTTCTCGCGGATTCTCAGTTTTCGCCAGTTGAAATTTTTATTTCACCGCTTCTCCATACTCATGTCACCCATTTCGTTACATATAATTTCATTTGCCCCTGTGATGGTGCATAGAGCTCAGGTCAGGCCTTTTATATCACAAACCTTCAATAATACGGGATTCATCTCATGTCATCCCTCGACCTCACATTGTTCCTAACATGATTAATGGATTTAATATGCAGTCGAGTCTACGACAGGGAAGCAACAGCTGGAAGCGCTCGCCACTGAAGATGTCCTCCGCAGTTGAGGGAGAAACGTCTGGAAGAAACGCCAGTTATAGACCACGGCCACATAGCCCGGAATCTTTTATTATCACATTTTAATGTTATAAACATTTTATACTGGACTAATGAGCCCTATGAGATGTTATTATAAAGCCTATGCATAACGTACCCACTCAAATCATAGAGATCTGTTTTGTTTACGGGTTTTTTAATTCTCTTTTTTGCACAGTTTTCCTCTGTTTTAATCTACATTGCTTAGATTTTAAGTTTTTTAACACGTACAGACACGGGATTAAGAACTCACCAGAACCATAATGGAGATTTAAAATCTTCTATCACCACTGGAATCGAACATGATCGTCGGAACGGAAGGTTGGGACTCTACCAACCATGGACATTGCATTGTCGTGTGACCGTACTTTCAGTTAAAAATGAGTCACTTTTGTTTGCAGATCAATGGCACCTTACCTCATACTGCTTGCCTAAGGTCACTTTTATGTAGTTAATTTTGTGTGTTGTAATTAATTCATCACTCTATATATCATCATCAGTATCAAGGATTAGACCTTAAGGCGTATTCCGATCTTATGTTAGAATTGATCTTTCCATCTTTTACTGGGTCTTCCTACATTTCTTCTTTCTATTTGTCTGTGGTGAAGAATCTGTTTGGGGATTCTGCTGTTATCCAATTTATTGATGTGGTCCATCCATTCGTCCCTATATTGTGTAATTCTATCTAATAGTTTGGATATATTTAGTTCTCTTTGTATATTTCCATTTCCTTTCCGATCTGCTATTGTAGTAGCCAGCCACACTCCTCAAAAACTTAATTTATGAAGTTTCTCTTCGTCGTTCCTGGTTTTTTTGGTTAAGACCTAGTGTTCCGATCAAATATAAGTGTTGGAACCGCCATTGTTTTAATTTTTTTTTAAAGTGTCTCCCTTCTAATTCTCTTGGGACTTCGTTTTATGGTGTCACACATAATTAATTTTATTTATTTTGTCTGCAGTGTCTTCACTTTTTTTATATGACACATTTTATCCCAGATAATTAATATTGGAAACACATTGTGGAACAATCAGACGAACACTGAGAAACAAAGTAAGAAAGGATATGCAACTAAGATTTTACTCAACGATGGCACTACCAGTGGCGATATATGGAAGTGAGGTTAGGTCCTGAAGGAAAAAGACAAATAAAAGTAAAATTTAGGCAGCGGGAATGAGATTCCTACGGGCTCTGAAAATTTGTACAAGAGAATAACATATTAGAAATCATAATGTTAGAGAGGAACTAAAAGTACAACCACTTCTTCAACAAATAGAAGAAAGGAACAATTGGATCGAACAACCGCAAAGAACGACAGAGGATAGGATACCAAAGATGGGACAGTTGTGTAATCCGGGAGGACGAACATCGGTAGGAACAAGACAAATACCTAAATCCGTGAAGTTTGATGATGATGATGATGATGATGATGATGATGATAAAAAAAATAGCTCACCTCTTCTGTTCTTTGATTCTCTAATTGGATATGCATAAATTGAAGAGTATGACTGTATACTGAATTGAGTACCGGTACCATTAAATAGATGCCAAATATATGTCAGCATAATTCAACATACGAGACGAATGAGCTAATCTTGTATTACATAAACTGTTTCTTTACCCAAATGTAATTTGTTTCATTTGATGCTCTTAGGTAAATTAGAAGGCGTTTTAGTAATATGAGACGTTATAACCTGTTGCATGGATAGGCGACCCACGTTAACAAGACGTGGAGTTACAGATGTAATTTACAATGTAAACAGATTTCACTGCATGACTCATGAATTCTTGTGGTGATTACGGATTATCATTGTTAATTTAAATCCATAGAAAGTGGAAACATTTTGCAATACAATATCGATTTTCATCATATTATTAAATTTCACATTTTTATTACTGTTATTCTAGGGTTATAACTTTTTGGACTTTTGTGAAATAAAATATTTCCTGTGCAATAAATGGGTTAAAAATATTTCCTGTGCAATGAATGGGTGAACGTTTACTTAAAACCATTGAAAAAATCCTTCATTTCACTGAGCGTCAAGAAAAGGTCACCCCAAAATATATTTATATATCAATATTTAATATTAATTTGGGGGTGACCTTTTCTTGAATCTCAGTGAAATGAAGGCCTTTTCAATGGTTTTAAGAAAAACGTTCATCCATTCATTGTACAGGAAATATTTTATTTCACAAAAGTCCAAAAAGTTATAACCCTAGAACAAACTTTTTATAAAGATGCATTTTGACCCTCCTGCTTTTTTAATTAAACACTTCACCGACAAAAACTATTTATATAGTTAATGAAAACTACAGATTCGTCATCGCTTTCGCTAACGACCTGCGCTGGTCCTATACTCAGCCTACCGAATCCAGTTTTTATCATCGATAAGATGATAGGCTGTTAGTTTATGGATGCTGATAACGTATGTTATTGAGCGATAACGAGGAGATACTGAGGGCCAACACACACACACACACACACATTATCGAATAACATTAAGAAATTGGAACTGGAAGTAAATATCAATAAAACTAAATATATGGTTGCAAATAGAAATGCATTATATAATGGAAATGGATAACTAATGACAAATGAAGGAAATTTTGAAGAAGTAGCTGATTTAAAGTATCTAGGAACAATAATTACAAACAGGAATGAGATGCACAAAGAAATTAAACATAGGCTCAATTCTGGAAATGCGTGCTATTGTGCATTGCAGAGACTCTTGACATCCCAACGTCTTTTAAAAAACGTTAAATTGAAAATATATAAAACTGTTATTCTACCAGTTATATTATATGGGTGCGAAACATGGACTCTTACTTTAAGGGTGGCGAGAAGATTACGAGTATTTGAGAATAAAGTTCTTAGGAAGATTTTTGGACCAAAAAGACATTAACAGACGGGTGAATGGAGAAGACTTACATAACAGTGAACTACATGGTCTTTATAGGAAGTCAGATATAATAAGATCAGTTAAGTCTCGTAGACTGCAATGGGGAGGAAATGTGGCACGAATGGGAAATGAAGGACATGCATGGAAGCTTCTTGTAGGAAAACCAGAGGGAAAACGCCCAGTTGGTAGACCAAGAATGAGGTGGGAGAATAACATTATCCATGATTTCAGGGAAGTAGATTATATAGAGGATGATGTAAAACATTAACTCAGGATAGGGATGTATGGAGAGCGTATGTCCGCGCGGCCATGAACCTACAGGTTCGATCGAGCCAGTGAGTTAGTTAATCACCAAATGAATATTGTCATCCGACATAGGCCTAAGAATTTCATAATGGAATTTTCCAAAGAGTTTTATATGAAAAATTTTGAAAACATTTCTGCTATCACCCATTTGAGCTGCATTCAGACCATCTCAATCTCCTAGGTAAATTACATAAATTATGGAATTTCTCGTTGCCAAGCTTCCTCTATTCATCCTAAACCATAAGTCAAATATTTTCTTCTTCATCTTCTTCTTCTTCTTAATAAGGTGCTACAGCTTTAATTAGGCTATGTTTTGGTTTTCTCGACAACTTCATTCCACACTTTTCTAATCATTTGTTCCAATTTTTTACCTTCATCATCATCATCATAGTACATTCACGAATATAGGCCATTTGTTGACCTGCTTCGGCCTCAAGAGAAACACCATCCTAGATGTCAGTATGAGGCGGAACGCTGACCACGGACCATTCAAAATGACATCTATACGAAAACAAGTGTAATTAAGTTAGTATGGTTCAAATTCTTCCCTGTAGGGGAAGAGCGCCTAAATCTCTGTTAAGGGAAAACAATGGGCTTACAAGAAGAAGAAGAAGAAGAAGCAACATTGAGTCCGTGACGTAAGAGTTTTAAATACCTCTGTACGTGTGGTAAGCATTAATAATCTTTAATACGTGTTTTCTTCTTCTTCTTCTTCTTCACTTCCTGGTTTAGGCATTCGTTGCCTGTTCTGTCTTCGCTAATATATCTAAGACCATCTCTTCCGGGACGTCCAACATCTCTTCTTCCTTTCGGAAAATAATGTATGACTTTTGTATTGACGTAGACTTTCACGGCCGGAGTTGCTATGATGATGTTGAAGAAGATTTTCGGGCTGTAGGCCGTGGTCGTGAGGCTTGTAGTTCCCCGACGTTTCTCCAGAGGACTGCGTCTGGCATCCTCTTCTCAAATCGTAGTATATATCTCTAGATTTCCTCCCCTTGAGGATGCCAGACGCAGTCTCTGGCGAAACGTCGGGGAATTATAAGCCTCACGACCATGACCTACAGCTCGAAAATCTTCTTCAAGGTCATCAGTGTAAGACTTTATTTGGTAATCTACGCACTTCCTTCTGTTCTTTCTACATGTGTGTTTTTTTTCGTTTCCTTTTCTTTGACATTTTCCAAAACTTAAAATGTTCTTTACGATGAAATGTATATGCTATCAAAATAAAATTTATGGTTAGACTCTCCAATATATGCTAATTCAAATTTGCTATGCAGTTACTAGTCTAAGACATATGTGTTCTTGTAAATTGAGATGGAAATGCATGAGAGTAGATAAAAAAATAAATATTTTTTCTCAAAAAATGAAAAATAAGCAGTATCCACCCTTTGTGATTTTCTGCATAGCAAATGAGTTTAGTGGAATCATAAAGACTTTGCATTTCAAATTTCATGAGAGAATATTTAAAAATGCAACGTAGGGAACATTTTTTAGAAAATATTTTTAAAAAATCATAATTCTGAATTTATTTTACTTATAAACACCAAACTTCACAGAAATGCTTCTATAAGTACATAATGCATGTGATAAAATTTTCAAAACAATCAAATTAAATCGAAACTAAAAAAATTGAAATTCACTAGTCGGTCCCCTATGTTTATGTGATGAGTTCTTAGATGACAGATTTTAACCATGACAGGCTTTTCTCGCGGATTCTCAGTTTTCGCCAGTTGAAATTTTTATTTCACCGCTTCTCCATACTCATGTCACCCATTTCGTTACATATCATTTCATTTGCCCCTGTGATGGTGCATAGAGCTCAGGTCAGGCCTTTTATATCACAAACCTTCAATAATACGGGATTCATCTCATGTCATCCCTCGACCTCGCATTGTTCCTAACACGATTAATGGATTTAATATGCAGTCGAGTCTACGACAGGGAAGCAACAGCTGGAAGCGCTCGCCACTGAAGATGTCCTCCGCAGTTGAGGGAGAAACGTCTGGAAGAAACGCCAGTTATAGACCACGGCCACATAGCCCGGAATCTTTTATTATCACATTTTAATGTTATAAACATTTTATACTGGACTAATGAGCCCTATGAGATGTTATTATAAAGCCTATGCATAACGTACCCACTCAAATCATAGAGGTCTGTTTTGTTTACGGGTTTTTTAATTATCTTTTTTGCACAGTTTTCCTCTGTTTTAATCTACATTGCTTAGATTTTAAGTTTTTTAACACGTACAGACACGGGATTAAGAACTCACCAGAACCATAATGGAGATTTAAAATCTTCTATCACCACTGGAATCGAACATGATCGTCGGAACGGAAGGTTGGGACTCTACCAACCATGGACATTGCATTGTCGTGTGGTCGTACTTTCAGTTAAAAATGAGTCACTTTTGTTTGCAGATCAATGGCACCTTACCTCATACTGCTTGCCTAAGGTCACTTTTATGTAGTTAATTTTGTGTGTTGTAATTAATTCATCACTCTATATATCATCATCAGTATCAAGGATTAGACCTTAAGGCGTGTTCCGATCTTATGTTAGAATTGATCTTTCCATCTTTTACTGGGTCTTCCTACATTTCTTCTTTCTACTTGTCTGTGGTGAAGAATCTGTTTGGGGATTCTGCTGTTATCCAATTTATTGATGTGGTCCATCCATTCGTCCCTATATTGTGTAATTCTTTCTAATAGCTTGGATATATTTAGTTCTCTTTGTATATTTTCATTTCCTTTCGATCTGCTATTGTAGTAGCCAGCCACACTCCTCAAAAACTTAATTTATGAAGTTTCTCTTCGTCGTTCCTGGTTTTTTTGGTTAAGACCTAGTGTTCCGATCAAATATAAGTGTTGGAACCGCCATTGTTTTAATTTTTTTAAAGTGTCTCCCTTCTAATCCTCTTGGGACTTCGTTTTATGGTGTCACACATAATTAATTTTATTTATTTTGTCTGCAGTATCTTCACTTTTTTTATATGACACATTTTATCCCAGATAATTAATATTGGAAACACATTGTGGAACAATCAGACGAACACTGAGAAACAAAGTAAGAAAGGATACGCAACTAAGATTTTACTCAACGATGGCACTACCAGTGGCGATATATGGAAGTGAGGTTAGGTCCTGAAGGAAAAAGGCAAATAAAAGTAAAATTTAGGCAGCGGGAATGAGATTCCTACGGGCTCTGAAAATTTGTACAAGAGAATAACATATTAGAAATCATAATATTAGAGAGGAACTAAAAGTACAACCACTTCTTCAACAAATAGAAGAAAGGAACAATTGGATCGAACAACCGCAAAGAACGACAGAGGATAGGATACCAAAGATGGGACAGTTGTGTAATCCGGGAGGACGAACATCGGTAGGAACAAGACAAATACCTAAATCCGTGAAATTTGATGATGATGATGATGATGATGATGATGATGATGAAAAAAATAGCTCACCTCTCCTGTTCTTTGATTCTCTAATTGGATATGCATAAATTGAAGAGTATGACTGTATACTGAATTGAGTACCGGTACCATTAAATAGATGCCAAATATATGTCAGCATAATTCAACGTACGAGACGAATGAGCTAATCTTGTATTACATAAACTGTTTCTTTACCCAAATGTAATTTGTTTCATTTGATGCTCTTAGGTAAATTAGAAGGCGTTTTAGTAATATGAGACGTTATAACCTGTTGCATGAATAGGCGACCCACGTTAACAAGACGTGGAGTTACAGATGTAATTTACAATGTAAACAGATTTCACTGCATGACTCATGAATTCTTGTGGTGATTACGGATTATCATTGTTAATTTAAATCCATAGAAAGTGGAAACATTTTGCAATAAAATATCGATTTTCATCATATTATTAAATTTCACATTTTTATTACTGTTGTACACACTAGGGTTATAAGTTTTTGGACTTTTGTGAAATAGAATATTTCCTGTACAATGAATGGATGAACGTTTTTCTTAAAACCATTGAAAAGGCCTTCATTTCACTGAGATTCAAGAAAAGGTCACCCCCAAATTAATATTAAATATTGATATATAAATATATTTGGGGGTGACCTTTTCTTGACGCTCAGTGAAATGAAGGATTTTTTCAATGGTTTTAAGTAAACGTTCACCCATTCATTGCACAGGAAATATTTTAAACCCATTTATTGCACAGGAAATATTTTATTTCACAAAAGTCCAAAAAGTTATAACCCTAGAACAAACTTTTATAAAGATGCATTTTGACCCTCCTGCTTTTTTAATTAAACACTTCACCCACAAAAACTATTTATATAGTTAATGAAAACTACAGATTCGTCATCGCATTCGCTAACGACCTGCGCTGGTCTTACACTCAGCCAACCGAATCCAGTTTTTATCATCGATAAGATGATAGGCTGTTAGTTTAAGGATGCTGATAACGTATATTATTGAGCGATAACGAGGAGATACTGAGGGCCAACACACACACACACACATTATTGAATAACATTAACAAAATAAGGACTGGAAGTAAATATTAATAAAACTAAATATATGGTTGCAAATAGAAATGCATTATATAATGTAAATGGATAACTAATGATAAATGAAAGAAATTTTGAAGAAGTAGCTGATTTAAAGTATCTAGGAACAATAATTACAAACAGGAATGAGATGCACAAAGAAATTAAACATAGGCTCAATTCTGGAAATGCGTGCTATTGTGCATTGCAGAGACTCTTGACATCCCAACGTCTTTTAAAAAACGTTAAATTGAAAATATATAAAACTGTTATTCTACCAGTTATATTATATGGGTGCGAAACATGGACTCTTACTTTAAGGATGGCGAGAAGATTACGAGTATTTGAGAATAAAGTTCTTAGGAAGATTTTTGGACCAAAAAGACATTAACAGACGGGTGAATGGAGAAGACCTACATAACAGTGAACTACATGGTCTTTATAGGAAGTCAGATATAATAAGATCAGTTAAGTCTCGTAGACTGCAATGGGGAGGAAATGTGGCACGAATGGGAAATGAAGGACATGCATGGAAGCTTCTTGTAGGAAAACCAGAGGGAAAACGCCCAGTTGGTAGACCAAGAATGAGGTGGGAGAATAACATTATCCATGATTTCAGGGAAGTAGATTATATAGAGGATGATGTAAAACATTAACTCAGGATAGGGATGTATGGAGAGCGTATGTCCGCGCGGCCATGAACCTACAGGTTCGATCGAGCCAGTGAGTTAGTTAATCACCAAATGAATATTGTCATCCGACATAGGCCTAAGAATTTCATAATGGAATTTTCCAAAGAGTTTTATATGAAAAATTTTGAAAACATTTCTGCTATCACCCATTTGAGCTGCATTCAGACCATCTCAATCTCCTAGGTAAATTACATAAATTATGGAATTTCTCGTTGCCAAGCTTCCTCTATTCATCCTAAACCATAAGTCAAATATTTTCTTCTTCATCTTCTTCTTCTTCTTAATAAGGTGCTACAGCTTTAATTAGGCTATGTTTTGGTTTTCTCGACAACTTCATTCCACACTTTTCTAATCATTTGTTCCAATTTTTTACCTTCATCATCATCATCATAGTACATTCACGAATATAGGCCATTTGTTGACCTGCTTCGGCCTCAAGAGAAACACCATCCAGAAGACTTTTGAATGAACGTCCTGGCCTTCTTCTTCCTGCAGGTTGATATCTTAACATTTGTTTGGGTACCCTGTGATCTTCCATTCGATGAACATGTTGCATCCATCTTGACTTATAATCAGAAATTTTGTTTTCTAAAGGTTCCATGAGGAATTCTTCTATATAGATAGATAGATGGAAAGCTCTGCGGCCATCACTTAAGTGTTGGCGGTGAGCGATCCATTTTGGTCCTCCTTAATAGGGAGAACCCCGGGTTCCTGTAAAATACATTAGCCCCGGTTTAAATTTTGAATTTAATTTTGAAGTTAATTAGCAGAGTGAAGTCGGAAGCGGACCTTTTGGGGTTCTATTCCAGCATTTGCTCTTTGGATTGAGGGAAACCGCTTAAAACCTCAATTGGAATAGTCGATCACGCGGGATCTTGCCAAGTTTGGCTTTCGGATGACTCTATATTGGGAGGGCATCCAGGCTTCTCTTTATTTAAATATAATGTGCGTACATTTCAGATTATTACAATTAATCATACAATTATGGTAACGTGCATTTTTTTTTATTCTTCAGTTGTTGCTGTTATATCTGTAGTTGTCAGGTGATGTCAGTTTCTCTGGAACTGGTGTGGAATTCTTCTAAGATGTCTTCATTTTTTTGGTGATCTAGTAGTGCGTATCTTGCAGTCCTCCGAAGGTATCTCATTTCAGCAGATCTAAGTCTCTGTATATCCTTCTGTTTCAACATCCCATACTTCGCTACCATACGAAAAGATTTGGAAGAGCCAGTGTTTTATACACTTTTAGTCTTGAATGTTTTTGGACTAACTGTAGCTTGAAGATAGAATTTATTAACCCTAAAATTCTTAAAGATGTTTATATTTTTGCATTTACATAATTTTCTTCTTTATATGAGATATTGCATCCTAGATATGTAACATTATTCACCTGCTCCAAAATTTTATTGTCAAGTACAATTTTAATTCTGACAGGATCTACACCTTGAAATGCCATAATTTTCGTTTTCTCTGTAGATATCTTCAATCCATATTCTTCTATAATTTTGTTAACTTCATTCAGAAATTTCTACCTTCATCAATTTGATATAATTTACATCATCATCTTCCCTCTTTTTTTTTTGGGTCGTCCAAAAATATTTAAGGATTAATGGCTCTCATTTGTAGATTTTTTACTATACATTCATCATCAATTCTTTAGGGTCCTCATCATCTTCATCATCATCATTATCAACAATCACGGATTTAGCCCATGTGGCTTGTTCCGGTCTAATAGATTCTCATGCAAAAAGTTGCATATATCTCTTTTTCGGTCTACCAATATTCCTGTCTCCTCTTGGTTTGTAATTAAGTATAATTTTTGTAATCCGATCATCTTTCATTGTTTTAACATGTTCTTTCCAGTTTTCCTATATTCTTTTATTTTATCTAAAAGTTTAAAAATATTTAGCTCATTTCTAATATCTTCACTTTTTTCTTTTATCTAAACGTTTGCAGCCAGATACACTTCTCAGAAATCTCATTTCAGCTGCTTCTATGATCTTCTATTCTCTTTTAGTTAAAATCCAAAATTCACTACCATACAATAGTAAGGGGACTGCCACTGATTTATAAAATTTTAGTTTTGTTTCCATTCTTGTGTTTTTTAAATATTATTTTAATTGTGCCACATATATAATTAAACCAACCGGGAAGAATCAAAATGTATACTTCTGGATGACCAAAAAATCAAAATAAATGTTGGTATAAAATGGGGTCTCCTCCTCCTGCACACTTACAATTGTTAGTAATTTTTGTTAGAATCGTTGGGGGTTGAATTGGGTTGGAGATTTCTAACTTTATTAAGTTTGTTGAACAGATCTTCATTTTAAAATGGGAGATTTCATAACCCTGGTATTTAAAATGGTTCACTTGTTTAATGGGTTTTTCCTCCAAAATTATTTTAGCTCTCACGGTATCTGATCCATTAAAAGCCAAGACCCTTTAGGGTCCTATTTTCCAATATTTTAGTTGTTTTACTCACTTATTAGAAATTACTGTATTTCACATCCACCGAATAGTTTTACTACAAACAAGATTATATTTAATATAATTTGATATTTAGCTGGTAAGTTAGGAGACATCGAAATGAGTAGTAACGAGAATTTCCTGTTTCAAGCTAGTATTTAATTAATGTTTCTATGTTTTTGATTCTATAACCTAGATACTTAAATGTTTTCACTTTTTCAAGAATTATTGCCTATATTTATCTATTTATTATCTGCTATATTTCGATCATGACACATTTTCATTAATCTGTTTAATTTTGATAACTTTTTATACAGTTTGAAACTCTTCAACTACGTATCTATTTATAGAAAAAAATATTTTTAACGCGAAAGTGCGTTTTGTCGTACTTACAGTAATGGCGACCATGATTGAAAGTTCTACTTTCTACATTTCAGGGTTGCCAACCTAAATAACCATATTGTAATATTACATATTACAAACCTCGTGCAGGAAGTAAAACCTCTCTACTCAAATAAAATATGTTATTGATCCAATAGATGAGACTACATTTCATGCTGTGTAAGCGTCTGGATAGCCTGAGTTAGAAAATTATTGAATATAATGATTGAAAATAATGAAATAAATGAAAAGTTCTTCCCTTACTAATATTTGTGTATACTACGTACACTGTATATACAAAAGTTTATCCAACAAGTAGTGTGAATATACATTATACGGAAAAAATCGCTGCATTTTAAATGAACTGAACTTTATTTGAAACAATGTAAAACAATAAATACGTACTTGCCGCCATTATATGACTGATTAGTATCACGGTCTGCTGTAGTCTCAACTAATAAACATTGCCTACACTGTTAAAGTTAGTCCGTTGTTTATAATGAACACAAATATTTCCAACAAAGCTATTATTGTATTACTGTTATTTATTATTTTGAAAATACCATCGCGCAAAAAATAATGTACAACGCGCGTTTGTGGTTTTACATGATCTGGGGAAATTAAAAACCTCGCTATTGCTCGGTTTTTAAACATTTCCTCGCTTCTGTAAAAACCACTTCCCAACCTTGCATCGTAATATGCTAATATACAGTATATTTTATTACTCATATTCTATTGAGGAGAGATTTTTAAATATTTAATGATATAAATCAAAAAAAGCTATTTGGAAGAAGTCAAACAGAGGATTGGGATGCCTATTGAAGCTTTGTTTATAGGAAAATAAACATTTTCTGTACATATTTAGAAAAACAAAATAAAAAATAGTGAAGTACTTGATTTGAATGTGGAAATGTGTGGAGGAGCATTAGTAAGCTATGAGAATAGTAAACTGGAAGCACCTGAAATGTCAAAATGAAGACGAATGGACCCCATGTTAAATGGGCAAAAAAAGTAATGCTACGAAGAGTGGGTCAAAGAATACTGTTTATATAAATGATAAAGAAAAGGAAAACATAGCTAGGCCACTAGCAAGAATACATTGAAGAATATATCAGTTGATAGACAACATAAAAATAGCATAATACTTATTATGTAAAAAACAAAAGAATGGCAGGACGGAGAGAAGAGTGGAAAGTACTAAGTTTTCAGTTAAGGACCTGCACTTTGGACAGAAAATCATGAATGCATAGAACGCCTTAAATAAGAAAGGGGTTGAAGTAAGACTTTACAATATTATATCATATATTTAGAATAGATTTATTTAGCCTGGTGAAGTTGAGGTCACGTGGTCTTCTCTGTCACTGACCATATATTAAATGTAACATATGTTACATTTAAATACAAACAATTACAATAATATTACATACTAAACAATTAATTATCTGGTAAAACTGAACAATAAGGCAAATAATGTCTAATATGCAATTCAATTAAATACATTTTTTTATTATATACAACTCTCCTCATTAGAGGATTGCCTCAATGGCAAGGTGATACAGACAATTAATTTTTGGAATTGATGAAATACATTTTGTAAATACATTAAAAAAACAAATTGTAGGCCTAATTGAAGTATACATACTATAAAGTAGAAATTTTGTAAATATGGTTTCTTAAAATTGAAATTGATCCTCTAATGGCATCGATGGCAATTTTAGAAAGATACACCCTGTCCAAATCTAAGGAAATCCAAAATTTGGCTAAGAATCCTGGTATAGTACCTCCTGCCCCGATCATCAATCCTGTGACAGTTAAACTATCTAATTGGTATTTATCATAAGTAATGCCACGAGTTATTTCCAAATTATCGATAAATTCACGACTCGCGAAGTGAGGAGTGAATTTATCTAGAGAATTTGGAAATCAAGAGTGGCATTTGTTAGGACTATTTAACGAATAAAATTAAGTTGTTTACTCACAAATTATTATTTAACTATAGTTATTTTAAAATATTTATATATTAATGTAAACGGCGATGTTTGAAAACAAATGAGAAACGATAGGTATGCTTCATCTCCTTCTTTTGTTTATCACTGCAACCAGATCATACTATGTATTGCCAAAGGAACGCAATATTGTAAGAATGCTCTCTAGTGGAGAAAAATTGAAACACATCAAACTGTATATTAATTCATTTCTGATGTCGTATGATGTAAATATGACAATTATATTTTTCTGGATTATTACCTGGGAAAAAATACATTTAAGAAAGTGCAAACAGTGGTTTCTTTTTTTGGTGGTATAATAAATTGCTACAAATGTTTTTATATTAACGTGTTGACATCTATGCTCTATATAAACAATCTGGTAGCCGTATTTCTTATAGGCTCAGTCACTGCAAAATAATAGTCAGACCTGTTCAGAATATTAAAAAGGAGGAGCTTTCTTTAATGTGGTAAATATAACACTGATAAATATTTCGTGAAACACGACTCTGATTGGTTGTAAAACAGAAATCATTGAAACGTGATTGGTCATTGACTCCCATTTGGGGCATGAGTTAAATAGTCTTTGTAATTGTCAACTGTTGGTTCACATATGGCTTTCTTTTCACAGTCAACTTCCTCAGGTTGGCCACTATGAGTCTCAAAACGAATTGTGGGATCTAATATCATACCAATTTTAGAAGATGGTCTAAATGCAATAATATGTATTCGTCTGTTACTCCCATTGGTGGCCACACCATGAACTTCCTCATAAACTGTGTATCCAAAATCTCGCAGGGCTTCTGCCATCATATTTTAAATAGATTGGAAAATCTGAATACTATTTCTATTAAATAATGAGAAAAACTAATTATCAATTCTTAAAAAAAAGTAATATTAGTGAGATGTTTCTGTTAATAATTCTATTTTCAATTTGTTTCTGAAAGATGGTAAAGTTTGGCAGTCTCTGACATAGGATGGAAGAGAATTCCATGTTCTAGCAAGAGACACTGTAAAATATTTCGAGTAATAGGTAATGTGATGAGGAGGGATATAAATGACAATGTGCAGATGGGATATTGCTCAGTAGATATAACTTTTTACCCTAATTAATATTTGTAGTAGTATTAGTAGTTTACTTAATGAGGCTCTTTAACAGCTTAGGTTATTAGCGTCGCATTTCAAAGTCGGACATGAAAGGGCCTATAAATTTTAATTTGATTTGGGGCTTAACTCACTGCTTCATTTTCCTTTCCGAGGCAAAATTGCTAAGGGTTTTTACACCATGAACAAATCGTCGGCCCTGTTCAGGTTTGAACAGCAAATCACCGTAACTTTCCAGATCCTATGCACAAGAACCATTTCCTGTAATAATTGGAGGGAATCGAACATCATTTGGGATATTAGATATGCTAACCGTTACACAATAAATTCGGTCAAGCGCGGGTTTGTACACGTAACATATAACTGTTTCTGAAAGTACATTTTCTTAATTTTTATTTTACTGCTGACAAGGTTATTAGACTTGTCTTCGAATATCCCAGAGCATTTTATATTGAAAATAATAATAATAATAATAATAATAATAATAATAATAATAATAATAATAATAATAATGGCAATAATGGTATGGTGATGATGATGATGGTGATAAGGAAAGCGGCCAGTAGATAGGCCAAGAATGAGATGAGAGAATAATATTAACCATTATATGAATGAAGTGAGTTACATAGGGGATAACTAAAAATATTACATCAAGATAGGAATATATGGAGAGCTTATGCCCGCGTGGCCATGAACCTCCGGGTTCGATAGTTTCTGCCAATTAGTTAATAGTAATAATGGTAGTAATTAAAATTATGTAATAATAACCTAAAAATGGCATGGGAAAATCCCAAAACAATGTCCTTAATAGAAATGTGTGAAACGCTCTCATAAATACTCAACCCTAATAAGATATAAGAGGACTCGACTAAGTAATAATAATAATAATATATAATAATAATAATAATAATAATAAGAAGAAGAAGAAGAAGAAGAAGGTTATATTTATACTGGCAAATTTAAGGCCGTGAGTTTCCTTCCATTCAACCAGAAAATTGTCTTTATCTAATAAATATAAAATCCCACCGCTTTGGTCTCGAGGTAGCGAGCTGCCTTGTCACGCAGCGGGCCCGTGTTCGATTCCCGGTCGGAACAGGCTCCTGGGCGAGGATTTTTTCGGGGGTTTTCCTCATCTGTAAGGCAAATGTCAGGAAGCTTAGGGCCCAATGGTCCCCGAAAATCATCTGGCCATCATCATCATCCTTATCATTATCATCATCATTCTTCACCAGTGTGGAAAGCAACGGAAAGTTCCCTAGTAAAGCTGCAAAGCATAGCATGAAAATGCTATGATTGCAGTGATAGACCTGCCCTCGGACTGAATTACTATGTAATATATATAAAAATTAATGTTTGTTTCTTTGTTTCTTCGTATTTTATGCGCTGCTATACCGTTCATCCGATTGTGAGTGGACTTTTAGGAAAATGTTCAAGTGATTCCCGGGATGATCAAAGGCTGTAAGAGAGTTGTGATACTCAACTCCTACGACCTTAAAAATTACCCTTTGTCGAGAAAACGTGAAAAAATCCCTTTTTTAACGCTTAATTGGCTTACGCTGCCTAAACCTTAACAAATACACAACATTAATGCATACAGAATTGAACATCTCAAATAACTCTACTATTAAGTCCGCGACAGCATATGTTTATCTTTAACGGATGACTCACAATAACCATTTTTGTCTTTCGTTATGCCAAGCAGATAGGGATAAGTAGATTCCCGGAGAAGCATAAGGCAGAGCACGACTGGTATTATTTTACGGATAACTTAAAAAACGAAATTTGTCTTTCAGCTCATTTATTCCAAGTACATCGTGATACGTAGATTCCCGGGCAACGCCATGTAAACAGCATGGGGTATATAAAAATAATTATGATATGACTTTAGATTGCTTGAATATTAAATTTTGGAAGATGAAATTGTATTTACTATTTGGATTGTATGAAAGGTAGTTTGGAAATAGGATTAATTTGTTTGTCGTTTTAGCTACAATAACGAAGAGAGCAAATTTAAAATTATATTTTCCTTTTACTAATTCAACTAAACATAAAACACTATTTTCGTCCTTCAGTTAATTTATGCCAAGAAGATGGGAATAAGTAGATTCTTAGGCAATGCTGGATAATCAGCACGGGGTATCTAAAAATAATAACCATATTAATTTATAATTTTTTCCCCTTTTTTATTTACTCAACTAAACGCAAAAATATTATCATTTACTTAAGCATAGCAGCGCACGTCGGGTATTAACTTGTATTCAATAATAACTTAGCGTTTTACATGATCTTTTTTCTTTGCAGTCCGGGACATTTAATAACAAGCAGTAGAAATTACTATTTAGCCAATTTAAGGTTAAGTTTTTATCTTCTTAATCTGACCAATGAGCTACTTTTTTCACGTTTTCCACTACAAATGACTATTTTTAAGGGTGTAGGAGTTGAGTATCACAGCTCTCTTACAGCCTATATTCATCCCGGGAATCTCCTGAACATTTTGCAAAAAGCCCGATCACAATCGGATCAACGGTATGGCCGCGTATAAAGTACGAACAAACAAACAAACATTCATTTTTATATATTAGATAAGTGATTTCCAATTTATATAGAGGATTTTGAAATCAAGAATGGCATTCTTAAGGACTATTTAACGAATAAAATTGTTTACTCACAAATCATTATTTAAATACAGTTATTTTAAAAGACTTATATAGGCCTATTGGAAAACATTAGCTCAGGATAGGGATGTATGGAGAGCTTATGTCCGCGCGGCCATGAACCTACGGGTTCGATAGTGCCAGTGAGTAAGTAAGTATATAGGCCTATTTAATGTAAACGGCGATGTTTGAAAACAAATGAGACTTGTTTGATTATGTTTATTTTGATCATCACTGCAACTAGATAATATTATTTATTGTCGAATAGGATCGCAATATTGTAAGAATGTACCCTAGTGGAGAAAAAATGAAACACATCAAACCGTAATTTATAACGAACATTATGGGTTATTAATTATTTTTTTTTAGGAAACAACTTCGTAAAATTAATATTTAAAAGCAAAATTATTAACACACAATTATCGATTGTGTAGTTCGAAGGAATCTGTTCATTATTTGCTATATTCACCGTATTTGTTAGAGAGTCAGTCACTACGAAATGATGTTCTGTCCTGTTCAGAATATTAAAAAGGAGGAGCTTTCTTTAATATATATAATAAACAGGATATAGATAAATATCCTGGTGAAGCACGACTGTGATTGGTTGTAAAACAGAATTCATTGAAACGTGATTGGCCATTGACTCCCATTTGCATAGTCTTCGTAAAGAAGCAATGATCAGGACTAAATGCCTTTATGTATTCGTTGACCCCAGCCGGGTTTGAACGCGCGAACTCGGTACCAAGGTGAGCATGGTATCCACGAGTTTACCATGACCATAGCGAAAATTAGAGAGTTTAGAAACTACTAATTGGAAAATAACTACAAAGTATAATTGGCTGTTTTGTTGAATTTTCTATAAATAACGAAATAGCCACTATTTTATAATTATTGACTGAAGCTCTATTCTTATGAATGGATACTAGAGACTGAATGACTAAAGTTGTATGGCAGGAAGCTAAATGTTTAAAAAAGACCACGCCCATTGTTCTAATTTCAAACAGAAACTGCACAGTAATTTGATTATAAATCATGCTCCCTCCAGGTGTCTCTACCAGTCACCGAAATTGTTGTTACTTGTGAAGGAGGTCAAGAGAGGTATTAAAATGGTTTCATGATAATTATTATATTACACGTTTCTTAGACTAATAACTGCAGACTAGTGTAATGTATTGCATTTTTTTCTCTTGCAACCATTGATGAACATTTTTTTCTAATATAACACCTGGTAATTTTTAAAAGAATAATTAATATTTAATTAGAGATAATTAAAATTAACCAGCAAACATCTTAATTTAAAAAATAAAATAGTGACATGTATTATTAAATATTTTAATTGCAGTTTTCGTATTATTCATTACACAATAATACACACAACATAATGTGACGAAGTAAATCCAAGTTGTATAGTCATTTTAACAGTGTAACATATCAAAACATTTTATTCGTGAAATTTGAAATCGGAAAATATGTTTTCATACTCTATAAACTCTGAAAATATACATTCATTATCATCATCCGGTATCATGGCAGCTGTCGCTGTCTTTAAGAAACCAAACGCCATTCCTCTCTGTCCATCCATTGATCTTCCTCCAATCCTCTGATATTCATACCCGCTTGTACCCCATCTATCCAAGTTTTCTTCAGTTTTCCTCTCTTCCTCCTTTCCATTGGGATCCATTCCATAACTATTTTAGGCAATCTTTGCTCTGGCACTCTTTTGACATGGTCATACCACTGTAATTTTTTCTTTTCTATAATGTCTATGATGTCCGGCTACTCTTGTACACCCATAATTTCACTTATTTCTTTATTTGATATTCTATCCATTCTAGATTTTCCAGCTGATCTTCTTAAAATATCCATTTCTATACTTAAAATTATTTTCATTTCCCTGGTAGGAATTTGCCAAACTCCAGCACCATATGTTAACATATTCATTAATAGTTTATATTATAAAATATTCATCGATTAGTTCATCGTTCAATTATAAAATATGTTACATTCATGCATCGTGAAACCATAAAATGTGCATCCATTCTTTCACCGTGAAAATCGTAAAAAATGCATAACCTATATCCATGCAGTATGAATCTTAAAATATGCGTACTTTAATCCACTATGATATAATAAAATATGCATACATTAATTTACTATGAAATCATAAAATATGCTTCCATTCTCTCATATGAAATCATAAAATATGCATAAAATCATTCATTATGTTAGCCTATCATAAAGAATTCACACATTGATGCTCTACAGTCTGCACTGTAAAATCGTAAAACATGCATGCCATCACGCATTTTGATATTAAATGTAAATGTGGTCAACCACTGCGAAATATGGATTCAAGATATCATAAATATATATTAAAGTTTAATCTATTAATCATTATGAAATCCCAAATAAATTATAAAATATAGATGCATTCGTGGAGTACAAAATATGCGTGCGTTCATGTACTACGTTCATGGATTGTGAAATTCGAAATGATTTCGCTCATGAGCTGTAAAAATCATAAAAATACGAGTATACATACATTTATTTGATGAAATGCTCCAAATATACATTTCTTCATTGTAGAGTGCAGCAATGATAACATTTTTTTTCTCAAGTATGTGCATTTGTGAGTTAATATTTTTTGTCTGCCTTAACTTTCAGTAAAACATTTGTCCCATATTCTCATACAGGGTGATTCATAATCCCTATTACAAACTTCTAGGGGTTGTAGAGGGGACTTCGTAGATAAAGTTTTGATAAGGACCCCACGTCCGGAAACTTACCATTTCGATGTAAAATAAATTTGAAGATCGAAACACAGTGGGCTGATATTGTGTGTCTCGTGTTTCAGAATAAGTATTGCAGACTTCTAGGAGTTGTACAAATGTGGTTCTACGTGGCGACCCTATTGTTCATTGCACAAAGTGTACCTGCGACACACGTTTTCATACAAACGCCCCACAAGACCTAGCGTGTGCTCAATAATTTCTACTGTCGACCAGAATTCGTGCCAGAAGATCTTTTTCTGAATCGACAGGTGTAGTACAACTCCTAGAAATGTGTAATACTTATTCTGAAACACAAGAGACACGATAACAGCCCCATGTGTTTCGATTTTTAAACTTATTTTACATCGAAATGGCACGTATCCGGATATGGCTTCCTTATCAAAACTTTATTTATTGAGTCCCCTCTACAACCCCAGAAGTTTTTAACAGGAATTATGAACCACTCTGTATAAGTATGCATTGTTCTTTTATTAGTTATGTTTTATAACTACCATTATCTCTTTCGACTTTAATTGTTTAAGTAGTTGTTTTCATCCCTTAACTGGTCTCATTTAAATCTACCTCTTGAAGTATGTAGTTATTTGTTACAATTTAGGATAAATTATCATAAGTAATGCCACGAGTGATTTCCAAATTATCGATAAATTCACGACTCACGAAGTGAAGTGTGAATTTATCTAGAGAATTTGAAAATAAACTCCGCCATGGCCGGTCCCAAGCCCGGATGAGAAAGGAGGAGGGGAAGGAGTAACAACCTCGTTAAAAAACCAGGGTTCAGTTGGCTCCGACTGATAGTACTCTGTAAGGGTCCCTAGCCAGGGTTACGGTGAAGACCTCAACGGCAGAGTCGGCGCAGAAGGAGTCCTTCATCACGGCGGATCTGGCGGAAGAGGCAACCCTATCTCTAAGGGAAATAGAGAAACTGCCTTGCGGTGAAGAGGGATCTTCAAAGGCTATGGGAGGAAAACCCAGACAGAAATTTTCCTGGTCCTCCAGGTTGGGGGTTTATGCTGTGGGCTAGCTCCCCACACATTAGAAAAAAAGCAAAATGCTAAAAGACCAAATCAATCAAAGCCGGACAGAAAAAAGTACGAAAGACAAAAGCAACGAAAACGGACATTGAATATAGGCACGTGGGATGTACGAGGAATTAGAAACAAAACAAAAAATGAAAATAAAGAGTGACATTTGTTAGGATTATTTAACGAATAAAATTAAACTGTTTACTCACAAATCATTATTCAAATATAGTTATTTTAAAATATTTATATAATTAATTTAAAGGACGATATTTGAAAACAAATGAGAAACGTTAGGTTTCACTTGTTTATCACTGCAACCAGATCATTTATTATTTATTGCCAAAGGATCGCAAAATTGTAAGAATGCACCTTAGTGGAGAAAAAATTAAACACATCAAATTGTATATTAATTCATTTCTGATGTCCTATGATGTAAATATGTCAATTATATTTTTTGGAACGTTATTACCAGAAAAAAATACGTTTAAGAAAGTGCAAACAGTGTTTTTTTTTATGGTACAATCAATTGCTACGAATGTTATTATATTATCTCCCGCAACCACGATCTGGTTACATTCGTGCACTATATATACAATCTGGTAGCCACATGAAGTCAGTGCAAAATGATGCTACGAGCTATTCAGAATGTTGTAAAGGAAGAGCTTGATTTTACAGTGATAAAATTAAATTCATAAAATCGAGGTGAATAACGACTGTGATTGGTTGTAAATAAAAAATCATCGAAATGTGATTGGTCACTGAGTCCCATTTGGGGCATGAATCAAATAGTCATCATTAAATACTATGCAGTGTGTTCAAGTAAAACTTTGGAATATGTAAGCAGCTCTGTTTCTCTCTAGTTGTCACGGACCACAAGTTAGTAATCTTAAAACATTTAATTTATACTACCTGCAAATCATTATAATTCTTGGTTTCAGTTCTGAAACATCATATTACCGCAGCCAACATGAATATTATTGTAATATATTTGTGGTCGTGACACTTGTGACGTATTTGTTACGTCACAGATGTTATGGGTAAGAGCGAGTCAAGATACAAAGTATGTCATTTGTATTATTTTCTCTTCCGCCGCTACGTTTTACAGGAAACAATGCCGACTTCATGTAGGAAGTAAATTAACTGTTTAGGCGATACTCAATTTACAGAAATCTTAAATTAGTATTTAATCATTTTGCAGAACTTTGGAAATATGTTCTGATAAAATAATCGTGAACAAATTAACTTCAATTTTATTTCCCTCTTTCTGTCACTCTGTTTTTTAGATACTTCTTTGCGCGATAGTGCGTTTTGTCGTTCTTACAGCAATGGCGACCATGATTGAAAGTTCAACTTGCTACATCTCGGGGTTGCCAACCTAAATAACTATACTCTAACATTACATATTACTAACCTCGTGCGGGAAGTAAAACCACTGTCCTTTATGTATACTATGTACAATGTATATACAAAAATATATCTGAAAGGTAGTGTTAATATACATTATACGAAACAAATCACTGCATTTTTAATGAACTGAACTTTATTTGAAACGATATAAAACAATAAATACGTACTTGCCGCCATTCTATGAATGATTGGTGCCACGGCCTGCTGTAGTCTTAATTAATAAACATTACCCACACTGTTAACGTTAGGCAATCCTTTATAATGAACTCAAATATTTCCAATAAAGATGTTATTGTAAAGTGATCCCACAACAGGCCCAGAGGCCCTTGGGGTAGTAGGAGGTTAAAGCCCCCACTTTTTTCTAGACAATCGGCACTTTATGTCAGCCGAATTGTCAGCCCTGCGTGACGGCCGCCTTTACCCCCAGAACAAGCGTCTGGTACTCATTTCCTTTAGAGGCTGAGTCGATCCCAGGGCCATGGTGCCGCCAGAGGGTTTGGGTCAGTTTAAAAATCCTGACCCCAACGGGACTTGAACCCTCGACCCTCCGGCTTGTAGCTCAGTGCCTCAACCACTACGCTACGGCGTGCCACCAAATATGTTATTGTATTACTCTTATTTATTATTTTGAAAACACCATCGCGCAAAAAATAATGTACAACGCTCGCACATTTGTGAAGTGTTTTACAGAATCTCGGAAATTAAAAACCTCGCATCGTAATATACTATTTATGAAACAAATCACTGCATTTTACATTAACTGAACTTTATTTGAAACTATATAGAACAATAAATACGCACTTTTCGCCATTTTATGACTGATTTGTGTACGGCCTGCTGTATTCTCAACTAATAAACATTTCCCACACTGTTTATGTAAAAACCACTTCCCAACCTCAATCCTATTAATGCTTGAACACATACATACTTCTTTTGACCACATACGTAGACATGGAGGGACTCCCTGGATTACTATTCGGATCAATATGGGACCACATCAGAGAAAAGATGAATATGTATTGAAGGCACGCCTTTGATTAAAATTTTCATGCTTCCGTAATTAAAAATTGACTGTAGCAACCCGCTAGTTTAGTTCGTCGCAATGTATTCCATTGAATATATATTTAATTGAGAGTGAATCAAAAACATGCAAATTTTTGGGTACAGTAAGGAAATTGAGATATAGCAAAATTGTAGATTAAGGATGTATGTATTATTAAATAAGAAGAATCTCAATATGGTCTTTGTTTTCGATCTGTAATTATATTATATATAAGTAGGTCTGATAAGTTGAATAGTCTGATAGTGCATTTGATGTCTGCAGGGACGGGGGGGAGGGGGGTATGAGCGTGCGCGTGTGTATATGTGTGGGGGTGTGTGGGTGTATGTGTGTGTGTGTGGTTTTCTAATTTGTTTTCTAGCAATTTTTTTAATATTAATGTACAGAATTAGATTTTTTATTTATTTATACACATGGTCTTTTCATGGATGAGTGTAGATATGTATTATTGTGATATAGTGTAGACATAGATTTTACTTATATACTCTGGGGCACTTATCTGCCAAAATAGTTAATAATATTCAATAATTAAAAATTATTTTTTATACCTGGTCCTTTCGTGTTTGGGTTTTTTGATACTGGTGTATTTGTAGGTATTTGTTTATATTATGATTATTTTTATTTTTTTATTCATGGAAATATAATGCACGTACGGCCAAGCAGGCCCGTGCGCAATGTAAATGCATACGTATTTTCTTTCTTCTGAAAAAAAGGCAATAAATTCCATTATCTACTAAAAAAACTCTTAAATTGGCAGTGTATCATATACTTTAGTTTAATTATTTAAACCACCCGTCAGATATTTATGAAAATCCTAGTTATTAGTCATTCAAAATGTCTCTGCAGGCGGAAGAATTACGAAGCTCTTTTTGTTGCTACACGTGACGTCATATAAGGCAGTGTACACGTAGCGTCCCACGTCCCATTCCCCTCTGCATTCTAGATAGCAATGTCACGTGTTCTATTCCTGCATAAACACGACTACAGTGCCCTCCGTCAACAACTGTACTTACTCCTGAAACGGGTAATATTTATTCTACTAAAATATATAAAAACACTTATTTAATTTATTTTGACGTAGTAGCGCACGCCGTGTTTCAGCCTAATACATGATACGATTATGTTGAGGTATCAGTGATAGTCTAAAATGTTATTGTACATTAATACTTGTGAGGTATAGTTTCAATTTTTTTGAAATTGTAGGACTTCAGTTATATTATACGGGTGCGAAACATGGACTCTTACTTCAAGAGAGGAGAGAAGATTACGAGTATTTCAGAATAAATTTCTAAGGAAAACTTTGAACTGAAGAGAGATGAACAGACAGGTGAATCTTTATAGGAAGCCAGGTGTGATAATAACGTTCATGTATTGACTTAGGCTTTCACGGCCCGGAAATCTTCTTTGAGATCATCATAATAACAGTTCAGTTTCGTAGACTGCGATGAGCAGGACATATGGCACGAATGACGAATGAAAGAGGGGCATGGAAGTTTCTTGTAGAAAAACCAGAGGGTAAACGCTCGAATAGTAGACCAAGAGTGAGGTGGGAGAATAACATTAAGTAAGATTTTAGGGAAGAAGATTATACAGAGGATGATTAGAAAACATTAGCTCTGGATAGGGATGTGTAGAAAACTTATGTCCACGCAGCCATGAATCTACGGGTTCGATAGTGCCAGTGAGTTAAGACTTCGGAAATTGGTTCCATTCTCAGAAGAAGATTCTGAGGATGGAATCAGTTTCCGAAAGGTGTATATTATTTTAATTAAACAAGTTGAGGACGACGGTACTTTGCAAATATTAATTTTATAATTTTATATTAAAATTGTGTATTGCTGTATACTAATAGGTCCATAACTTGAACAAGATTTCCAACACATTTGAAAGGGATATTACCGTTTTTCTGGTAAAAGAAATTAAAAATAATATAAGTAACATTTCCCCTCCATGGTATCTTTACCTTGTCGTGGTGGAGTGGCTTGTGTGCTTAAATGATCCTGAGAGCTATGCCGGCGGTAGCATTGCTGCCGATAGGGTTACCCATGCCGGACTGGTCGAAGGTGATAAGCCAGACGAAATAAGTACCTTGGTCGAAAGAGTGACGGTCTTTCACCGTAAAAATGCAACCGTCAAGAAATGCGGACATGGGTTCTACTGGGGTAAAATTTTCCGGAGGTCAAATAGTCCCCCATTCGGTTCTCCGGGCGGGGACTACTTCAGGGAACCCATGCCAAAGGCTCAAACACAGGGACATGTTCCTAGGAACATGGAATGTTAGGACTTTATACAATAGCGGGGCACTAGAGATATTAACGCGGGAATTGGATAAATCGCCCTTGGATATAGTCGCTTTACAGGAAGTTAGGTGGCCAGGAGAAGGTAGTCAGGAATCAGGAAGCTTTTCATTATACTATGGGGGTGCAGAAAGACCTGCATTTGGAACGGGTTTTTTAGTCAGGAGGAGGATCCTATCCGCTATCCGAGATATTAAGTTTGTTAGTGATAGGATATCATACATAATTCTAAAGGGTAAACGACATGATTTTATAATTGTAAATGTACATGCCCCCACAGAAGATAAAGATGACAAGATCAAGGATGAATTCTATGAAGAATTAGAATGCTTATTTGATAGCCTTTCACGATATCATATGAAAATTGTCTTAGGAGATTTTAATGCAAAAGTGGGGCGGGAAGATATATTCAAACCAACAATAGGCAAATTCAGTCTTCATGAAGATAGTAACGACAACGGGGTTAGATTAGTCACATTTGCCACATCAAAGAATCTCGTTGTTAAGAGCACAACATTTCAGCATAAGGATATTCATAAATACACCTGGACGTCCCCAGATGGAGAAACTCGGAACCAGATAGATCATGTATTAGTGGATAAACGCTGGCACAGTAGCATCATTGATGTTAGATCAGTTAGAGGGACAGACTGCAATTCAGATCATCATCTGGTCAGGGTGAAAATCAGACAACGGCTATCGCTTATGAGAGGAACAAACGCTAAAGATGATTCTGTAAAATATGAATTAAAAAACTTGAAAAATGATGAAATGCGGCAAGAATACCAAATCAAAATTGCTAATAGATTTGAAGTACTGGAATCTTCAGATGACAATGTGGCAAACGAAGAAGAAACTGATATAAATAAAGAATGGGAGGCTATAAGAGATACTATTAAATTGTCAGCATCAGAAAGCATTGGTTGTTTAAAAAAGAGGCAAAACAAGAAATGGTTTGATGAGGAATGTGCCGACATTGTAAAGAAAAGAAAGCTAGCAAAAATGAAATGGTTACACGAGCCAAATGAGGTAAATTTAGAGCAATTGGGTAGTATTAGACGGGAAACCACCAAGTTACTAAAGAGTAAAAAGAGGGAATATTTGAGAGAGAAGATTAATGATCTTGAAATGAATGCAAAAAATAGGAACATTAGAGAATTATATCAGGGAATTAGTATAGAGAAGAAAGGGTTTCAGGCTAGAACAAACATAATTCGGAATGAAAATGGGGATATGATTGCAGATTCCAAGAGTATATTAAATAGATGGAAAAGTTATTTTAATCAGCTATTAAATGTACATACAGAACAGGACATTGAGGAGGATAACTTACAGACAGCAGAAATGCTAGTCGCAGAGCCAAGTGCATTAGAGGTTGAAATGGCAATTGAAAAATTGAAGATGTATAAAGCATCAGGTTCAGATGAGATCCCAGCAGAACTGATAAAATCAGGGGGAGAAAAATTGATGGACAAGATACGCTGGTTGCTTAGTATGATTTGGGAAAAAGAAGCTCTTCCAGATGAATGGAAGGAATCAATTATCGTACCAATTTATAAGAAAGGAGATAAAACTGATTGCAACAACTACAGGGGCATCTCATTACTTTCAACTTCGTACAAAATTCTAACAAATATATTAGTAAGCAGACTTACTCCCTATATTGATGACATTCTAGGAGATCATCAATGTGCATTTAGAAGAAACAGGTCTACAACAGATCAGATTTTTAGTATAAGACAGATTTTAGAAAAGAAATGGGAATATAATGGTACTGTACATCAACTATATGTAGACTTCAAAAAAGCATATGATTCAATTAAGAGGGAGAAGTTATATAGTATCCTGCTGGAGTTCGGAATTCCTAAAAAGTTAGTTAGACTTATACGAATGTGTCTAAATGGCTCAACGAGTAGGGTGCGTGTAGGCAAACAGTTTTCAGACACTTTTGAAATCCAGAATGGGTTAAAGCAAGGAGATGCACTATCTCCTCTACTATTTAATTTTGTACTAGAGCATGCCATTAAATCTTTAGAGAATGAGGAAGGCTTACAACTCAATGGTATTAATAAGCTGTTAGTTTATGCTGATGATGTAGTACTACTGGCCGATAGCGAGGAGATACTAAAGGCCAACACGCACACACTATTGAGTAACACTAAGAAATTAGGACTGGAAGTAAATATCAGTAAAACTAAATATATGGTCACACGTAGAAATACATTATATAATGGAAATGGACAGCTAATGACAAATGAGGGAAATTTTGAGGAATTGGCTGAATTCAAATACCTAGGAACAATAATCACAAATAGGAATGAGATGCACAAAGAAATTAAACATAGGCTCAATTCTGGAAATGCATGCTATTATGCATTGCAGAGACTTTTGATGTCCCAACTCCTTTCAAAAAACGTTAAGCTGAAAATATATAAAACTATTGTTCTACCAGTTATACTATATGGGTGCGAAACATGGACTCTTACTTTAAGGGAGGAAAGGAGATTACGAGTATTTGAGAATAAAGTTCTTAGGAAAATTTTTGGACCAAAGAGAGATGAACAGACAGGTGAATGGAGAAGACTACATAACAATGAACTACATGGTCTTTATAGGAAGCCAGATATAATAAGAACAGTTAAGTCCCGTAGACTGCGATGGGCAGGACATGTTGCGCGTATGGGGAATGAAAGACGTGCATGGAAACTTCTTGTAGGAAAGCCAGAAGGAAAACGCCCAGTTGGTAGACCAAAAATGAGGTGGGAGAACAACATTAACTATGATTTGAGGGAAGTAGATTATACAGGGAATGATTGGAAAGCATTAGCTCAGGATAGGGATGTATGGAGAGCTTATGTCCGTGCGGCCATGAACCTACGGGTTCGATAGTGCCAGTGAGTAAGTAAGTAAGTAAGTATAAGTAACATTTCAGAAGATAATCTGCAGAAAGGTCTGTATGAACTTATCAAAATTACAGAAGAATATGGATTGAAGATATCTACATAGAAAACGAAAATTATGGCATTTCAAAGTGTAGATCCTGTCAGAATTTTGAAGCAGGTGAATAATTTTACATATCTAGGATGCAATATCTCATATGAAGAAAAGGATGTAAATGCAAAAATATCACTTTTTAAGAATTTTAGGGTTAATAAATTCTATCTTCAAGCCACAGTTACTCCAAAAACATTCAAGACTAAAAGTGTATAAAACATTGGCTCTTCCAACTCTTTTGTATGGTAGCGAAGTATGGACATTGAAACGGAAGGATATACAGAGACTTAGATCTGCTAAAATGAGATACCTTCGGAGGACTGCAGGATACACACTACTAGATCACAGAAAAATGAAGACATCTTAGAATAAATCCCACATGGAACCTTTAGAAAACAAAATTTCTGATTAAAAGTCAAGATGGATGCAACATGTTCATAGAATAGAAGATCACAGGATACCCAAACAAATGTTAAGATATCCACCTGCAGGAAGAAGAAGAAGGCCAGGACCTCCACTCAAAATACTTCTGGATGGTGTTTTCTTGAAATCGAAACAGGTCAACAAATGGCCTAAATTTGTGAATGTACTATGATGATGAAGATGATAAGTAACATTAAATATGATAAATTACCAATTTTACGTAAAACTGGATTAAACTTTACGTTAAAAATCATTATATCAAAAACACAATTGCGGACTTGATTTCCGGCAGAACGATGACGTTATGACTAAACATGTTAAAACATCTATAAAATATGAATATAAATAAATAAAAGAAAAATGCGAATGCTGAGACTGCATTGAATACTACTGGCCGATAGCGAGGAGATACTAAAGGCCAACACGCACACACAATTGAATAACACTAAGAAATTGGGACTGGAAGTAAATATCAGTAAAACTAAATATATGGTCACACATAGAAATTCAGTATATAATGGAAATGGACAGCTAATGACAAATTAGGGAAATTTTGAGGAAGTGACTGAATTTAAATACCTAGGAACAATAATCACAAATATGAATGAGATGCACAAAGAAATTAAACATAGGCTCAATGCTGGAAATGCATACTATTATGCATTGCAGAGACTTTTGATGTCTCAACTCCTCTCAAAAAACGTTAAGCTGAAAATATAACATCATCATCATGAACAAATTCGTTTTAGGCCATGTGGCCTGTACGGTAAACCTAGCGAAGATGGTCTTGATCTTTCCACCGATGTTTTGGTCTTCCTTGGTCCCTATGTCCAGTTGGGGTATATTGGAATGCCAATTTTGGAAGTCTATTTCTTGCCATTCTTCTCAGATGATTTTTCCATTCTTGTTGGTATCTAAAACTATTATTCTACCAGTTATATTATATGGGTGCGAAACATGGACTCTTACTTTAAGGGAGGAAAGGAGATTACGAGTATTTGAGAATAAAGTTCTTAGGAAAATTTTTGGGCCAAAGAGAGATGAAGAGACAGGTGAATGGAGAAGACTACATAACAATGAACTACATGGTCTTTATAGGAAGCCAGATATAATAAGAACAGTTAAGTCTCGTAGACTGCGATGGGCAGGACATGTTGCACGTATGGGGAATGAAAGACGTGCATGGAAGCTTCTTGTAGGAAAGCCAGAGGGAAAACGCCCAGTTGGTAGACCAAGAATGAGGTGGGAGAACAACATTAACTATGATTTGAGGGAAGTAGATTATACAGGAATGATTGGAAATCATTATCTCAGGATAGGGATGTATGGAGAGCTTATGTCCGCGCGGCCATGAATCTACGGGTTCGATAGTGCCTGTGAGTAAGTAAGTAAGAGGCTACATTGAAGGACCTGCCCTATGGCAGAAAACCATTAAATGTTTTTAGCTTAGGCTATATTTTATTTTTAAAGTGCTTTATTATGTGTGTCTCATCTTAGCGCTTTAGGAGAAAGAAATGAGATCTTAAATTATATTGACCCTTCCTCATACACCGATATCCTCTCCAATGCTATTTGAAAGAAAACCGTAAGACACCTTGTGGCATGTTGTTATTTAAAATATGTAACAAATAGAAGTGGTACATTCCACAGTGTGATCGGGCACAAAGTCATTAGAAAGTCAGGACACACAAATTTTCAGTATTGGAAATAATTTATTCTTCTTAATTATTGTTAGAACCGGTCGTACGAGAACAAATTCGACTCGGGGCATACTTTAACCTGCAGGAGAAGATATTCCGGAAGTTAGGTGATGTATCCAGACTCTCTCTTCAACTTTCTTTCGGTAGCAGCTTACACCTGAATATCTCAGTTATATGTATATAGTCCACCGCTGTGGTCTCGAGGTAGCGTGCTGCCTTGTAACGCTTCGGGACCGGGTTCGATCCCCGGTCGGGGCAGTTTTTCTGGGTGAAGTTTTTATCGGATCGGGGTTTTTCCTCACCTGTAAGACAAATGTCAGGAAAAATTTAAGGCCCAAACGGTCCCCGAAATCTATGATCATCATCAGCAGCAGCAACAACCATCATCATTCTTCACCGGTGTGAGATAGCAACGGGAAGCTACCACACCTACAATTCCCTAGTAAAGCTGCAAGCATAGCATGAAAATGCTTTGATTGCAGTGAAGGACCTGCCTTCGGGCAGAATTACTATGGATGGATATATATACTAGAGTCCCGGCCACGCGCTGCTGTGGCTAAGGCAAACGTTAAAAATTTAAATTAAGTTGCTGTCTTTCAGCCAGATTACTTAAAACTAATACTTACACACGAAATTAATAATATTGAAAATAAAATAAACACTGAACACACTTAAATTATGAAATAATCAATATTTGTAATTCAATTGAAATTTGCGGTTGCAACAAAAAGCACAGCTATCTGGATCTGTCTTTGTTAAACAATAAACCAATTACCTTACACCGCCATCTGTTACAATCGTATGGAACTCACAGATAATTACACCGCCATGCGTTAGAATCATATGGAACTCACATATAATCATAACTCTTTGTTAAATAATAAACAAATAATTTGCAATAAAAAATAATGCGACTATAAATTTAGTTATAAACTACCTTAAGTCTCAAGTTGGATCAAATATTTGTAATTCAATTGAAATTTGCGGTTGCAACAAAAAGCACAGCTATCTGGATCTGTCTTTGTTAAACAATAAACCAATTACCTTACACCGCCATCTGTTACAATCGTATGGAACTCACAGATAATTACACCGCCATGCGTTAGAATCATATGGAACTCACATATAATCATAACTCTTTGTTAAATAATAAACAAATAATTTGCAATAAAAAATAATGCGACTATAAATTTAGTTATAAACTACCTTAAGTCTCAAGTTGGATCAAATTGCACACAATGTGCAAAATTTTATTAAAATCGGTTCAGTAGTTTAGGATTCCATCGCGGACAAACAACATGACACGTAATTTTTATATATTAAGATATATATTCTATTTTAGACTTTTAATGTTTACACATCTTTCTGTGCCTAAAGTTTTATTTTCCTTCTCCACTCGTCTCTATCCGTAGGTTCATGGCCGCGCGGACATAAGTTCTCCTTACATCCCTACCCTGAGTCAATTTTTTTTCAATCATCCCCTGTATAATTTACCCCCCTCAAATAATGATTGTTATTTTATCAGCTCAATCTTGGTCTGTCTACTAGATGCTTTCCCTCTGGTTTTCTTACAAGTATTTTCCATTCCCTTTTCTTCATTCCGTATTCTTGCCACATGCTCTGCTCATTGCTCTCTACGGGACTCAACTGCTCTTATTATATTTGGCTTCCCATTGACATCATGTAGCTAATTATTAAAATAGTCTTCTCCATTCACTTGTCTGTTCGTAGGCTATGTCTTTCGTCCATTTTTTTTACAATATGCAGCTGGAAAGTGTATGTTTTCTAGTGTCACCCACTGCACTGTTTGTGCTTCGGGTTCCGCGCTGGCCTGATAAATGGTATTAATGTCTATTTTCAGTTTTTACTCACCACTTCGGCAGATCACTTTACTTAGATGATATGTTCTTGTATTGTTTACAGTGAAGAGTGTCTAGTAAAGTGGGAGCCTTAACTTTCTATTGAATATGTAATTGATTGTGGGATTACTTTACTTTTGGGGCACGCCGTAGCGTAGTGGTTAAGGCACTGCGCTACAAGCCGGAAGGTCGAGGGTTCGAGTCCCGGTGGGTCAGGATTTTTAAACTGACCCAAACCTTCTGGCGGCACTATGGCCCTGGGGTCGACTCAGCCTCTAACGGAAATGAGTACCAGACGCTTGTTCTGGGGTAAAGGCGGCCGTCACGCAGGGCTGACAACCCGGCTGACATCAAGTGCCGATTGTCAAGAAAAAGTGGGAGCCTTAACCTCTACTACCCCAAGGGCCTCCTGAGGCCTGTAGTGGGAACACTTTACCTTTTTACTTTACTTTTACACCACCATCCCTGCTGGCTCCATGATTGAAAATTAAAAACTAAATTATTCAACAATACCACAAGTTGTCATTACGACATTTCTGATGTTCTCTCAAGACATGGCGTATTGTAACCCACTTCTGAGGCCAGGGATATAGGGTTACGCTGCCCCAGGAGAGGCCTTAAATTAAACATACTGTAATATAATGAGACGAATGATTTAGTTAAATTAATTTAACAATTATAATTTTAATCTCGCAGGTTATCGAACCCGTGTCCGCTAGTCTGGAAGAAGTATGTTACCACCTGAGCCAGAACGGCTGACGCAGAGAAGAAAATAAATGTAAGATTTTGAGAATATGTATAAACATTTCTGTGGGAATAATAAGCAATTCGTTAATTTCAAAATTGTTCCAAATCCCGCATTTACACTTGAGCTGAATCTGTACAGGCACGAAGAGGTCACTTTTATCATTTCACCTGATACGTGAGCAGCTGGTTTTAACTGACTATTTATCTCATGCCCCAGATGGGAGTCAATGACCAATCACATTTCAATGAGTTTTTATTTACAACCAATGACAGTCGTTTTTCACCTCGATTTATCAGTTTAATTTTATCACTTTACAATGAAGCTCCCCCTTTTTAACATTCTGAATAGGCCATAGCATTTTTTACAGTGACTGCATGTGGCTGCCAGATTGTATATATAGTGAACGAATGTAATCAAAATTGCTTCCGAGATATAATATAAAAACATTCGTAGCAATTGATTATATCACAAAAAAATAGAAACCGCTGTTTGCACTTTCTTAAACGTATTATTTCCCAGGTAATAACGTTCCAGAAAAATATAATTGATATATTTACATCATAGGGCATCAGAAATTAATTAATAATCTATAATGTTGGTTATAAATGTCTCCACTAAGGTGCATTCTTACAATGTTACGATCCTTGGCAATAAATATTATAATCTGGTTGCAGTGATGAACAAATTAAACATAACATTTCGCACTTGTTTTCAAACATCGCCGCTTACATTAAATATATAAATATTTTAAAATAGCTATATTTAAATCATGGTTTGTGAGTAAACAGCTTAATTTTATTCGTTAAATAGTCCTAACAAATGCCACTCTTGATTTTCAAATTCTCATAAGTAATGCCACGAGTGAATTTATCTAGAGAATTTGGAAATCAAGAGTGTCATTTGTTAGGACTATTTAATGAATAAAATTAAGCTGTTTACTCACAAATCATTATTTAACTATAGTTATTTTAAAATATTTATATATTTAATGTAAACGGCGATGTTTGAAAACAAATGAGAAACGATAGGTACGCTTCATCTGCTTCTTTTGTTTATCAATGCAACCAGATCATACTATTTATTGTCAAAGGAACGCAATATTGTAAGAATGCTCTCTAGTGGAGAAAAAGTGAAACACATCAAACTGTATATTAATTCATTTCTGATGCCGTTTGATGTAAATATGACAATTATATTTTTCTGGACTATTACCTGGAAAAAAATACATTTAAGAAAGTGCAAACAGTGGTTTCTTTTTTTCGTGGTATAATAAATTGCTACAAATGTTTTATATTAACTCCTGCAAGCACTATGTGTTACATCTATGCACTATATATATAATCTGGTAGCCGTATTTCTTATAGGCTCAGTCACTGCAAAATAATGGTCAGTCCTGTTCAGAATATTAAAAAAGGAGGAGCTTTCTTCAATTTGGTAAATATAACACTGATAAATATTCCGTGAAACACGACTCTGATTGGTTGTAAAACAGAAATCATTGAAACGTGATTGGTCATTGACTCTCATTTGGGGCATGAGTTAAATAGTCTAGATAAATTCACGACTCACGAAGTGAGTGGCATTACTTATGATAACTATGTAATTATATATTCCAGAACCATGTTGTGATGAACCTCTCTTCTTATCTCTATATTATGAGTAATCAATTCTACAAATTTTTCGGCTAGTTTTGATACACTCTGTATACAGCTTAAGAGATGTTCGTTGCGAAGGAATGACCTTTATATTTTCATTCCAGCATCTGTGACTCATTATCTGTGAGGAATTTGATTAAGAGTTACCGACAAAGCATGCTTGTTTGTAAACAAGTGCATCACGAAGATTGTACGTTAATAGCAAGTTCATTCACCCTTACGTGTCCCAGGGAAACAAAAATTATTCTAACATTTGGTGACTTTCAATTGTTGCAAAGTGGAAAATTAGTGCAGTGACTTGTCATAATATAATTTCGTGGGAGAAGATATAAGTAAATTCTAAAAAAAAAAGCGCTGCATCAAGTAATTTATTTACAGAATGCATTTCTTATAAGAAATTCAATTAGATAACCCGGAAACAATGAATATAGAGTGAAGGAAGACTGACGGACAGTCACATCACGCCGATCTGTACAAAAATATATTTTTTTATTTTAGAAAAATCGGTCACGCAGGAACTTCAGCAAGTCAACGTGTATGGTCCTCTGTGGTCTCGAAGCGTTCTGTCTTGTCACGCAGCGGGCCCGGGTTCGATCCCCGGTCGGTATAGACTCCTGGGTGAGGTTTTCTTGGAGGTTTTTCCTCGCCTATAAGACAAATGTTAGGAAGCTTAGGACCCAACAGTCCCCGAAAATCATCCGGCCATCAACATCCTTCACCGGTGTGAAAAGCAACAGGAAGTTACCACACCTTTAATTCCCTAGTAAAGCTGCAAAGCAAGCATGAAAATGCTATGATTGCAGTGAAAGACCTGCCCTCAGGCAGAATAATTACTATGGACGGATGGATATATATATATATATATATATATATATATATATATATATATGTTTGTGTTGGAATACTTGGGTAGCTCATGTCGTTAGAGCGCTAAACGTACAGAGTTTAGATACTCGGGTTCAAATCTCGACGCAAGCATTCATTTTTCTTTTCATATCATATATATATATATATATTGTTAAATTGGAGGAACTCAATTTATGATACCAACAAGTGATTGGAGAAAACTACAAAACACTGAGCTACATTAACTTTATAGGAAGCCAGATATATTATAAGAATAGGTAAGTCTCATACATTGCGATGGGCAGGACATGTGGCACGAATTGGGAATGGAGGACGTGCATGGATGATTCTTGTAGGAAAACCAGATGGAAAACGCTCAGTTGGTAGACCAAGAATAAGGTGGGAGAATGACATTAACCATGGTTTGAGAGAAGTAGATTATACAGGGGATGATTGGAAAATATTAGCTGAGGATAGGGATGTATGGAGAGCTTATGTCCGCGCGAACATAAACCTACGTGCTAGTGAGTTAGTTAAATTCTACTGGCTGCCGTTTTCATTTCTTAATAGTTATGGCATCCTATACATACACAACTCTTTTCTACATTAGATGTGAGGGAAGAACGAGATCCTCCAGCGAACATAGTTATTATTAATTAATTCCGCTGGAGTTAGCAAGATTCTCTGGCTCTGTAAACACAACGAGTACTTAATGACGAAACAGTGCTGCCAATTAAGAAAATCGCTCGTCGCAATTGAAATCCGGCCGTGAAAGGGAAGTTCAGAGGTATTTTTATCACGCTTCGGGTTCCTTTAATTGTCGTAAATCGACGGTAGTTTTATAACTTTAATACGTTTCTGTAAGAAGTTGTATTCAGAGTTTTTACACAATTAAAAATGCAACCACTCTCGCAAAGTTCGAATCTGCGAACTTCGAAACCAGAGGCGAATATTGTAACCTCTAGACTGAATTCAAATACCAGGGAACAATATCACAAATAGGAATGAGATGCACAAAGAAATTAAACATAGGCTCAATTCTGGAAATGCGTGTTATTATGCATTGCAGAGACTCTTGATGTCCCAACTCCTTTCAAAAAACTTTAAACTGAAAATATATAAAACTATTATTCTACCAGTTATATTATATGGGTGCGAAACATGGACTCTTACTTTAAGGGAGGAAAGGAGATTACAAGTATTTGAGAATAAAGTACTTAGGAAAATTTTTGGACCAAAGAGAGATGAACAGACAGGTGAATGGAGAAGACTACTTAACAATGAACTACATGGTCCTTATAGGAAGCCAGATATAATATCAACAGTTAAGTCTCGTAGACTGCGATGGGCAGGACATGTTGCACGTATTGGGAATGAAAGATTTGCATGGAAGCTTCTTGTAGGAAAGCCAGAGGGAAAACGCCCAGTTGGTAGACCAAGAATGAGGTGGAAGAACAACATTAACTATGATTTGAGGGAAGTAGATTATACAGGGAATGATTGGAAAGCATTAGCTCAGGATAGGGATGTATGGAGAGCTTATGTACGCGCGGTCATGAACCTGCGGGTTCGATAGTGCCAGTGAGTAAGTAAGTAAGTAATGTACGTTAGCATATACGGTATAATAAATGTCTTACATTAATTTTATATAATGAAGAACTTTTTATATTTTAGATCTTAATGTTTCACATAGCATTTCAAGGTGTAGATCCTATCAGAAGTAAAATTGTACTGGACAATAAAATTTTGGAGCAGGTGAATAATTTTACATATCTAGGATGCAATATCTCATATGAAGAAGAAAAGGATGTAAATGCAAAAATATCTAAATTTTTAAGAATTTTAGGGTTAATAAATTCTATCTTCAAGCCACAGTTAGTCCAAAAGCATTCAAGACTGAAAGTGTATAAAACACTGGCTCTTCCAACTCTTTTGTATGGTAGCGAAGTATGGACGTTGAAACAGAAGGATACACAGAGACTTAGATCTGCTGAAATGAGATATCTTCGGAGGACTGCAGGATGCACACTACTAGATCAAAAAAAAAATGAAGACATCTTAGAAGAATTACACATGGAATCTTTAGAAAACAAAATTTCTGATTATAAGTCAAGATGGATGCAACATGTTCATCGAATGGAAGATCACAGAATACCCAAACTAATGTTAAGATATCAACCTGCAGGAAGAAGAAGACCAGGACGTACACTCAAAAGACTTCTGGATGGTGTTTCTCTTGAGGCCGAAACAGGTCAACAAATGACCTAAATTCGTGAATGTACTATGATGATGATGTTTCACATAATACACAAGTAATTTAATGTAACTTGTATTGATGTCTCTTTTAATGTGTATTTTCTACATTTGTGATGTTTTTTGAAAGAGAAGGCATTATTATGATTCATATTAATACTACAGTTATAATTAACTTCCTGTTTTCAATTTAGCCTACTGTAGACGCAGAATTGTAGGTACTGAGTTCCTGGTATGATGCAGTACTGTTCAAGAAAGGAAGTTGTTTTAACTAGGAAGATGATCTTAATTGCTAGTAACCTAAGGTTAAAGGTGAAGCATTTACCTGGTACATAAATTACCGTAACTGACTCTCCTCAAAAGACTTTGCGGATTTGAAAGTGATAATAAATTGCTGTCACTTATTGCAATGTGTATGTAAATGTTACCTTTCTATTCTATATCATCAGTAGCAGAAAGTTAAATTATACCTAACTGATAGGATAGATTTGAAGGGTACAGGGGAAGAACCATGCAAGTCACTTTTTTGTCGAAATGGAGTTTGAGGTATCATTAGATTCTCTAAGGAAAGCACAATCGTGTTTCATCTCGCTCTTTATCAATTTCTCTTTATCAGCTCCTGATTTTGTGGTAAAGAAAGTTCCTCCTTTTTAATATTTTGAACAGCTCAGAGCACTCTTTTTCTCCAACAAATACATTAAATATAGCAAATAATGAACAAATTCCGTGATTGTACTGAGTTGTTTACTAAAGAAAATGAATAACCTGTAATGTGGATTATAATATTCAGTTTGATGTGTTTCCACTAGAGTGCATTCTTACAATATTGCGATCCTATTTAGCAATAAATAATATGATCAAATTGCAGTGAATATACAAAACCTCACATTTCTGATTTGTTTTTTAAACACCGCCGTTTACATTACATATATAAATATTTTAAAATACCGGTAACTATATTTAAATAATGATTTTTTGAGTAAACAGCTTAATTTTATTCGTTAAATAGACCTAACAAATGCCACTCTTGATTTCCAAATCCTCTAGATAAATTGGAAATCACTCGTGGCATTAGTTATGATAAAAGACCCTGGCGTTTATCAGGGACTGTGGAAGATTTAATTATAACAGGTCTTTTTAATGATTTTATCATTATAATCAAGGATTAATAGGTGACATGTGATCAGAACATCCGGTCTCCCAGCTATTATAGCTGGTTTTCTCGACCTGGAGCGGCTTATTTTTGTAGATACCCAAATTTATTACAATTCTGTCCGAAATTTCGTGAGAAATGTCTTCCCCGGTGCAGACTTAAACCAGCGCAAATCTCGCAGCTCTGCCACAAGCAATGTCTTAAATCGCACAGCTACAGTGCAGGTCAGTGTTGTTAAATAAAGTAGGACTTTTAAAATTAACTATTTCCTAACCACAAGTAAAACAGGAAAAATCGTCGTGATTTTCGCCCAGGCGGTAGCGTTTGAGATTGTTTGTGGGAGGTTACTGTGTTGGTCAATATGAGTATTTCCTACGTAATCTGTTCAAATTCAGAGTTGAAATTTATTTACCAGACCCATTGTGGTATAATTACTTACTTACTTACTTGCTTACTTACTTACTAACTGGCACTATTGAACCCGTAGGTTCATGGCTGCTCGGATATAAGCTCTCCATACATCCCTATCCTGAGCTAATCCTTTCCAATCATTCCCTGTATAATCTACTTCCCTCAAATCATAGTTAATGTTATTCTCCCATCTCATTCTTGGTCTACCAACTGGGCGTTTTCCCTCTGGCTTTCCTACAAGAAGCTTCCATGAAAGTTTTTCATTCCCCATACGTGCAACATGTCCTCCCCATCGCAGTCTACAAGACTTAACTGTTGTTATTATATCTGGCTTCCTATAAAGACAATGTAGTTCATTGTTATGTAGTCTTCTCCATTCACCTGTCTGTTCATCTCTCTTTGGTCCAAACATTTTCCTTTGTACTTTATTCTCAAATACTTGTAATCTCGTTTCCTCCCTTAAAGTAAGAGTCCATGTTTCGCCTTTGGCATGGATTCCCTGAAGTAGTCCCCGCCCGGAGAACCGAATGGGGGACTATTTGACCTTCGGAAAATTTTACCCCACTTGAACCCATGTCCGCAATTCTTGACGGTTGTATTTTTACTGAAAGATCGTCACTCTTTCGACCAAGGTAATTTTTACGTCTGGTTTATCACCTTCGACCAGTCCGGCATGGGTAACCCTATCGGCAGCAATGCAACCGCCGGCATAGCTCTCAGGATCATTTAAGCATGCAAGCCACTCCACCACGACAAGGTAAAGATACCATGGAGGGATTTTGGTATAATTAGTTCATTGAATTCTAACTTTTAAGAAAAACACGCGATTAACTCAACAATAGAAACACAGGACCTAATGAATAAACATATAGGTATTAGATGCCAAAACATTAAGTGTTAAAGCGATAAATGCTATAAATGAGAAATTAATTACCTAAAAAACAACATTTGTTTAGAAATAGCTTAAAATTGCTGTGCACATATGATTAAATGTCCTAATCAAATTACTGTTTCTTTTAGTAGGTTTGATGTGTGTGGAAATATATTTTCGTGGATTATTTGGTTCAGTCATTGACGCCATGACAATCGAAATAGGAAACTGTGTTTTAATCACCATTTACTTATGGCGACAGTTGGTAATTTTGCGCGTGATGGCACGTCTCTGTGGGAAGTTTGGTGTTTCCTGGTTGGATATATAAGGTTGGAAGTCTTTGTCCGCCCAAGCGTGTCATATTGTACTATTATTGTATTTAAATGCCATCATTTTCACGGTTCTGCAGTGGACTGGAAGTCTAAAGTCTTGTGAATAATTATTTTTATTTTTCGTTCTTTTTGTAATTTCCAATTTCCAAAAGAAGAATGGAATGCAAGTACATTAATTTCTTTTCCGTGTTTAACATCTCATTTTATAGGTACATTTACGTGCCCACATCATCCGAGCATACCTAACTCACTGACTATCGACCCGGAAGTTCATGGGCGCGCGGACATAACCTCTCCACACATCCCTATCCTCAGATAATGTTCTCCAATAATCTCCTGCATAATTCATTCTCTCTCAAATCATATCTAACGATATTCATCCGCCTCATTCTTAGCCTATCTACTGGGCGCTTTCCTTCTGGTTTTCTTATTGTAACATCATGAATATTTTTTTCATGTCCCATTCGCGCTCTAATCCTGCCAATCGCAGGCTACGAGACTTAACTGCCATTATTACATCTGGTTTCCTATAAAGACATATAGCTCACAGTTATGTAGTCTTCTCCAATAATTTGTCTTTTCATCTCTCTTCGGCCCAGAAATGTTCCTAGGAACTTCATTCACAAATATCCGTAATAGTTTCTCCTATCTTAAAATAAAATACCGTATTCTGCATCCATATATTATAACTGGAAGAATGTATTAGTAATTAAATAAATATTAAAGACGGATTATTGCAAATTATCTTCCCATTTAATTTTTAAATTGTATGTATATTTTGAGACTTATATTAATATAATTAAAGTAATAAAGAAAAAAAACTCATCGAGTTCCTATTTATCTTTGGATGTTCGATCTGCAGGCCTACTCCTTGCTTTATGCGACACACCACCAGGTGTTATAGCATGTATATAATTACAATGCATCTTACATACATTAAAATGTATGATTTTGTGTAGACAGGTATGGAATCTCCTTCCTCAAGATATCAGGGGTTGCCGCACACTTGGCACCTTTAAGTCACGCTTATACAGTTACCTGTTGTCTAATAATTAATTTTTCTCTATTTATTTAATTTTATACTATGTCATTAATCTTTTCCTCGTTTTTTATATATCTTGTACATATTATATATTTAATTCGTTAAATTTAGAGTAAATCAAAATACATTATAAATATTAATTGTATTGTATTCATAACTTGTAATCGTTTATATATATATTGTAATTTAGATTTAAGACTTTTCTTTTGTATTTTTTTTAAACCTGGTTGAGTGGTAGACAAGGCCTTAAGGCCTTAACTCTGCCAGATAAAATAAAGCTATTATTATTATTATTATTATTATTATTATTATTATTATTATTATTATTATTATTATTATTTCATTAAACGACGCTCTACAATTACCCAGATTATCAGCTTTGCAATTCAAATCTGGACGTGAAATCGCCGACAAATTTTATTCAGGTGTCTTTTTCTTTATTTTAAGTAGTTTTATGTGCAGTAAATCTACGAGGCCGGACTTACGACCTTACTTATCTTCCAAAGGAAGCCATACTCACAATATTTAACTAACTTATGGGGTATAGGTCCACCGCTGTGGTCTCGAGGTAGCGTGCTGCCTTGTCACGCAGCGGGCCAGGGTTCGATCCTCGGTCGGGACAGTTTTTCTGGGTGAGGTTTTTATCGGGGTTTTTCCTCACCTGTAAGACAAATGTCAGGAAAACGGTCTCCCAAATCATATGACCATCATCAGCATCCTTCACCGGTGTGGAAAGCAACGGGAAGCTACCATACGTACAATTCCTTAGTAAAGCTGCAAGCATAGCATGAAAATGCTGTGAAGGACCTGCCTTCGGGCAGAATTACTGTGGGTGGATGGATAGGGTATAGAACCCATAAAATTGGTGCTGCATTAATTATGACCTCCTATTGTTTCCAATCCTCAACCAAATAATTCCAGTTTATATTTCCGATAAGCTACCATTTCTCTAATATCCAATCAGGTATTATTCTCCATCCACTCCTAGGCCTGAATCTTCTGAATGTTTTTTTTCGAGAGTTTTCCAATTCAAATTTTGAAAACAAAACAATTTTTCACAGATTCGAATGCTGTGTTGATATTTTATTTAATAGGTAGGGTTATTAGCGTCAGAATTCAATTCTGGGCATGAAATGGCTGGCAATTTCTCAGAGGCCTTGAGGCAAATCTACGACCAAAAACCACGGATTTAAATCCCTTCCTAACGAACCCATACTCAAGAATTTTACGGCCTGTAGAATCCATCGATCTCGGCTGGGTTTAAATCTGAGAGTCTTGGAAACAGAGACGAACGTGGTAACCAGCAGTTCCCAGATCCGATTCCCCCTTTTCGAGCTATGTGACCTCCCATCTCTATCTTCTAGACTTATTAACCATGACAATATTAGTATGAGTATTCCATTCCATTGACGAAGTTTAACCTCTCAATTTATAGGTACTTTTACGTGCCAAACGCCACCCGGGCCTTAAAGTGGCGCGGGCCTGTCGGGAGAAGAATTTTAACTATGGATCAGACACGTACTTCTTTGATCACGAAGTGAATAACATACAGTTAATCCTGTAGAAAAATAAAAAAGAAAAAAACCAAAAATATTTAAATATCTTAATGAAACTGTTTCCAAAATTAAATCTTTAGAATAAAATCCTGCTAAAAAAGGTATGCCACATAATGCAAAATTAGACAAGGACATAGAGGGCCTCTCTGAATGAATAATCGGCTCAACGTCAAGGCCTCCTCCGAGACAACACAACATTAAGATGAAACACACCATTCACACACACATTGATACTAAATCAACATTAATAAGATTCATGATAACTAATAATAACAAAACCGGTAACAAATAACTAATAACAAATTAAATAACATAATAAACAAGAGCATCGAAGAAAATAACAATTTCAATAGTAAAGGTATATATATTAATTGGTGTTTCTCGTATAATTTATCATATTTATATTTTATTATATTATTATTATTATTATTATTATTATTATTATTATTATTATTATTATTATTATTATTATTATTATTATTATTGTAAGTATTATTATTGTTATTATCCTATAAAATGTTGATTGTACATGAAATTTACATTGCTACATTTAATGTATATTTAACTGTTTATAATTAGTGTAGTGTACATCTATATTTGTCAAATATGTATTTGTATTTGTGCTGGTTGAATGGAAGAGAAGGCCTTATGGCCTTAACTCTGCCAGAATAAATAAAGCATTATTATTATTATTATTATTATTATTATTATTATTATTATTATTATTATTATTAAAGGAGTATATAAATTGATATGTAGAGATTGCAACAAATTTTATATAGGAAGAACAAACTAAAGTTTTAATATTATATTTAAAGAACATTTTCGAGACTTTATTCACGCAGAAGGAAAATCAAGCTATGCAAAACATGTTATCCATGAAGGACACCGTATGTTAGATATTGAAAACGCCCTAAGAGTAAAGCACAGAGAAAATAATGCAGCTAAGATAAACGTACTCGAGAAGATGGAAATTTTGAAGGCAGTTAACAAAAACGACCATCTGATAAATGAAAACGCACCCAGTACGTGTAACCCCATGTACCAGATTTTCAGTGAAACATCAGTTTTGAATCCTGCTGATGATGGGACTAGTCCCGAAAGCGCTACAGATAAATAACTATTAAAGTTGAGGAGACGAAACTTGTAGATAAATATTTCATAATTTTATATTTTAATTCATACTTCATACCGCGAATATGATAACGATGGCCAGATGATGTTCGGGGCCCGATTGGGCCTTAAAGTTTCCTGATTTTGTCTTAAAGTGAGGAAAAGCCTCGAAAAAATAATTACCCAGGGACTTGTCCCAACCGAGGATCGAACTCAGGCCCGCTGCGTAAGAAGCAGTGACGCTATCCCGAAACCAGAGCGGTGGACTAGTATAACTATACAAATCATGGATCTTCCCATTATAAAGCTTCCTCTATTCTTCATTACATCCCTGAACAAAATAATAATAATAATAATAATAATAATAATAATAATAATAATAATAATAATATATTTTTTAATTAGGAATATTCCACAATACAGTGTTTCTCCTTCAACCCAAAGTGATTTGTCGCCAGAGGTCCCTGTCTAAAGCATCTTCTTCCCTCAGATCTCTAGCTTCCATACTTCTCCTCACTCCATCCATCCAACGTCCTCTAGGTCTACCTCTTCCACGTCTTCCATTAGCTTTCCAATTAAGGATATTCCTAGGTATTCTCTCTTCTTCCATTCGTATGAGGTGCCCATACCATTTCAAACTTTTTTCTTCTATTTTTCTCTAATATGTTTTTTTCAACTTACTTAATTTTCCTTGTAGTGCTGTTTCTGACCTTATCCCTTCTTGAAATTCTTGTTGATCGCTTCCAATAATAATAATAATAATAATAATAATAATAATAATAATAATAATAATAATAATAATAATAATAATAATAATAATATTAATAATAATTAATAATAATAATAATAATAATCATCTGCATTCATGGATTAGGTCTGTTGACCCGTTCCAACTTCAGCCCACCTCTTTCTAGGTCTGCCCACATCTCGGGTGCCTTTAGGTTTGTATTTTATTTGTTTTGGATATCTATCTTCATTCATTCTGTCTATGTGTTGCTTCCATTTTTGTCTATATGTATATGTTTTATCAGTTATTGCAAATATTTCAAGTTCCTGTCTTATTTCTGTGTTCTTGATTCTGTCTTCCTTAGTGCACCCTTTAACAGATCTCAAAAATTTCATTTCTGCCGCCGTTATCCTACTTAGATCTTGTTTTTATGTATCCATAATAATAATAATAATAATAATAATAATAATAATAATAATAATAATTTCATGTTGTCATCTTGAAAGGACTATTACGGTCTAAAATAAATTTTCCATACTTAGGAATCATAGATCTGAACATACGGTCCACATGTTGATGACAGTTCTATAGACACTGATTTTTATTAGCATTGTATTTTATTCGTGAAGGTCATTTTATGATCCCACCTGGTAGAGCCTGCTGTTCGGCGCATGAACCTCATCTAACTAGGTGTGATTATGCTTTCAACACTTTTTCGCAGAGTCCATGCCTCACTGCCATAGCAGAGAATTTGTCTTTCCAGTATATTATATATACGCCTGCATATTTTTGAACAAAGTTAGACTTCATTTCATTGTTTATATTCCTGCCGATTAAAAAAATTGAAATTCTATAGAATACAACTAATTATGTCAAAAATTATGCCTAATCTGAAACCGATGTAATTAAATTGGTTTACTCTTTGTACAATTTTGTTTTGCAAATTTTACCAGGTACTGGTCCTTTGCCATTAAACATAGGCTCAGTGCTAGAAATGCATGCTCTTATGCATTAGAGGGACTCTTGACGTCCCAACTCCTTTCAAAAAACGTTAAACTGAAAATATACAAAACTGTTATTCTACCAGTTATATTATATGGATGCGAAACATGGACTCTTACTTTAAGGGAGGAAAGAAGATTACGATCATTTGAAAATAAAGTTATTAGGAAAATGATGATCTTGTAGAAGATTTCCGGGCTGTAGGCCATGGTCTCGAGGCTTGAAGTTCCCCAACGTTTCGTCAGAGACTGCGTCTGGCATCCTCAAAGCAGTCTCTGGCGAAACATCGGGGAACTTCAAGCCTCGAGACCACGGCATACAGCCCGGAAATCTTCTTCAAGATCATCATAGCAACTCCGGCCATGAAAGCCTAAGTCAATACATTATTAGGAAAATGTTTGGGCCAAAAAGAGATGGGCAGGTGAATGGAGAAAACTACATAAAAGTGAGCTACATTATATATATAGGAATAAGATGTTAATTATTGAATTTCAAAAGTGTTGATGTATAGGAAGCCATATATAATAAGAATAGTTAAGTCTCACGGGCTTCTATGGGTAGGACATTCTGGCACGTATGGGGGATGAAAAAGGTGCATGGAAGCTTCTGGCAGAAAAACCAGAGGGAAAACGCCCAGTTGATAGACCATGAATGAAGTGGGAGAATAACATTAACCATGATTTGATGGAAGTAGATTATACAGGAGATGATTAGAAAACATTCTCAGGATAGGGATGTACGGAGAGCTTATGTCCTCGTGGACATGAACCTACGGTTTCGATAGAGCCAGTAAGTTAGTTAGTTACGCGTTCTTTGCCATAAAAAGCCACTATTTTGGATTTTTCAACTGATATTTTCATCCAATAAATAATTTATAGCGGGCACAGATATGGGGCTTCACCTACTACTGGAAGTGAATGTAAAGATTAATGTATGTTTTTAACAGGCGTTCGCGTGCCATTTGCATAAACAGCTGCTGTCATCTGGGTCATCTGTCTTGAATCACTCAACTGAATCAGAGTGTTAAATGAACCATTCAATTAATTACAGCCAACACAGAATAGGTGTTTAGCTATTCCATGTAAAAATTGCTTTTTCACGCGTTACTAAACATTGCATTTTCTCAATAACATTTCAAACTGCACTTATAACGGAAATTTACATTTTTGTCACGCTGTATAAATTAGTTCAGTTTTTTTTTCTTTTGCAACTACGGTATCAAGCTCATGCCTCGCTAAACTCTTGCAAGCAACAATTTGTGTCCTGTAAATATAATATGCATACAGTATCATTCCGATTCTCTTAAGAGTAGAATGGTTTGACCTTGCAAGGGGAATGTAAATTAGAGGTGGGCCAACCTGTAGAGTCATAACAGAAAAATGGTTCTTGGTATTACAAAAAAATGGATGTTCTTAATGGATTTACAAAAATATATCGACTGCAGAGTTTTTATAAGTTGATTGCATAATAAAGAATACTAGTATCTAATGGTATTTGAGAATAAAGTTCTTAGAAAAATTGTTGGATCAATGAGAGATAATCAGACAGGTGAATGGAGAAGACTTACATAACAGTGAACTACATGGTCTTTATGGGAAGCCAGATATAATGAAAACAGTTAAGTCTCGTAGACTGCGATGGACAGGACATGTGGCACGAATGGGGAATGAAAGACGCGCATGGAAGCTTCTTGTAGGAAAACCAGAGTGAAAACGCCCCGTTGGTAGACCAAGAATGAGGTGGGAGAATAACATTAACCATGACATGAGGGAAGTAGATTATACAGGGAATGGTTGGAAAACAGCTCAGGATAGGGATGTATGGAGAGTTTATGTCCGCGCTCCCATGAACCTAAGGGTTCGTTAGTACCAGTGAGTTAGATAGTATGGTTGTACATTACCAGAATCTATTTCGAGTCCGTTTTATGGAATCGGACTTGTACTACATAAAATATCCAATAGTATTCCATCAATTATTTTCTATTCCCTTGGCAACAAATGTACATACGTAACAAACACACAAAAATTCCCTTCCACAACCAGAACATCTGGCACGAATAGGGACTGAAAGATGAGCATTGAAATTTCTTGAAGGAAAGCCAGAGGGAAAGCCTCCCGTAGGTAGCCCAAGAATGTGATGCGAGACAAGTTTAACCATGCTTTGAGGAAGGTAAATTATATAAAGAACGACTGAAAATATTAGTTTAGGATAGGATGTATGGATAACTCATGTCCGCGCGGCCTTCTACTTCCGGGTTCGATTGGGCAGAGTGTTAGTTTCAGTCAGTCTTCCGAAAGACTTTTCCATGTCACCCCTAAAAGACCTACCAGGCAGCTGTAGGAATCTTTCAGAGAACTGAATTCTCATCAGCTAGTAGAAGGATGACGTGGTTAGCATGCCGAATCCCCCAGGCGTTATTACTTATTCGCGACGCTCAATGGACTCGGATCCCATACACTTACAAAATTCCATGATAACATTTATTTTCCATTGGGGAATCGAATCTGAGTCAAGGTAATGAACGGGATATTTTATAACAAAATGTCGTTACCATAATAGTTTTTTTTTATTTTAACCATTATTTAACTGTGTTATTGATCTAATGTGTAAGGTAGTTACTGATATTATTAACTTTCTGTTTACATTTCTCTTGTCACATTTAAAAATTGTATGTATAGCACGAATTGTTCGATTGTATAGTGAATTAAATATATATATATGATTTTATGTTCATACGACGTAAATAAAAAAGTTTACTTTACTCGTAAAGACTTTTTTTTTGCTTTATGTGTGACTCATTCCATAGTATCTACATTTTTCATCTCTTATACTATATTTAATAAATAAAACTATCACATTTTAATATGATATTCATAAATATATTTATGAAAATTATATAAAACTTGTTAGTTTTATTTACTTAAATACATCATGTATTTTCATCAAGTAAACACCAAATTAGTTGATTTCTTACAAAACACCAATGTACTTAAATAAAAAAAATATATATATATATTTCGTTGCCTATTATATATATATATATATATATATTTCGTTGCCTATTAAAGTCTTTTTTAAGATTTCGTAACGAATATAATTTAACAGACATCAAAATTGCATTTGTTATGAAATTTGATAAACTATAAATTTTATAATATTATACAACACACAAAGTAGGAAATTGTGGATATCAAGATATTGGCACTCATTTATCTGAGAAAATAACAATTTTGAAGTTTTAAATTTGTTTCAAACTCCATATCTATAAGAGAGCTGTTCAATAAACTATTATAATTATTTACAGCCATAAATTAATATGCAAAAATTGTATTTATGATACTGTTTGGTTTTGTAAAATAATCTAGAAAAAACTGGAAAGAACATGTTCAAAGAATGAAAGATGATCGCATACCAAAAATTATACTTAATTACAAACCAAAAGGATACAGGAATGTTGGTAGACCGAAAAAGAGATGAATTCAACTTTATTAATGGGAATCTATGAGACCGCAACAAGCCACATGGGCTTAATCCGTGATTGTTGATGATGATGATACTTATTATTTTTATGCGTCACGTATACGTTGTATAATTTTCAAAGTAATCCCTCCCGGTTCCTGTCTCGAGTGGTATGCAAATTGAGACAAGTTCAGCACCGCCTATAGCTACAATGGAGATGATGTAGAGTTGCTTTCAAGAGTAATCGCTGCTGATGAAACTTGGCTACGTCATTTCGATGCTAAGACACCAAATAGCAGAGCTCTGTATGGAAATCTCTTTCCGCACCAACCTCCAAAAACCAAATGTCGTTTCTTCTGCTGAGAAAGTTATGGTCATTTCAATTTTTTTAAATTTAATGGAGTAGTTTATCAGCATTCGTACCTGCATACACAACAATAACAGTCCAATACTAGAGCTAATTCCACGTTCCCATGCAGCAAAAATAAGATATTAATTGGAATAGGAAAGGTAGATAATTAACATAGGGTCAATTCTGGAAATACGTGCCATTATGCATTACAGAGACCCTTGACTTCCCAACTCCTTACAAAAAATGTAAATATGAAAATATATAAAAATACTATTCTACCAGTTATATTATATGGATGCGAAACATGGACTCTTACTTTAAGGGAGGAAAGGAGATTACAAGTATTTGAGAATAAAGTACGTAGGACAATTTTTGGACGAAAGAGAGATGAACAGACAGGTGAATGGAGAAGACTACATAACAGTGAACATGGTCTTTATAGGAAGCCAGATATAACAAGAACAGTTAAGTCTCGTAGACTGCGATGGGCAGGACATATGGCACGAATGGGGAATGAAAGAGGTGCATGGAAGTTTCTTGTAGGAAAACCAGAGGGAAACGCCCAGTTGGAAGACCAAGATTGAGGTGGGGAATAACATTAACTATGATTTGAGGGAAATAGATTATACAGGGGATGATTGGAAAACATTAGCTTGGAATAGGGATGTACGGAGAGCTTATGTCCGTGTGATCATGAACCCACGGGTTGGATAGTGTCAGTGAGTGAGTGAGTTAGTTAGTTAGATAAAATTTTGTCCAGGGTCTCTAATTTAAGCTTGAGTTTCTTTTACAAGCCTAAAAAGCTTCAGATTCGGGACTCATAGCGTCCCTCCCAGAAGTCTTCTTGTCCGGTTCATCATCATCAGCATTATCATCATCACCATCATCTTCATCAACAACAAGGATTAAGCCCAATGGCCTGTTCCGATCTCATTATAGGTCGAATTGGTCCTTCCATCTCTTCAATGGTCTTCCCAACATTCTTCTCCCTTTTCGTTTATAATTATACATTCTTCTTGGTAGCGCTGTTCATTCATTCGTAATACGTGCTGAAGATAAGCATTTTGATAATATTTTATTCTTTCACAGAGATTAAATATATTAAGTTCTGTTCTTATATCTTCGTTTTTCTTTTTATCGGTCCTTCGGTATCCTGCTATTGCTCTCAACCCGTTCATTATTCTCTCCAAAAATACTTCGACTCCGGCCGGGTTTGAACCCGAGACTCTCGGGGCCAGAAGCAAGGAACTAAATCCCTAAACTAAGGCCGATAAATAAAAAAAATATTATGGAAAAGAAGTAAGTTTCTTATTATGGAATGGCCCACATGTCGTTTTTCCATAAAACTATAAAAATCCAAACATTGTATTATATATCGACGTGAAAATATAATTAAAAGTCTTGCTTTGTCGTGAAGAGTTCGATGAAGTATGCAATGAAACACTTTACACCTGTAATAATTTTAACGATGTAATGTGCACCGCGGGATGGGCATCAGGAATGTTACACCAGGAAGTGAACTGTTAGATTTTTTATTCTTTATGCCTGCAGCGTTTTGATTAGGCCATCCGCTTGATGCACGTGCTGGACAAGTGGTGTAACAGGCCTGGCGTTGATTTATCAATTAATTTACTTATCCCTTCACTTGTCTCATCGAGATATCAATAAAAAACACGTTTGAAACGTAAAAAATGGAATCACGATATCATATATATTTTTTAATGCTCGTGCCTTTTCTCCCTACTTAACTTTGCTTTTTATATGCTTCGTAACTTGATAATACCGCAAGTTATTTCATTAACAATAGAAATCGAAGTGTCGCAATGAAATAATACGACACACGGAACTTCCGTAACTCATCTAAATAGTAAGCACTGCAATCGTAGGACTGACTTGAATATTACGGAGTGAATGAGTGTGAAATGGTAACAGTGTCCAACTATAAATGGAGCCCAATGCATTATGCGTAATGTGTACTTAAAGTGATGTAATAATAATAATAATAATAACAACAACAATAATAGCTTTATTTTACCTGGCAGAGTTAAGGCCTTAAGGCCTTATCTACCACTCAACCAGGTTTAAAAAAACACAAACAAAAAAAAATCTTAAATCTAAATTACAATATATATATAAACGATTACAAGTTATGAATACAATACAATTAACATTTATAATTATTTTGATTTTCTCTAAATTTAACGAATTAAATACATAATATGTACAAGATATATAAAAAAAACGAGGAAAAGATTAATGACATTGTATAAAATTAAATAAATAGAGAAAAATTAATTGTATATTACGATGTAAGGTTTTTACAGAATCGAGGAAAATGTTTAAAAACCGAGCGATAGCGAGGTGTTTAATTTCCGAGATTCTTTAAAACACTTCACAAACGTGCGTTGTACATTTTTTTTTGGCGCGATTGTGTTTTCAAAATAATAAATAATAGTAGAATAATAAACATTTGTTGGAAACATTTGCGTTCATTACAAACAATTGACTAACGTTAACAGTGTGGGCAATGTATTCACATAGACTTTCACGGCCGAAGTAGCTATGATGATCTTGAAGAAAATTTTTGAGCTGTAGGCCGTGGTCGTGAGTTTTGTAGTTCCCCGACGCTTCGCCAGAGACTGCGTCTGGCATCCTCAAGGGTTGTCTCGTAGGGGAACTACAAGCCTCACGACCACGGCCTACAGCCCGAAAATCTTCTTCAACATCATCATATCAGTGTGAGCAATGTCTATTAGTTGAAACAACAGGAGGCCTTGAGACCATTTAGTGATACAAAAGTGGCAAGTAAGCATTTATTATGGGGGCACGCCGTAGCGTAGTGGTTAAGGCACTCAGCTACAAACCGGAGGGTCGAGGGTTCAAGTCCCGTTGGGGTCAGGATTTTTAAACTGACCCAAACCCTCTGGCGGCACTATGGCCCTGGGGTCGACTCAGCCTCTAACGGAAATGAGTACCAGACGCTTGTTCTGGGTGTAAAGGCGGCCATCACGCAGGGCTGACAACCCGGCTGACATAAAGTGCCGATTGTCTAGAAAAAGTGGGAGCCTTAACCTCCTATTACCCCAAGGGCGTCCGGACCTGTTGTGGGATCACTTTACTTTTTACTTTTTACGTATTTATTATTTTATATTGTTTCAAATAAAGTTCAGTTCATTTAAAATGCAGTGATTTGTTTCGTATAATGTATATTAACACTACCTTTTGGGATATTTTTTGTATGTACATAGAGGACAGTGGTTTTACTTCCAACACGCGTGTTTGCCATCATCATCATCAACAATCACGGATTATGCCTATGTGGCTTGTTCCGGTCTCATAGATTCTCATTGAAAAAGTTGAATCCATCTCTTTTTCGGTCTACCAACATTCTTGTCTCCTTTTAGTTTGTAATTAAGTATAATTTTTTAATGCCATCATCTTTCATCCTTTGAACATGTTCTTTCCAGTGTTTGTAATCTTTCTTGCTCTATGAAGTCTGCAATTATTTTACTTAACAGTGGAATATTTATTTGTTAACACACTGTTACATACGTAATATTATGAAGAGATGCATTACATGTGTACTGAAGGTAAAAAGTGCTGACATGGCCTCTTGAATTCACACTTCCGTGAATTTTCTCTCATGTATATAAAAACACCGTTCTAACTTCTTCTCAGTAACAAATGACATAAGAAATACTTCAGTTTCAAGGACTGTTGTGTACGTCAAGTATTTTACAATTTTACTTTTTCCTTGTTTATGTTAATCTTATTTTTAAATCATCTTAATTTGATTATTTTAATCTTCCTGAAATCTATTTAGAGATAAATTAAAGTGATTTAAATCAGTAAAAAATAATCACTGCCTTATTTCGTAAACTGGTTTATATTGGGATAAAAATGTTTAAAGTTTCCAAGAAGGCAATGGTGATTGTTACACCGGTATACGTCAGTTTTCTTTTCTGTAAATACACATACAATAAATAGATTAAAAATTATGCCTGTATGCAGGATTGCTAACACCCAGTGAGAAAAAGTGGGTAAAATTGACTTCTAAAAATGGCTAGAAATGGCTGAAATGCAACTTGTTTCCGTGGAGGAAGTTGTATTTTTAAAAACTTAGATTATGGACTTGCCTATCTGTAGCTTTTAAATACAATTTAGGCAATCCTTTTTATTTTCGTTTTTGGAATTGCTGCAATTATAATATAGTGACTAAATTATGAATATAAAGTATATTTTAAGAAATAAATATGTATTCTTACAAAGAAAGATTGTGTAATTCTGAATTTTACTAAGTTTTATTTTATTTCTTTCCCTTTAAGTTTATCTAAGTTATATTCCCCTCCATGGTATCTTTACCTTGTCGTGGTGGAGTGGCTTGCGTGTTTAAATGATCCTGAGAGCTATGCCGGCGGTAGCATTGCTGCCGATAGGGTTACCCATGCCGGACTGGTCGAAGGTGATAAGCCAGACGAAAAAAGTACCTTGGGCGAAAGAGTGACGATCTTTCACCGTAAAAATACAACCGTCAAGAAATGCGGACATGGGTTCATCTGGGGTAAAATTTTCCGGAGGCTTAAGCATTAGCTCAGGATAGGGATGTATGGAGAGCTTATGTCCGCGCGGCCATGTACCTTCGGGTTCGATAGTGCCAGTGAGTAAGTAAGTAAGTATATTTATATTCTCTTCTCACCAGAAATTATATGTTGTGATATTCTTGGTTTATAGGTATATATGGAGAGCTTATGTCCGTGCGGCCCATGGACCTACGAGTTCGATAGTGTCAGTGAGTTAGTTACTTGGTTAGTTAGTCTAGCTAATTAGTAATACCATTAGCAAAATTTCACGTTTCTTTGTGTATGTTCTTTGAAAAGAAGATACTCTTTTTTTATGGCAAAATATATTAACATCCACCAGTTATTATTGCAGAATTTATACGAAATAATTAAACTGTAAAACATGGCTAGAAATGGCTTTAAGAAGTCGACAAATGGCCAGAAAAGCTATTAGTAGCTTCTTCATAAATGTGTAGCTAGTTATATTTTCAAAATGGCCAAATCTAGCCACAAAATGACTAAATTGGCAACCCTGCCTGTGTGCCAGCCGAAATAGATAAATACATTTTTATGGATTCAATAATTAACCATTGATGAGACATTTGAATGAATGGTATTCTAGCTTTGTATAACTTTATTTCATTCTTGTCTATATATATGCACCAATATCTTAGGATCTTTACGTATATCCTATAGGCCATGTGTTTATATTGCTGTATAATATTCATAATATAAAAATAGAGCACCTGAGCTCTCAGTCTTTCTCAACACCAGATATAGGGTGTGGAGTACGTTTGAAGCATATGCATCATCTTCAGCTTGTGAATTGGTACTGGTTGTTCGTGAGAATTCTGTAGAGCGGGTTGACGTCACTGGGTGAGTTCTCATTCAGCAGGTGAGCATATGCTTCGAAAGTACTCCACACCCAACATCAAATGTTGAGGAAGACTGACATCTCAGATACTCTATTTTTATATTATAAATATTACATAGTAACTTCAACGGTGTTTCGTCATGAATTTTAAAAGCATCGATTGTTGTATAGGTCACGTGTTTTTCTTTATTTTAATTTTCACGATTATATGGAATGTTAAATGCCCTGGTAATGAAATTACAACCCATCACCTGCCTTGAGAACCGAGGATAGCCAAGAAAAAAATATTTTATTTATTTATTTATTTAACGAAACTGTTTAATAACTCTGGTCAATATTATTGTAATTCAAAGCTAGTCGTGGAACATCAGATTTGTTCACAGGTATCCTATTTTAGACTGGTTCTTTTTTCGTGCTTTAAATATGTGACACAGGACCTATTTCCCTTGTGAAGGAAACCATGCTCAAGTTTTTTTTTTTTTGCCCTAAAAAATCTATCGGTATTTACTGGGTATGAACCATAAACTTCGGAACCAGAGGCGAAATTGGTAACTACTAGTCCCCTGGTTCGGTTTTGAATCCGTGATCTCCCAGTATGAGTCTCAAACACTACCGCATAAATCAATTCTCTCGATAATATGAATTTTGTACAATTTCATACCATGTTTTGTAAAATCGAGTATGAAAAGTAAGTTCACAAAATGCGCTTCTCCTTAATTCAATTGTTTTTAAATAAAATACTTTTTGCACGATAGTGCGTTCTGTCATACTTACAGCAATGGCGACCATTGAAAGTTGAATTTCCTAAATTTTGGGGTTGCCAACCTAAACTACTATACTGTAATATTACATATTACCTATCTCGTGCGGGAAGGAAAACCACTGCTCTTTATGTATACTACGTGCAATGTATATACAAAAATATATCCAAAAGGTGGTGTTAATATACATTATATAAAAGAAATCACTGCATTTTAAATGAACTGAAATTTATTTGAAATAATATAAAACAATAAATTCGTACTTGCCGCCATTTTATGGCTGATTGGTGTCACGGCCTGCTGTAGTCTCAACTAAATTATTTTCTGTACTTACCGTTTAAACATTGGCCACACTGTTAACGTCGGTCAGTTGTTTATAATAAACGCAAATATTTCCAACAAAATATGTTATTATTTTACTATTATTTATTATTTTTAAAACACCATCGCGCAAAAAAAATAATGTACAACGCGCGTTTGTGAAGTATTTTACAGAATCTCGGAAATTAAAAGCCTCGATGAAGCTCGTTTTTTTAATCATATCCTCGCTTCTGTAAAAACTACTTCTCAATCTCGTATTGTATTGTATTGTATTGTAAGCCCATGTCTTCCCTTAACAGAGATTTAGGCTCTCTCTCCCCCTACAGGGAAGAATTTGAACCATACTAATTTAGTTACATTTGTTTTCGTATAGATGTCATAGGAGTGGCTCGTGGTCAGCGTTCCGCCTCATACTGACATCTAGGAAACCAAGGTAGTACTAGGACGGGAACATTCGGTAAATTTTGCTTAGAGGCCTTTTCATTCAAGCTTAAGGATTTTTTACGAGCCTAAAAATCTTCAGACTCGGGACCCACGGGTTAAAGTCCCTCCCGGAGGACTTGCTCCTTGGATTTTCCCGTCCTAAAAAATCCATTGACCCCGGCAGGGTTTGAACCCGCGACCCTCGGGACCAGAGGCAAGGAGCATAACTACTTGTCCACCGCGGCCGATGTATTGTAATGTACTATTGTTTTAATTAATTATATCGGTAGTATATTCGTCTGTTTTATCGACTTAACATTTGTCTCACTTGAACGTCTGCACGCAGGAAGTGCGTGTAAGACCTTTGTAACCTTAACGTGTGAACTTTTGAAGATTCTAAGCACGATCACGAGGCTAAAGATAGAATTACATTGAAGTAGTCATCATAGCAGAAGCATGAATTTATAATTATTTTATTTAATATTTTCAAATTGGATCCTGTTAATTTCAGTTTCATTTCAACTTATTTTGTGCTTACATTTACTCTAACAGTCAATTATTAATTATATAAGCTAAACTTATAGAGAAAATAAATATATAGAACATAAAGTAAATAAATTTCAGGCTATTTGTGGAACCATAAAAAGAATCTTAGGTCGGAAAACAAGGAAATATACGAAACTTAAATTATATAAAACAATGGCTGTTCCTTTGTTGTTGTATGGAAGTGAAAATTGGATAATGAAATCAAGGGATAAAAGCAGGATACAGACTGCGGAAATGCTATTTTTGCGTAATGTGAAAGGATGCACAAGAGCAGATAGAATAAGGAATGAAACTATACGAGAAAAATTAAATATATATAAAATTGAAGTTAAAATCAGCGAAAATAATAAGAAATGGACAGAACACTTAATGAGAATGAACAGCGAAAGAATACCAAAAAGAACCTTCCTATATAATCCCAGAGGAACAAGAGATGTTGGACCACGTAGAAGATGGACTCCACTTCTAACTTCGCCGGAACAGGCTGCATAGTCTAAATCTTGTAGAAGAAGAAGAAGAGAAGATAAGCTAAACGTACACTAATCAACAATGCATTTTCTACAAAAGTATGAACAGGTAGAGAGAGATACTCATCAGATAGAGATCAATACGATTATTTCAATCTGGTTTCATTTTTTGTCATATCACATGTAGTGTTTTAATTATTATTTATTGACCCTAACACTTGGACATTACGGAAGAGGCTAGTGAAGTGCTTTGTGTGGAGTGTAGCATTGTATGGTGCAGAGACTTGGACATTACGACGGAATGAGGAAAAGCGACTGGAAGCTTTTAAGATGTGGACATGGAGAAGAATAGAACGTATAAAATGGACAAAATAAGAAATAAAGGTGTGCTAGACAGAGTGGGTGAAAGAAGAACAATGCTGGAACTCATAAAGAAGAGTAAAAGAAATTGGATTGGCCACTGGCTAAGAAGAAACTGCCTGCTGAAGGATGCCTTAGAAGGAATGGTCAACGGAAAGAAAGTTAGAGGCAGAAAAATACATCATATGATAGACAATATTAAAATAAATTGTTTGTATGCAGATACAAAAAGGTAAGCTGAGTTAAGGAAAGAGTGGAGAATGCTGAGTTTGGAGTGAAAGACCTGCTCTTGAGCAGAACACTATGAATGAATGACCCTAACTAACTAACTAACCCAATGGCTGTGCTAATATTTTCCAATCATTCCCTGTATAATCTACTTCCTCAAATCATGGATAATGTTATTCTCCCACCTCATTCTTGGTCTATCAACTGGGCGTTTTCCCTCTGGTTTTCCTACCAGAAGCTTCCATGCACCTCTATCATCCCCCACACGTGCCACATGTCCTGCCTACGAGACTTAACTGTTCTTATTATATGTGGCTTCCTATACATATCATGTAGTTTTTTTTCCATTTACCTGTATGTTCATCCCTTTTTGGCCCAAAAATGTTCCTAAGAAAATTGACTCTAGCGATATTAACTCACAATAGGAACAGTATGACACGCTTGTATGTATGTATGATCATGTGTCATAAGTATATATGAGGGTTCACAAAACTATGGGCCTTTTTGTGTCTATAAGACAACCGAGATGTAAAAGAATACTACAGCAAACGTGACTAGATTCCTAGAAGAGCTTGCAACATGAAGAAAAACACCTTAACACATCCAGTTGGTAGACAGAAGAAAGTCCTCTTTCCACCTCTCCACATAATGCTCGACTTGGCTAAAACATTTGTTAAAACTCTGCCATTATTGGATGTTGTGTCATGATGTTAAATAAATACTTAAAACGAAGCATTTTAAATCGCAGCCCTGTCCATTCAATTCAGTGAGAGTATTTATATGTTATTTTTTGACTAATCTTCTCGTTCACTTCCTGGTTTAGGCATTAATGCCTGTTCCGTCTTCACTAATACCTAATAATATTTTTAGTAATTTAATTGCTTATTTCATGGTAAAATGTTGGAGAAGAAGTCAGTAGATTATAGACTACATGAAGGTAAATAATCGTATGCAGACCTAAGACAGAAGAAAATATATTTGGAGCAATAAATATTAATGGTCAATGGAGAATATGATACAACAAAGAAATGTATGACAAATACAATGAACCTGACCTTGTCAATTTATTAAGTTAAAGAAATTAGAATGGGCTGGCCATGTACAAAGGCTCTCAACAGACCGAGCACCAAAAAAGGTGCTTACAGCAAGTTTTATGGGGAATAGACGGGTTGGAAGACCGAAAAAAAAACGATGGAGGATGGTATTAAGAAAGATGCTGCAAACCTACTTAAGTGTCGCAACTGGAGGCTTGCTGCGCAAAATAGAAATGATTGGAGGCAGAAGTTAAGGGAGGCCAAAGCTCGAAGCTCGAATTTGAGCCAATGAGCCATTGGATGGATAGATTGATGGAAGACAGAAGAAAATGAAAAGTGGAAAGGCTGCATTTGTAGAGTAGGATCTGCCCATTGGCAGAAAACTACCTATGAATGATTCTGTATAATTGTACATAAATATGTGTACATATAATTTATTTGTTCTATTAATTACCTTTACTTTATTTAATTTATACTAGCCTATACTTATTTATTTATATGTGTATGTCTATTATTTAGGCTATGTGATATATTGATACGTGTGTATATATATATATATATATATATATATATATATATATATGGTATGATAAGAAAAATAAATGCCTGGACGGGATTCGAACCCGGATCTCTGAGTCTGTACCTCAGCGTGATATCCATTACACAACCAGCAAATCCAATTCAAACACTTATTTTTCTTATATATGTATTATATTCTCCATTATTAGTAGATGTCGCGAGAACTCGGTCTTCACTGCCATCTAGTAGCTGACTATAACAAGTAAGCTACTAGATGGCAGTGAAGACCGAGTTCTCGCGACATCTAGTAATAATGGAGAATATAATACATATATAAGAAAAATAAGTGTTTGAATTGGATTTGCCTGGTTGTGTAATGGATATCATGCTGAGGTACAGACTCAGAGATCCGGGTTCGAATCCCGTCCAGGCATTTATTTTTCTTATCATACCATATTAAGCTTGCATCGCTCAATGTTAAACATTTAATTATAATATATATATATTATTTTTATGCCTATGTATATTTATATTTTATCTTTATTTATCTACACATCCATCCGTAGTAATTCTGCCCGAAGGTAGGTCCTTCACTACAATCATAGCATTTTCATTCTATGCTTGCAGCTTTACTAGGGAATTGTAAGTGCGGTAGCTTCCCGTTGCTTCCCACACCGGTGAATGATGATGATGATAATGATAAGGATGATGATGATGGCCATATTATTTCGGAGACCGTTTGGGCCTTAAAGTTTTCCCGACATTTGTCTTACAGGCGAGGAAAAACCCCGATAAAAACTTCACCCAGAAAAACTGTCCCGACCGGGAATCGAACGCGGGCCCGCTGCGTGACAAGGCAGCACGCTACCTCGAGACCACAGCGTGTGTGTATATATATATATATATATATATATATTAATATCATGCCTATATTTGTCTGTATATTTATATTTTTTCTTTATTTATCTACATTTTTGTATCCTTATAATTGTTTCCTTAGTTTAGATGTCTACCTAGGAAAAATGTAAAGGTAAAGTGATCCCACGACAGGCCTCAGGAGGCCTTTGGGGTAGTAGGAGGTTAAGGCTCCCACTTTTTCTAGACAATCGGCACTTGATGTCAGCCGGGTTGTCAGCCCTGCGTGACGGCCGCCTTTACCCCAGAACAAGCGTCTGGTACTCATTTCCGTTAGAGGCTGAGTCGACCCCAGGGCCATAGTGCCGCCAGAGGGTTTGGGTCAGTTTAAAATCCTGACCCCAACGGGACTTGAACCCTCCACCCTCCGGCTTGTAGCTCAGTGCCTTAACCACTACGCTACGGCGTGCCCCAGGAAAAATGTTCTTATGGTAAATATATGATCTAACATATAAAAAATTGTCATAAATTATATTTTAGTTTTATTATATTACTTAGCACTTATTTTAGATTTAATTTAAATTGTGTTAATGACTTACTGTAATAATTTCACAATATAATAATAATAATACTTACTTACTTACTTAATCACTGGCACTATCGAACCCGTAGGTTCATGGCCGCTTTAATAATAATAATAATAATAATACTAATAATTTTATATTTATATACAGATGTTTAATGTTTACACATCTTTCTGTGCCTAAAGTTTTATTTTCCTTCTGCGCTCGTCGCTATCCATCCACTCCATGTCCTCCAGTCATCTTATTCTCATTCCAGTTCTTATTTCTTGCATCCACAAATTTCGAGGCCTTCCTTTCCTCCTTCTTCCAGATGGATACCATTCCAATGTTTTCCTGCGTAACCTTTCTTCGTCGTAACGTGCCCATACCAATTTAATTGCTTGTATCTTATATGATCTACTATTGAATACCGAATATTCATTTTTTTTCTCGTATGGCCGTATTTCTTGTTTTTTTTATTTTGAACATGTATTAATAATAATAATAATAATAATAATAATAAAGTAATAGTAATAATTTTCAACCGACATCAACGCCCAGAGTGAGGTTTAGCCAATTTAATAACTAATCTTGTTAAACTATTCTGTACAAAAACTATTTAACAGGGCAGAGTTGTAAGCCCTGCTTCCAGTCCCCAACATGGAAGAATACGATACTTGATTTTGGTCTCCCTACATCTTAGGGTATTGTCTTCAGTTCATTTTTTTATTTTTTTTATTTAGAGCCTCACCACCACCCCCCGGGTTACCTCGGGCATGATCCCCTTATTCCCGGGTCTGCTCTATGTCCCTATTTATATCTTATCTTTATTGAAATATATAATAAATATACAATTCGGGTATTTGAAGTGTGTAGTTGTTACATAAAAGTTCAGCCAAATTTCTTCCTATCATTTCCCAGTATATCACCTGACTGGACCTTGGTTACTGTCATCGGCCTATTAGAAGTTCATCTCCCGCCAACCCAAATGTGAAATGCCCAAGCAAATAACGGACTAAATTATTTTTCGGTAGATTTCTTCCGGTATCGAACCTGAAAGCCTCGAATCCAGAAGCATATTTTGACGATTTTTAACATAGTAAAATTAAATAATAATTTGCAATGGGAAACAAATGAAATGAGACAATTACAAGTGAGAGAATGTTAGGAAGAGGAAGTAGGACGAGTAGGATGTGACAAATGAAGTAACGTTTGTGTAACAGAGTATGTTGTCATAGTAACAGCACAGTTGGCACACTTACTTAGTGTTATGTTAGAGGCACACTTTACTTTGTTAAACAAAACAGCCATTTAAGTAGGTCCAAGTATTTTAAAAGAATTCCACGACCTTACCTTTCTCAATGCACAGACCTAAATACCGTATTCACACATAGTGTGTTCTGAAATTCATAGTAGAGACAAATGCTCATTGTGAAAACAAGGGCTCTGCCCTCCATCCATGAGGATCCTGAATATAAATATACATCGGTTATTTAAAAATTACATCATATATATATATATATATATATATATATATATATATATATATATATATACCAGTTATATTAAATGGATGCGAAACATGGACTCTTACTATAAGGGAGGAAAGGAGATTACAAGTATTTGAGAATATAGTTCTTAGGAAAAATTTTGGACCAAAGAGAGGTGAACAGACATGTGAATGGAGAAGACTTCATAACAGTGGACTACATGGTCTTTATAGGAAGCCAGATATAATAAGAACAGTTAAGTCTCGTAGACTGCGATGGGCAGGGCATGTGGCACGAATGGGGAATGAAAGATGTGCATGGAAGCTTCTTGTAGGAAAACCAGAGAGAAAACGCCCAGTTGGTAGACCAAGAATGAGGTGGGAGAATAACATTAAGTATGATTTGAGGGAAGTAGATTAGGCAGGGAATGATTGGAAAACATTAGCTCAGGATAGGGATGTATGGTGAGCTTATATTCGTGCGGCCATGAACCTACGGGTTCAGTGGTGCCAGTGAGTTAGCAAGTTACATAGGCCTTCATTGTTAAATGCCAAAAATATAGTTATAACATCTAAATATACAAGCGTTACAGCTATAAAATAAAAATTCTCTTTATAAATACTTACTTGTTATAGCAGCCACTAGATGGCAGTTGGAACGCTATACCTCTACGACTCGTGTAAATAAAGAATAATGCATATAAAGAAAAAATACATGTTTGTGTTAGGATTCCTGAAAAGCTCAGTTGTTTAGAGCGCTAACGCATAAAGTTAGAGATCTCGGGTTCAAATCCCAACTCAGGCATTTATTTTTCTTTTCGTGTGATTGATATATATATATATATATATATATATATGATATGAAACAAATGAATGCTTGAGTTGGGATTTGAACCCAAGTCTCTAAACTCTGTACGTTTAGCACTCTAACCAACTGAGCTGCTCAAGTATTCCAACACAAACATACATTTTTCTTGTATATGTATGTTTGTGTTGGAATACTTGAATAGCTCAGTTGGTTAGAGCGCTAAACGTACAGAGTTTAGAGACTCGGGTTCAAATCCCGACTCAAGCATTCATTTCTCTCTTCATATCATATTTGCCTTCAGTGCCAAATGTCAAAAATATGGTTATAAAACACATATATATATTTGTTATATATGAAATAAAACTTGAATAACCATTGACGATAAATTTTAAAATACACAGTGGGTCTTAAGAGCACAAAAAAAACTCTTTTTAGAAATATCTAACATTTATCTATTTAACTATTGAAAAGACGCGACTTTAAATATTGCTAGACTCTTTGAGTCAGCCGAGATTCTTTTATATTTCCCTAGTAAAGCTGCAAAGCATAGCATGAAAATGCTATGATTGCATATGTATAACTGTAGGCTTTCACGGCCGGCGTCTTGATCCCTATTAGGTTCGTCTTCCGGGCATATAGGCCGTGGTCCAGTCGTTCTTCTACTCGACGTTTCGTCTACTGCTGCGGTAGACATCTTCAGGAGATACTGCGTGCTCTCTGTGAACTCCTCAACAGTCGGCTGCAGACTGGCTGGTCGTTGGAAACTCCCTCCCTATTTATAGGCACGCCCCTGGTGGAGAGGCGGTTTTCTGCGCGGTCCGTGTTGCGTGCTGTTTTGCCCAGGCTGTCGCTAGCAGAAGTCATAGGCTTCGTTGTCGTATTGTGCAATGCCGGGATCCAGATTTTGTTTATCTTCATGGTTTCTTCTTTTTTGTTAAAGGAATTTTTGTGTTTATATATTTCAATGGCTTCTCTGTACAGTCTGGTGTAATAATGTGATGTTTGGGACAATACCTGTGTTTCTTCGAATCTTATTATATGTTCTTGGTTGTTCATCCAGTGTTCCGCTACGGCTGATTTTTCCTTTTGTTTTAGTCTGCAATGCCTCTTGTGTTCTTGCAATCTTGTGGTAACCATTCTTTTTGTTGTGCCGATATAAACTTCTCCACAACTGCAAGGGATGCGATATATACCGGCAGTACTTAACGGATCTCTTGTATCTTTGGCTGGGCGCAGTATATTGCTGATTTTTTGTGTTGGCTTGTAGGTTGTAGATATGTTATATTTATTTAATATTCGACCAATTCTCTCCGTTATTGTCTTGATATATGGTAGGTACACCTTACCCTTAGCCTCCTCCTTGTTCCCGTTTTCGGATTTGTATTTATTGGGATTTATGGCTCGGCGAAAATCTGTTTTGCTTTATCCATTGGATTGAAACGCTGCTTGGAGATGATTAATTTTCTTCTTGTAGATACTGTGGTTCCGAAATCCTTTTGGCTCGTTCCACCAGGGTTTTAATTATTCCGCGTTTTTGTCTGGGATGATGGTTGGACTGCTTATGTAGGTATCTGTCTGTGTGAGTCTTTTTCCTGTAATACATTGTGTCTCCAAGTGTCATGTATTGGTTTTGAATTACTAAAACATCCCAAAACGGTATTTAGATGTGTCCCTTATATTTCCAGGGGGAAGTCGATGCTGGGACAAATACCATTTAAATGTTGCCTGAAGTTATCAAGTTCTTCTTCACCATGCTCCCAAATGACGAATGTGTCGTCCACATATCTCAGCCAAAATGAAGGGTTTAATTGTAGCATTCTCCAAGGCCTGTTTTTCACATTGTTTCCAGGTAAAAAATTGGCTATTACGGGGCTTAATGGACTTCCCATTGGCACGCCATCTATTTTGCTCGTAGAATATTCCTCCCCATTGGAAATACGGTTCTGTGAGGCATAGGTTATACAGCGACGACGATATCTGGGGGAAAGAGTTCTTGCAAAGCTGTCATAGTGTCTGGGATAGGTATCTTAGTAAATAAAGAAAACACATCGAAGCTTATTATTTTCCTAGTTTGCTTGCGTTTCTGGAGTTTCCGAGTGTCTATTGTTTCTATGAAGTGCGTGGAGTTTTTTACAAACGTGTCCAGTTTTTCCAAATATTCGGTTTCACTCGTGAGGCGAGAAACTTGGCGAGTTCATACGTAGGTTGATACAATGGCCGAAACAATAGGTCGGAGTGGGTTCCTTCCTTGTGTTATCTTTGGTAATCCATACAATATTGGTTGGCAGTGCTATCTGATTTGTACAATCCTCGTTTAGTGTCTTCATCAAGTTGTGGAGCTCTTGATAAGTTTATTGGATTTACGGAGAACTCGTGCTGTAGGATCAGTTTTAAGCATCTTGTATGGGATCTGGATCTAAAAGCTGTCTGCAATTTTATGGTTGTATTGTTCTGTTTCCATGATGACGGTGGCAGTTCCTTTATATGCCTGGAAGACACGATGATTTGTCTTTGTCTTCGTTTAGATTATGTAAAGCTACTTTTTCTTTTTCGTGATAAAGTACTCAACCGGTGGGTTTGGTTTTACGGAGACTGCGAGCCACTGCGCCCCTTATTTCCTCACTCTGATGAATAGGCAGCTGCCTTATTCCGGCTTCTACATTGGCTATGATGTCTTTCAATAGGTACTGTTTTAGGTGTTAAAGCAAAATTTCCTCCTTTGGCAAGTACCGATATTCTTCTTCGTTGAGTTGCCGGTCTGTCAAATTTACTACCGCTCTTGAGTTGGGTGGTTTATTTCTGTTTTCTTGATGATTTTTATGTATTTTTGTTTCTGTCGTTCCGTGTTTTTCTCTATGGTTCGGCAAAAGCTGTGGTATGTGATGTTGTCCACCTTCTCCCAGTCTCTCTTTACTGAGAATATTGCTAATCTTCAGATGTAAGTAAAAAAGTTCTTGATCATTCATCCCTAGGGTTCGTCTTGTATCATGAATTCGTTCTCTAAGAAGAGCCCGTTCCGTTCGTCCATATATCCTCTTAGCCTTTGTCGTTTTGAAGATCTGTTTGCATCGTAGAAATTGAGGGATAGTTCCCGTGTCTCTGCACCGTAGAAGAAAGCTTAAATTGCACAGAAAGCGTCCTTTTTTCTTTCTTAATTCTTCAAATTTCCGAATAGAAAGAAATACATCCTTCCCGTAGAGGTTGCTTATGTATAACTGTAGGCTTTCACGGCCGGCGTCTTGATCCCTATTAGGTTCGTCTTCCGGGCATATAGGCCGTGGTCCAGTCGTTCTTCTACTCGACGTTTCGTCTACTGCTGCGGTAGACATCTTCAGGAGATACTGCGTGCTCTCTGTGAACTCCTCAACAGTCGGCTGCAGACTGGCTGGTCGTTGGAAACTCCCTCCCTATTTATAGGCACGCCCCTGGTGGAGAGGCGGTTTTCTGCGCGGTCCGTGTTGCGTGCTGTTTTGCCCAGCTGTCGCTAGCAGAAGTCATAGGCTTCGTTGTCGTATTGTGCAATGCCGGGATCCAGATTTTGTTTATCTTCATGGTTTCTTCTTTTTTGTTAAAGGAATTTTTGTGTTTATATATTTCAATGGCTTCTCTGTACAGTCTGGTGTAATAATGTGATGTTTGGGACAATACCTGTGTTTCTTCGAATCTTATTATATGTTCTTGGTTGTTCATCCAGTGTTCCGCTACGGCTGATTTTTCCTTTTGTTTTAGTCTGCAATGCCTCTTGTGTTCTTGCAATCTTGTGGTAACCATTCTTTTTGTTGTGCCGATATAAACTTCTCCACAACTGCAAGGGATGCGATATATACCGGCAGTACTTAACGGATCTCTTGTATCTTTGGCTGGGCGCAGTATATTGCTGATTTTTTGTGTTGGCTTGTAGGTTGTAGATATGTTATATTTATTTAATATTCGACCAATTCTCTCCGTTATTGTCTTGATATATGGTAGGTACACCTTACCCTTAGCCTCCTCCTTGTTCCCGTTTTCGGATTTGTATTTATTGGGATTTATGGCTCGGCGAAAATCTGTTTTGCTGTATCCATTGGATTGAAACGCTGCTTGGAGATGATTAATTTCTTCTTGTAGATACTGTGGTTCCGAAATCCTTTTGGCTCGTTCCACCAGGGTTTTAATTATTCCGCGTTTTTGTCTGGGATGATGGTTGGACTGCTTATGTAGATACCTACATAAGCAGTCCAACCATCATCCCAGACAAAAACGCGGAATAATTAAAACCCTGGTGGAACGAGCCAAAAGGATTTCGGAACCACAGTATCTACAAGAAGAAATTAATCATCTCCAAGCAGCGTTTCAATCCAATGGATACAGCAAAACAGATTTTCGCCGAGCCATAAATCCCAATAAATACAAATCCGAAAACGGGAACAAGGAGGAGGCTAAGGGTAAGGTGTACCTACCATATATCAAGACAATAACGGAGAGAATTGGTCGAATATTAAATAAATATAACATATCTACAACCTACAAGCCAACACAAAAAATCAGCAATATACTGCGCCCAGCCAAAGATACAAGAGATCCGTTAAGTACTGCCGGTATATATCGCATCCCTTGCAGTTGTGGAGAAGTTTATATCGGCACAACAAAAAGAATGGTTACCACAAGATTGCAAGAACACAAGAGGCATTGCAGACTAAAACAAGGAAAATCAGCCGTAGCGGAACACTGGATGAACAACCAAGAACATATAATAAGATTCGAAGAAACACAGGTATTGTCCCAAACATCACATTATTACACCAGACTGTACAGAGAAGCCATTGAAATATATAACACAAAAATTCCTTTAACAAAAAAGAAGAAACCATGAAGATAAACAAAATCTGGATCCCGGCATTGCACAATACGACAACGAAGCCTATGACTTCTGCTAGCGACAGCCTGGGCAAAACAGCACGCAACACGGACCGCGCAGAAAACCGCCTCTCCACCAGGGGCGTGCCTATAAATAGGGAGGGAGTTTCCAACGACCAGCCAGTCTGCAGCCGACTGTTGAGGAGTTCACAGAGAGCACGCAGTATCTCCTGAAGATGTCTACCGCGCAGTAGACGAAACGTCGAGTAGAAGAACGACTGGACCACGGCCTATATGCCCGGAAGACGAACCTAATAGGGATCAGACGCCGGCCGTGAAAGCCTACAGTTATACATAAGCAACCTCTACGGGAAGGATGTATTTCTTTCTATTCGGAAATTTGAAGAATTAAGAAAGAAAAAAGGACGCTTTCTGTGCAATTTAAGCTTTCTTCTACGGTGCAGAGACACGGGAACTATCCCTCAATTTCTACGATGCAAACAGATCTTCAAAACGACAAAGGCTAAGAGGATATATGGACGAACGGAACGGCTCTTCTTAGAGAACGAATTCATGATACAAGACGAACCCTAGGGATGAATGATCAAGAACTTTTTTACTTACATCTGAAGATTAGCAATATTCTCAGTAAGAGAGACTGGGAGAAGGTGGACAACATCACATACCACAGCTTTTGCCGAACCATAGAGAAAAACACGGAACGACAGAAACAAAAATACATAAAAATCATCAAGAAAACAGAAATAAACCACCCAACTCAAGAGCGGTAGTAAATTTGACAGACCGGCAACTCAACGAAGAAGAAATATCGGTACTTGCCAAAGGAGGAAATTTTGCTGTAACACCTAAAACAGTACCTATTGAAGACATCATAGCCAATGTAGAAGCCGGAATAAGGCAGCTGCCTATTCATCAGAGTGAGGAAATAAGGGGCGAAGTGTCTCGCATTCTCCGTAAAACCAAACCACCGGTGAGTAATTTATCACGAAAAGAAAAAGTAGCTTTACATAATCTAAACGAAGACAAAGACATCATCGTTCTTCCAGCAGATAAAGGAAATGCCACCGTCATCATGGAAACAGAACAATACAACCAGAAAATGCAACAGCTTTTAGATCCAGAGACATACAAGATTCTTAAAACTGATCCTACAGCAAGAGTTCTACGTAAATCCAATAAACTTATCAAGAGCTCCACACTTGATGAAGACACTAAACGAGGATTGTACAAATCAGAAGCACTGCCACCAAGATTGTATGGATTACCAAAGATACACAAGGAAGGAACACCACTCAGACCTATTGTTTCGGCCATTGGATCACCTACGTATGAACTCGCCAAGTTTCTCGCCTCACTATTGAAACCGTATATTGGAAAAACTGACACGTTTGTAAAAAACTCCACGCACTTCATAGAAAAAATAGACACTCTGAAACTCAAGCCAAACGATAAAATAATAAGCTTCGATGTGTTTCTTTATTTACTAAGATACCTATCCCAGACACTATGACATACTTGCAAGAACTCTTTCCCCCAGATATAGTAGCGCTGTATAACATATGCCTCACAGAAACGTATTTCCAATGGGGAGGAATATTCTACGAGCAAATAGATGGCGTGGCCATGGGAAGTCCATTAAGCCCCGTAATAGCCAATTTTTACATGGAACAATTTGAAAAACAGGCCTTGGAGAATGCTACATTAAGACCTTCAGTTTGGCTGAGATATGTGGACGACACATTCGTCATTTGGGAGCATGGTGAAGAAGAACTTGATAACTTCAGGCAACATTTAAATGGTATTTGTCCCAGCATCCAATTCACCCTGGAAAGAGAAGAGAACAACAGTCTACCGTTTTTGGATGTTTTAGTAATTCGAAACCAAGACATGACACTTGGACACAAGGTATACAGGAAAAAGACTCACACAGACAGATACCTACATAAGCAGTCCAACCATCATCCCAGACAAAAACGCGGAATAATTAAAACCCTGGTGGAACGAGCCAAAAGGATTTCGGAACCACAGTATCTACAAGAAGAAATTAATCATCTCCAAGCAGCGTTTCAATCCAATGGATACAGCAAAACAGATTTTCGCCGAGCCATAAATCCCAATAAATACAAATCCGAAAACGGGAACAAGGAGGAGGCTAAGGGTAAGGTGTACCTACCATATATCAAGACAATAACGGAGAGAATTGGTCGAATATTAAATAAATATAACATATCTACAACCTACAAGCCAACACAAAAATCAGCAATATACTGCGCCCAGCCAAGATACAAGAGATCCGTTAAGTACTGCCGGTATATATCGCATCCCTTGCAGTTGTGGAGAAGTTTATATCGGCACAACAAAAAAGAATGGTTACCACAAGATTGCAAGAACACAAGAGGCATTGCAGACTAAAACAAAAGGAAAAATCAGCCGTAGCGGAACACTGGATGAACAACCAAGAACATATAATAAGATTCGAAGAAACACAGGTATTGTCCCAAACATCACATTATTACACCAGACTGTACAGAGAAGCCATTGAAATATATAAACACAAAAATTCCTTTAACAAAAAAGAAGAAACCATGAAGATAAACAAAATCTGGATCCCGGCATTGCACAATACGACAACGAAGCCTATGACTTCTGCTAGCGACAGCCTGGGCAAAACAGCACGCAACACGGACCGCGCAGAAAACCGCCTCTCCACCAGGGGCGTGCCTATAAATAGGGAGGGAGTTTCCAACGACCAGCCAGTCTGCAGCCGACTGTTGAGGAGTTCACAGAGAGCACGCAGTATCTCCTGAAGATGTCTACCGCAGCAGTAGACGAAACGTCGAGTAGAAGAACGACTGGACCACGGCCTATATGCCCGGAAGACGAACCTAATAGGGAACGCTATGATTGCAGTTAGAGACCTGCCCTAGGGCAGAACACTATAGAATAGAGGTTCACTTAATATATTGGAATTATTAATACAAATTGAAGTAAAATATATAATTTCATAGATATGCTATGCTGACAAAGACATACATTGAGAATTCAAAATTTCGGTAATTCCCTTAATATAATTAATCAAATTTTAACAAATAGAGTACATATACACACTATGTTAAAAACAGTGTTGGTAAAACTACGCTGACGTATGGATAGCTAGGTCTGGACCCTTCAGAATGAAGATTAAAACGCCTAATCTGTAGAAATGAAATTCTTAAGAAAACTACAGGCTATAGTTCTCTTATACCGTAAAATAAATTATCAGATCCACAAAGAATTAAACTTAATATGCTCATGACCAGCTCATCACCTACAGACAAAATTGGGTTTTGCAGTAGAATGGATCGTTTCAGATTGCCTCAACAAATTCTCAAAAAAGCACATTGAGGAAACATATTATTTAAGTCGGTATTTTAAGAGGTAGAAGGAAACTGTGATAAGCCACTAAGCCTAATGTTTGACTTAGATGATGATGACGATGATGATGACAGAAATCCATTACGTTAAAATATATGAACTGAATATCGATAATAACAAAATAAAAAAAAATATACTGTTCATAACAAACATTTGTCTAAATTATCATTTATGGACGTCTTTTACAATAAACAATAGCGGAGGATATATTTATTTAATCAATCATGCCCCTAAATTCGAAGTTTATTTTAAGTTTTGAGTATTACGAATTCTTATTTAGTAGTAAAATAAAAAAAAATCATAATTTTATTCTTTGATGTTTAGCCGATTTGACAAAATAGACCACATAAATTAAAATGTTATGAAAGATTTGAAAATTGAGCCAATAGTGGAAAAATGGAAATCACGTATCAACAAAGTATCTAGCTCTAAAAAAAGGTGATTAATTTGGATGACTCTCTATTGCATCATATCTTTGTGTAGACCTTTCAAATCTTACCAAGTAACTGTAATGAGTTCTTTGGCCCATAATCAGCAATTATTATTATTATTATTATTATTATTATTATTATTATTATTATTATTGTGCGAGGACTTGCCGAATTTTCCCGTCCTAGTACTACCTTAGTTTCCTAGGTGTCAGTATAAGGCGGTACACTGACCACGGACCACTCGAATGACATATATACGAAAAAAAGTGTAACTAAATTAGTATGGTTCAAATTCTTCCCTGTAGGGGGAGAGCGCCTAAATCTCTGTTAAGGGAAATATGGGCTTACAAGATACAAGAAGATTATGCGATGGGCAGGTAGGATTTCAAGAAGAGAAAATATCAGAAACAGTCCCGCGCCGTAGCCGAGCGGTTAAGGTAGGAAGCCTTGGCGCAGAGCTACGGGACTTGCGCTGGTTCGAGTCTCCATGGGGGAAGAAATTTTCTCATGGTATTTCGGCCAGTATGGGACCGGTGCCCACCCAGCATCGTGAGGCAATTGGGTAGCTACAATAAGTAGCGGCTCCAGGTTGAGGAACCAGCTATAACGGCTGGGGGACTCGACATGCTAACCACATGTCACCGCTACACTGGCTGTTGATCATCTACCTCTGTGATTGACACATGTGGATGTGAAGGGCCAGCAGCCGGCTGGTAAAAGGGCAACCGCTGAAAAGTGGAAAGACCCTCAATCGGATCGAAAATATCAGAAACTCGGTTATAAGGGAGAACATAAAGATTGAAGACATTATTTTAGATTATATTAAAACTCAGCAATTAAGATTGTACGAACATGTCCAGCGAATGGAAGAGGATCGGCTACCAAAATGAGTCTTGGAATGGAAATCTGAGGGAACACGAGGCAGAGGAAGACCTGAAACCTCCTGGAGCCAGGGAATATATTTATACATGAAGGAGAAACATCTACAACCAGGAGATTGGATGGACCGACAAAATTGGCTGTTGGGAATCGGACGATGTCAAAGACATTAATCACCCGATGAACTATCTATTTATTTTTTTTCAAATGCCCCAGGTTTGTCTTTCGACATTCCTGGTTTCTCTCCTGGCATGGCGTACTTGTAACCCACTTCTGAGGTTGGGTGCCTGGAAGGCGGGGTTACGTTGCCTCGATGATATGATGGGTGATAATGATGGTAATATTGCGCCAGGAGAGTCCCTAATCCTAAGCTAAACCTAAGATGAATATGAATGATGATGATTGCGATGGCCATATGATTTCGGGGACCGTTTGGGCCTTAAAGTTTTCCTGACATTTGTCTTATAGGTGAGGAAAAACCCCGATAAAAACCTCACCCAGAAAAACTGTCCGAGAACCGGGGATCGAACCCGGGCCTTATTATTATTATTATTATTATTATTATTATTATTATTATTATTATTATTATTATTATTATTATTATTACGTAAGTAATGAATGTATATTTATGGCTACCTTTAGGTTTGTATGCCAAGACTTTAAGGATGAACAAATGAAGATTCGTTTGTCTAGAAATTAACCATTTTTTTTACTTAGATCAAAGTATACAGTGTTTAGAACCATATTTTTGTTTTTCTGTGTTTTATTACAGTGATGCATTTTTCCTTGTTTCTTTTATTTTTGATTTTCTATCTAAATAACAAAAAACAGTCAAGCGTTTCTCGATTGTTTATTCGTTTGAACAGTTGAATGACGAAGTGGGCGGATTGTAATTGTTTGGCGATGTGCAATAAGTTCGACTCTCCGACTTTCACTTGTTTTCTTTTTGTTGGTTCCATGAGGCCTTGGCTTTTGCGTCTCACGACTATGCTCTTTGGATTCCACATCTCGAGGATCCACGTTGATGTCATGTCTTTATATACCGATGTTCATTTATTTTATCTCTTCTGCGATTCTTTTCTTTTTATTACATCAAATTGTCTTCCTTTAATCCATTAAATAACATATTTGAGAAAGTCCACTGCTGTGGTCTCGGGGTAGCGTGCTGCCTTGTCACGCAGCGGGCCCGGGTTCGATCCCCGGTCGGGACAGTTTTTTTGGGTGAGTTTTTATCGGGGTTTTTCCTCACCTGTAAGACAAATGTCAGGAAAACTTTAAGGCCCAAACGGTCCCCGAAATCATATGGCCATCGCAATCATCATCATTCATATTCATCTTAGGTTAGGTTTAGGATTAGGGACTCTCCTGGCGCACCATTATCATCATCACCCATCATATCATCGGGGCAACGTAACCCCGCCTTCCAGGCGCCCCAACCAAGTGGGTTACAATTACGCCATGCCAGGAGAGAAACCAGGAATGTCGAAAGACAAACCTGGGGCATTTAAAAAAAAATATCTGAGACATTTTTTTTTTCACTTATAGAGATGACACTTTCATATTGTATTTCAATACTTCGTATTTCTGATAAATATTATTAGTATTTTATTTATTATTATTATTATTATTATTATTATTATTAAAATAATAAAAAAATATTATTATGGAACTTAGTAGATTCTGGTATTCTATATTACGTATTCGTTGATACATAAGGGCTTGTTTAGAAATGTTGATGTTAAGACATTAGTTTTAGGCGATTTATCCAGGAATTCTAATAGTTCACAGTAATATAATGTACGGTTAAAAACTATAATATAGTTACCTTGTAAGTCCGTCTCCTCAACTTAAGTTCTTTTAAAACTCTGTAGGCCTTTCGGGACTAGTCCCATCATCAGCAGAATGCATTAGGTCCGTTCTTGTTGACCCTTGTTGAAGCACGAATAAGTGTTCAATGTCAGGGCCTCCTCCCAGACAACACTACATGAAGACCTAACACACCATTCACACACATATTCATACTAAACATCGGAAATATGAAAATAATGACCAGATGATGTTCGGAGCTTGAGCATTAAAATTTCCTGGCTTTGTCTTATAGGTGAGGAAAAACCCTGGTAAACTACTCTCGACCGGGAATCGAACCCAGGCCCGCTACGTACGAGGCAGCGACACTACCCCGAGAACACAGCGGTGGACCTCAAAAGAGAATTCACATGAAATATAAAAACTTTGCAAGATATAAGCATGGCTTCACAGCATTTGGTGGATGGGAATTACAATGTATATAGAGAGAGATTTGCGTTTAGATCGGTACTTGCTCAGGTAGCTCAGTTGGTAGAGCACTTGGTCTAGAGAACCAAGAGCCCCGGGTTCAAGTCTCGGTCTGAGCGTATAATTTTTCTCTTCAAATATGATTTATCCATCATTGAGATGTACGAAATCAATAATAAAAACTTGGAAAAAGCCGTACTGGCTGTAATGTATAATTCCCAAATATGTCTTCTTAATAAAGGAGCCGCCATTTGCAAGATAGAAGCATGGCTTCACAGCATTTGGTGGATGGGAATTACAATGTATATAGAGAGAGATTTGCGTTTAGATCGGTACTTGCTCAGGTAGCTCAGTTGGTAGAGCACTTGGTCTAGAGAACCAAGGGTCCCGGGTTCAAGTCCCGGTCTGAGCGTATAATTTTTCTCTTCAAATATGATTTATCCATCATTGAGATGTAACGAAATCAATAATAAAAACTTGGAAAAAGCCGTACTGGCTGTAATGTATAATTCCCAAATATGTCTTCTTAATAAAGGAGCCGCCATTTGCAAGATAGAAGCATGGCTTCACAGCATTTGGTGGATGGGAATTACAATGTATATAGAGAGAGATTTGCGTTTAGATCGGTACTTGCTCAGGTAGCTCAGTTGGTAGAGCACTTGTTCTAGAGAACCAAGGGTCCCGGGTTCAAGTCCCGGTCTGAGCGTATAATTTTTCTCTTCAAATATGATTTATCCATCATTGAGATGTACGAAATCAATAATAAACTTTTTTCTAATTTGTTTTAAAATTATATATATATATATATATATATATATGTGTGTGTGTGTGTGTGTGTGTGTGTGTGTGCTGCCTTGTCACGCAGCGGGCCCGGGTTCGATCCCCGGTCGGGGCAGTTTTTCTGGGTGAGGTTTTTATTGGGGTTTTTCCTCACCTGTAAGACAAATGTTAGGAAAACTTTAAGGCCGAAACGGTCTCCGAAATCATATGGCCATCATCATCATCCTTATCATCATCATCCTTCACCGGTGTGGAAAGCAACGGGAAGCTACCACACCTACAATTCTCTAGTAAAGCTGCAAAGCATAGCATGACAATGCTATGATTGCAGTGAAAGACCTGCCCACGGGCAGAATTACTATGGATGGATATATATAGGCCTATATCAGTGTTACAAGGGCCTTCTAGGCCTGTCGCACGATGAAAAAAAAAACACACACATAGGCCTATATATATATATATATGTTATATTGCAGATTTTCGCGGATATAAGTATGGATATGAAAGTTTTCTTGGGTTTTCCGCGTCTTGGTATATACTATGTATATATATATATATATATATATATATATATATGCTATGAAAAGAAAAAATAATGCTTGAGTCGGGATTTGAACCCGAGTCTCTAAAGTCTGTACCTTTAGCGCTCTAACCAACTGAGCTACCCAAGAATTCCAATACAAGCATACAATTTTCTTATACATGTAGTATTCTCAATTCACACAAGAGGTAGCGGAAATTTATTCCAACTGCCATCTCGCGGCTAACATAACAGTTAAGCAATTTTTTTTTAAGAGAATATTTACTTTATAGCAGTAACGCTTTTATATATAGATATTATAAATATTTATAATATATATATCCACATCAAAATCCAAAACAATGGCAATGTGTGGAAAAAACATACAACGGGTGAAAATTGAGATTGATGGAAAAATTATAGAACAAGTGTCAGATTTCTCTTACTTAGGAAGTGTATTTGCAGAGTATAAGAGTGACATTGATTCAAAATTACAAAAATATAACAAAATGAATGGGGTAATACGAAGACATTTTGGTAAACAGATGAGGACAGAGACAAAACTAAGATTACATAACGTCACATCAAAAGCTGCTCTAAAATACGGAAGTGAAATTTGGATTTTAAATAAAAGAAACTCTCATAAACTTCAAGTAAGCCAAATGCGCTTCTTACGATCATTGTTAGGAGTTAATAGACTGGATCACCAAAGGAACACTACTATCAGAGGAAAACTTGGAGTAGCAAGTTTAAATGAAGATATCCAAAGATACCAACAAGAATGGAAAAATCATCTGAGAAGAATGGCAAGAAATAGACTTCCAAAATTGGCATTCCAATATACCCCAACTGGACATAGGGACCAAGGAAGACCAAAACATCGGTGGAAAGATCAAGACCATCTTCGCTAGGTTTACCGTACAGGCCACATGGCCTAAAACGAATTTGTTCATGATGATGATGATGATATATATATATATATATATATATATATATATGAAGTGTTGATGGGTAGCGTATCAGTCTCTGGATTATGAAAAGAGTATGGCTTAGTAAGTGAAAGGCACACACTCTATCAACTTCACTATTTTTGTCATTTTCATGAATATATCACGTCGTTATTTTCCGTGCCTGTAACTTTCACCAATTAAAATTTTATTATGTATTTATATTTGATGAAATTTAAATCTTTTCGAACTTTGTTGAATCGTGACCTCAAACTGTGGGAGTCTCTTAGCAACGGAACAACAAGAAACGCTATCAAAACAAATGAAGTCACTCTTTTATTATCTCTGACCTGAAACACTTCGCTCGAGCCTCATTTGTTTACAGAATGATGTTAACAAAGCATATTTTTATTACTACTTCACTGTGACTTTTCCAACTCCCGATTTAAAATAAATTATTTTTTATTTAAACTATTTATCGCTTATTTTTGTGGAATTTATTGTCTATAGATATAGGATGTAAATAATATAAACTACCAGATCTATACTAAGTGAATAAAAATTGCCGTAGAAGTTCACCACCACGATTCATATTCTCTCTTTTATCTTTCTTTTTCTCTCTCTCCTTCTACCTCCCTCTCTCTCTCTCTCTCTCTCTCTCTCTGTCTGTCTCTCTCTCTCTCTCTCTCTCTCTCTCTCTCTCTCTCTCTCTCTCTCTCTCTCTCTCTCTCTCCCTCCCTCTTTCTGAGACTTTGTTTAACAACCTTGCAGATACATGCACCATCCTACAGGAACGTGCTTGTCAGTTGGAATATATCCAGTTTGCAATTATCAATAATTGTAGATTATTAAACTGATCGAGGAGGAAGGAAATGCTAAAAGTATTCCTATCGGGTAGGTGATAAAGTTATAAAGAGAGTGGACTTTTGGCCATCCATCCATAATAATTCTGCTCGTAGGCAGGTCCTTCACTGCAATCATAGCTTTTTAAGCTATGCTTGCAGCTTTACTAGGGAATTGTAGGTGTGGTAGCTTCCCGTTGCTTTCCACGCCGGTGAAGGATGATGATGATAAGGATGATGATGATGGCCATATGATTTCGGAGACCGTTTGGGCCTTAAAGTTTTCCTGACATTTGTCTTACAGGTGAGGAAAAACCCCGATAAAAACCTCACCCAGAAAAACTGCCCCGATCGGGGATCGAACCCGGGCCCGCTGCGTGACAAGGCAGCACACTACCACGAGACCACAGCGGTGGACTATATATATTTGGGTGGGGTAATGAGTCTCTTGACGATTTATGACTTAGGGTACATTATAAGGACCGGCACATTTTGCTTAGAGACTCTTTATTAAGGCTTTTTTTACGTGGAGTAAATCTAAGATACGGGACCAAAGATTTGATTTTCCTTCCGAAGTGAACCATAAACAACTTTATTGCTTCCTCGAAAAATCCATCTACTCTGACTGAGTTTAAACTCGCAAATTTCAGAACCAGGGTCGAATATGGTAACCACTAGTTCACCGGGACCGATAATATTTTTTTTTAACTACGCAAGAATATGGAGATCTTCTCCGGCTGAGATAACACAAACATTTAAGACAGGAATCACCATTAACTCACAAATAATTTTTTTCTTCTTCTTCACTTCACGGGTCAGGCAAATTGCCTGTTCCGTCTCACAGTTGTTCTGTCCATCTTTTCACTGGCCTTCCTTCTTCTTGTATCTTGTAAACCTATGTTTCCCTTAACAGAGACTTAGGCGCTCTCCCCTACAGGGAAGAATTTGAACCATAATAATTTAATTACACTTGTTTTCGTATAGATGTCATTTGAGTGGTCCGTGGTCAGCGTTCCGCCTCATACTGACATTTAGGAAACCATGGTAGTACTAGGACGGGAAAATTCGGTAAATTTTGCTTAGAGGCCTTTTCTTTCAGGCTTAAGGATTTTTTACGAACCTAAAAATCTTGAGACTCGGGATTTTTTACGAGCCTGAAAATCTTGAGACTCGGAAACCACGGCTTAAAGTCCCTCCCGGAGGACTTGCTCGTTGGATTTTTCCATTCTAAAAAATCCCGCAACCCTCGGGACCAGAGGCAAGGAGCATAACCACTAGTTCACCGCGGCCAACATACTGGCCTTCCTACATGCCTTGAACCTCTTGGCTTATAGTTAAATGCCGATTTTGGTAATCTTGTTTGGTAATCTTTCTACATGTCTAAACCATTTATCTCTGTATTCATTGATTTCATCATTCAATGGATATATATTTAACTCTGTTCTTATATCTGCATTGTTCACCCGATCCAATGTTGTACAGCCTTTTGTTCTTCTAAGGAAGTTAATTTCTACGCTTTGTATTCTACTTTGTAGTTTTTTTGGTTATTACCCAAGTTTCACTCCCATAAAGTAGTGCAGGAACTACCAATGTTTTATAAAACTTCAATCTATATCTCTTCTTGTTTCGTTCTCTAATGTTTTATGCATACTTCCGCATATCATTTGAAATTTCGACAGCTTCATATTTCTGTCTTTTCCAGCTTTAGTGTTTATAGTGAAATTACAACGCAAATAATTAAAATTTCTTACTTGTTCTAGAGGTTTATTGTCTATTATGATTTTTGTTCTTATAACAAATAATAATATGAATTAAAATTTAAACTCACAGTTTATATGCGATTCCAAGTATATAACTTACAATATAGACTTCTTTTATTACAATTAAAAAAACTCCATAGAGCGATAGGTCTAGATGGCATTGGCCTGTCATCAGGCTGCTGACCTCACATCCACTTATAACATTTTACAGAGGTGGACGACCATCTAGCTTTCAACCTGTTCTTTAAGATTTTAAGATTTATTTTTTAAGATTTAAGATTTATTTAGCCTGGTGGAGTTAAGGCCATGTGGCCTTCTCTTCCACTCACCAGGACAAACATATATTACATAAGAATATAACAATCTTAATTAACTCTAATATTAAACACTAAGTAAAAATTTGATCAAAAGATAATATCTAATATACATATTACGATCTATAATACAACCAGTTAATATTAGTTAAAATTAAGACTAAAACTAATAATAAAATGTATACAAGCAAGACATATTAAATTGTCCCTGTCTAGTGTATATAAAAAAAAAAGTTCTTCTCAATATTGAAAAAAAAACTTGCACCCCTTTGCTTCTAACCACCTCAATTAAAATCTGGATGTGTTAGAATTTTTTTCAGACTTGAGATTCTTTTACATAGGCCTACCATAAATCTACGGCACAGGGCAACGAATTTATTTTCCTTCCGAAGGAAGCCACTTCAGGATTTTTAATGTAATTCATATATAAAATTTGGAAAACTAGACGAAAACCATCTGCGTGAACTGTGTGAAATGATGTGCGACAGATACCATGCATATTGGTGCCCTCAGAGAACGATCTCACTAACACAGTGTTGTTCTGCGAGTGAACTCACAAACTTTGCACATTGTGCGAAATTACTTACTTACTTACTTACTTATACTTACTCACTGGCACTATCGAACCCGTAGGTTCATGGCCGCACGGACATAAGCTCTCCATACATCCCTATTCCGAGCTATAGCTTTCCAATCATTCCCTGTATAATCTACTTCCCTCAAATCATAGTTAATGTTGTTCTCCCACCTCATTCTTGGTCTACCAACTGGGCGTTTTCCTTCTGGCTTTCCTACAAGAAGTTTCCATGCACGTATTTCATTCCCCATACGCGCAACATGTCCTGCCCATCGCAGTCTACGGGACTTAACTGTTCTTATTATATCTGGCTTCCTATAAAGACCATGTAGTTCATGGTTATGCAGTCTTCTCCATTCACCTGTCTGTTCATCTCTCTTTGGTCCAAAAATTTTCCTAAGAACTTTATTCTCAAATACTCGTAATCTCCTTTCCTCCCTTAAAGTAAGAGTCCATGTTTCGCACCCATATAATATAACTGGTAGAATAATAGTTTTATATATTTTCAGCTTAACGTTTTTTGAAAGGAGTTGGGACATCAAAAGTCTCTGCAATGCATAATAGCATGCATTTCCAGAATTGAGCCTATGTTTAATTTCTTTGTGCATCTCATTCCTATTTGTGATTATTGTTCCTAGGTATTTGAATTCAGCCAATTCCTCAAAATTTCCCTCATTTGTTATTAGCTGTCCATTTCCATTATATAATGTATTTCTACGTGTGACCATATATTTAGTTTTACTCTATTATTATTACAGTATATATTAAATTATTATTATATATTATTATTATTATTATTATTATTATTATTATTATTATTATTATTATTATATATTCAATTATTTATGGAATATTTTAGTGGATTATACATAAAGACCCGCACGGTATCCAAGCGGTCCAAGGCATCGCGCCTTGTCACTGAGACGCGCGCTGGTTAGAGTTTCCAACAGCGTTGCCAATTTAGCCATTTTGTGGCTAGATATGCCCATTATGAAAACGTAACTGGTTAAAAATTTATGAAGAAGCTACTAATAGCTTTTCTGGCCATTTGTTGTCTTTTCATTAGCCAGTTCTAGCCATATTTTTACAGTTTAATTATTTTATATAAATTCTGTATGTACTGCAGGTTACTCAAGAACTGACCATAAAAGGAATTCTGAGATTCTCAAATAATTTCAAACAGAATCATTCATGAAATATGTACAAAAATACAGAAACAACTGGAAATCTCACGTAAGAAGAATGAGCAGAACAAGAATACCACGACAAATCTTAAATTGCCAGCCACCAGGCAAGAGATCATTGGGCAGACCCTTCAAACGTTGAATTGAGAACGTAACAGATCGCTAGGTCTATCATATGAAAGGAAGTAGAAGAAGATATAAATTCTGTAATAATAACTGATGGATATTAATATATTTTCCGCCAAAAAAAAAAGACTATCTTCTTTTCAAAGAATAACTTAAACAAAGAAACGTGGACTTTCGCTGATGGGTATTACTAATTAATCAGATAGACCATGTATTAATACAGAACTGGCTTTTTATTTTTTAGCTTTTTGTTTTCCTTCTTGTTTTCCCTTTTTTGTTAATTTTCTGTTATTCTCACACATAGACATAAGGACAAGACACACACCCAGACCCAAGGTGGAGATTTAAAATCTCCTACCCCGCCAGGAATCGAACCCGAGTCGCCGGAGTGGAAGATAGGGACTATACCGACTACGCCACGGCGACGGACAGAAAGAAAAATCAATTTGTGCTGACTTTTTTAACGTGTTTTAAGATTGCCCTATTTTTCCCCCTCTTTTCGTTTACACTGTTTTCCTTCTTATTTTACCTTTTTTGTTAACTTTCTGTTTTTCTCACATACAGATACAAGGACAAGACAGATACCCAGACCCAAGGTGGAGATTAAAAATCCCCTACCCGCCGGGAATCGAACCCGGGTCGCCGGAGTGGAAGGTAGGGACTCTACCGATTACGCCACAGCGACGGACAAGACTCAAGTCTACAATTTTAAGTATATATATGAGGGGAATAGATAGAGATTCAGGCCTCCACTTAGTGAAAAGTAAGATATAAACAAAGAATATTCCAAATAAATAGAATTTCTGGTGAGAATAGAATAAAAATATAACTTAGATAAACCAAAGAGAAAAAAAGTAAAACAAAACTTTAAAATTCAGATTTACAGAATCTTTCGCTGTAAGTATATATTTATTTATTAAAATATACTTTATATTGATAATTTAGTCATTATATTATAATTACAGCAATTCCATTAGCGAAAAAAGAAAGAGTATTGCCTAAATTGTATTTCAGAGATGCAGATTGGCAAGTCCATAATCCAAGTTTTTAAAATAAAGCTTCCTCCACAGATATTTATGAATTTTTAGGAGTCAATTTTAGCCATATTTTCTAATTGAGTGTTGGCAACGCGGGTTTCCAAGGGGAAAGAAATTTTCTTGTAAAATTTCGACCAGTTGTGCCCACTCAGCATCGTGAAGAATTTGTAATTTAAAGACCTACTATATATATATATATATATATATATATATATATATATATATATATTGGCTCCTCTTTAAGAAAATAAACTATAATAGCGGGGGAACCCAACATGCTGACCATAATGTTACTCCTATACAGCTGTATGATTGTAAACCTCCATGATTACCACATGTGGATGTGAGTGAGCAGCTAATGGAATATCTGGGGCCTTTTAGGCCCGTCGCGTCATGCACTCTCTCTCTCTCTCTCTCTCTCTCTCTCTCTCTCTCTCTCTCTCTCTCTCTCTCTCTCTCTCAAAATTATGAAATAGATTTTATTCATTTATTATGCAATTTGTGTAAGTTATTTTTTAAAACTAAAATTGGAATTCAGTTGTGACTCACAGAGCGAATAAACTTTGCTACAAATATGGCGCGACTTGAAATGGATTCTAACTGTACTCTTTATTTAATTGAAAGGTAAGCTTCCGAAGTTGGCAGCAGCTGTATAATAAATTAATGTCGTTATTAGGAAATGCAATGTCGATGTCGACAGCTGAGCATCTAGAATTCAGTGCATGCAGCATGTGAATTTAATATGTTGCATTTATTTAATAATTTCCTGTGCTATAAAATTATATATTTACTTTCTAACCTTAACATTTGATAATCCAGGTTATGGATCTCTCAAAGAGCATAATAATGTCATTAATCAAATTTTTGTATGTCACCGTTGCGTCACATATCGCGTTTCTTAGCAATGAAATTTACCATAAACCCATTCAATTTCACGTTATGAAGTAAGATAGAGGGGGAAAATATACATAGTTTCTATATATACAATTTTTTTTTTCCAAATAGCTAATTTGTATACATCATCTGTTGTTCAGGGACATATGAAGTAGATTCTTACACCACTTTGCTGTAAAGTTCCATTCTTGATACTTTGTCAGCAACAACGAGATGTTAAATACGATAGTAGTAGTAGTAGTAGTAGTAGTAGTAGTAGTAGTAGGAGGAGGAGGAGGAGGAGGAGGAATAAAAAGTCTTTATAATGACACGAAAATTATCCTTAATTTAGATGATTATTTCAGAGATGAAAATTTAATAAAACCAGGAGTTCGACAAGGGTGTACATTATCATCTACATTGTTTAATATATATTTTGACGAGGTTATAGGAAAATGGAAAAAAAAAAAAATCAAGTCCAATAGGAATACTAATTAATAAGGAAATTTATATGAATATTGTCCACCGCTATGGTCTCGAGGTAGCGTGCTGCCTTGTCACGCAGCGGGCCCGCGGTTTTCTGGATGAGGTTTTTATCGGGGTTTTTCCTCACCTGTAAGACAAATTTCAGGAAAACTTTAAGGCCCAAACGGTCTCCGAAATCATATGGCCATCATCGTCATCGTCATCCTTATCATTATCACCATCATCATCATCATTCTTCACCGGGTGTGGAAAGCAATGGGAAGCTACCACACCTACAATTCCCTAGTAAAGCTGCAAAGCATAGCATGAAAATGCTATGATTGCAATGAAAGACCTGCCTTCGGGCAGAATTACTATGGATGGATATGAATATTTTAATGCATGCAGGCGATCTGGTAATTATACAGAAGTCAGAGGATGATTTACAAAGAGCCATTTACACATGGAATCAGTTAGAACTCTATTATAATTTTAAAGTCTCAACTTCAAAAACTAAAATTATGGCTTTTCAGGGCAAAGTGCCAATCAGAGCAAAAATAGTAATCATTAATGAAATAATGGAACAGATAGCGCACTTTAACTATCTTGGTTCAGATATAACATACAGCTATGATTGGGATATACATAATAAATTAAACGGATATCAAATGATGTGTGGCACCATAAGAAGAACCCTCCGAAAGACTCGAAGAGAAACTCAACTCAGGTTTTATGAAATTATGGCTGTTCCTGTTCTTTTATATGGATCTGAATCTTGGGTACTTACAAAAAAAGATATCTTACACATTCAAGCCACTGAAATGAAATTTTTAAGATCCGTAATTGGATGTACACGCATGGATAGATTACATAATGAATCAATAAGAAATGAACTGGAGATATTTTCAATACTCAATACTCCCGCGCCGTAGCCGAGCGGTTAAGGTAGGAAGCCTTGGCGCAGAGCTACGGGACTTGCGCTGGTTCGAGTCTCCATGGGGGAAGAAATTTTCTCATGGTATTTCGGCCAGTATGGGACCGGTGCCCACCCAGCATCGTGAGGCAATTGGGTAGCTACAATAAGTAGCGGCTCCACGTTGAGGAACCAGCTATAACGGCTGGGGGACTCGACATGCTAACCACATGTCACCCCTACACTGGCTGTTGATCATCTACCTCTGTGATTGACACATGTGGATGTGAAGGGCCAGCAGCCGGCTGGTAAAAGGGCAACCGCTGAAAAGTGGAAAGACCCTCAATCGGACGAACTACAAGAGAACAACAACGATGGAAAGAACATTTAGATAGAATGGACAATACAAGATTACCCAAAACGATCAACACCTACAAACCGCATGGAAAAATATATTTGGGACGGCCAAGGAAACGACGAACTTAAGACCGGAACAGGTCGCATTGACCTAATCCTGGAAAGGAAGAAGAAGAAGAAGAAGAAGAAGAAGAAGTAGGACTTTATTAGAGAAAAAATATAGTATGATACAGAGTTACGTACAACTAGATCGCAAGGGCAATACGCTGTATGTACTTTTGACACCCCGTTTCAATAGGGCCTAGTTTCAGTCTCTAGTATATGCACTTTTAACCCTTGCAATTATTCTAATTATATACTCTCTACAGATCTCTTTTATTAACCAAACCTTTTTAATTAATAATGAAAAAAATAATAATAATAATTTTACTATTTCTATCCCTTCTATCCTTTCTATATATACGTGGGCTGTAACAAAAATAATGGCAACACTGCTGTAGAAGTGAAACCAGACGGAGTTAATTGTTGTAACTTCTGTCATATGTTAAGATACGTCTGACCTATCTTACAGTAAATGGACTCGTCCGTACGTCTCAAAGCGCATGCGCTTTGGAGAGAGGAAGTTATTACCTTCAGAGTTGCCGCTCTAAGCTCTTGTGTTTCGCCATGTTTACAAAGCAGGAACAGCTTGAAAATTCAATGTGCCCGTGGCTGTACAGCACGACAATGTTTTGAAGGACTTGTGAAAGCAGGTGGCGAGACGGCATTACCATACAGGATTGTGGCGAGGTGGATTAGAGCCTTTAATGAGGGGCGTGACCGCGTGGAAGACGTGACTAGGCCAGGACGTCCCAGTGTTAGTAAAGAGGATGTGGAAAATGTATTCGCACTATTAGACACCACATTCACTGGAGAAGACCCTTTCATTATGATTTTATCCCTAAGATGAAGGAACCACTTCGTGACATTCGATTCCAGACTGTACCCGAGATTCTGCTAGCTTTATGGCGGTCCGTCATGAATATCAACAGAACAGGAGCTGCTGCAGTGATGCTATGACTTCCACATCGCTGGCAACGAGTTGAAGACAATGCTGGGTACTACATTGAAGTACTGTAGAAGTTACACAGGTCTGTCAGATTATATATATATATATATATATATATATATATATATGTTATAATTAAATCTTTATATAACATCGATAAAGCGTCACTGCTATAAAGTAAAATAAATATTCTCTTTAATTTGCTTACTTGATATAGTCAGCTACTAGATGGCAGTGAAGACAGTGTTCTCGCGACATCTAGTAATAATGGAGAGTATAATACATATATAAGAAAAAGAAGTGTCTGAATTGGATTCGCCTGGTAGTGTAATGGATATCACGCTGAGGTACAGACTCAGAGATCCGGGTTCGAATCCCGTCCAGGCATTTATTTTTCTTATCATACCATATATATATATATATATATATATATATTAGCTAATTCCCGGAATGCGCTGCTACGCCGAAATAAATGAAAATTAATGTGCTTTTATGTTTAGTGGAATAAGTAGAAGAAAAAATAATTATAAATATATGTTTTTAGGTACCCCGTGCTGATTACCCGGCATTGCCCGACAATCTACTTATCACGAACTTCTTGGCATAAATGAACTGAAATACGAAAATTAGTGGTTAAGGCACTGAGCTACAAGCCGGAGGGTCGAGGGTTCAAGTCCCGTTGGGGTCAGAATTTTTAAACTGACCCAAACCCTCTTGCGGCACTATGGCCCTGGGGTCGACTCAGCCTCTAACTGAAATGAGTACCAGACGCTTGTTCTGGGGTAAAGGCGGCCGTCACGCAGGGCTGACAACCCGGCTGACATAAAGTGCCGATTGTCTAGAAAAAGTGGGAGCCTTAACCTCCTACTACCCCAAGGGCCTCCTGAGGCCTGTTGTGGGATCACTTTACCTTTAACGTACTTCTTATGATTAGTTGAATAAGTAAATGAAAAATAATTATAAATGTATATCGTAATTATTTTAAGATTCCCCGTGCTGATTTCCCGGTGTTGCCCTGGAATCTACTTATCTCGAGCCTATTGGCATAAATGAGCTAAAAGACAAAATTCTTTATTATGAGTTATCCGTAAAAGAATATACCCGCCATGTGCTCCTATGCTTGCACAGGAATCTACGTACTTGTTTCGATCTTCTTGGCATCAATGAAAGACAAAAATGGTTATTGTAATTCGTAAGATATAAACATATGCTGTCGCGGACTTTTTTGTAGAGCTTTTGAGATATTCAATTCTGTGTACATTAATTTTGTGTATTTGTTATGGTTTAGGCAGCGTAAGCCATTTAAGCTTCCAAAAAGCTAATTTTTTCACGTTTTCTACTACAAAGGTCGATTTTAAGGGTGTAGGAGTTGAGTATCAGAACTCTCTTATAACCTATGTTCATCCCGGGAATCTCCTGAACATTTTGCAAAAAGTCCCATCACAATCGGATCAACGGTATGGCCGCGCATAAAGTACGAACAAACAAACAAACCAACACACAAACAAACATTAATTTTTATATATTATATATAATCACTTGACCGATTTGAATGGGATATTTTCCATCATTCATATTTTTTTTCCTGCGAACATTTTCGTATGTAACATATAGCAGTACTTACTATAAGGCCGGAGCTAAAGAAAAAGGTTCATGGGTGCACTAAAAGTCGATTTTTGGAAACTTAAATGGCTTACGCTGCCTAAACCATAACAAATACACCAAAATACTGTACACAGAATTGAATATTTCAAAAATATCTACAAAAATGTCCGTGACAGCATATGTCTATCTTTTATGGACTATTTAACTCATGCCCCAAATGGGAGTCAATGACCAATCACGTTTCAATGATTTCTGTTTTACAACCAATCAGAATCGTGTTTCACCAAATATTTATCAGTGTTATGATTACCATATTAAAGAAAGCTCCTCCTTACAATATTGCGTTCCTTTGGCAATAAATAGTATGATCTGGTTGCAGTGATAAACAAATGAAGCAGTAGAAGCGTACCTATCGTTTCTCATTTGTTTTCAAACATCGCCGTTTACATTAAATATAGGCTATAAATATTTTAAAATAACTATAGTTAAATAATGATTTGTGAGTAAACAGCTTAATTTTATTCGTTAAATAGTCCTAACAAATGCCACTCTTGATTTCCAAATTCTCTAGACTATTTAACTCATGCCCCAAATGGGAGTCAATGACCAATCACGTTTCAATGATTCCTGTTTTACAACCAATCAGAGTCGTGTTTCACCAAATATTTATCAGTGTTATAATTTATAATTACCATATTAAAGAAAGCTCCTCCTTACAATATTGCGTTCATTTGGCAATAAATAGTATGATCTGGTTGCAGTGATAAACAAATGAAGCAGTAGAAGCGTACCTATCGTTTCTCATTTGTTTTCAAACATCGCCGTTTACATTAAATATATAAATATTTTAAAATAACTATAGTTAAATAATGATTTGTGAGTAAACAGCTTAATTTTATTCGTTAAATATTCCTAACAAATGCCACTCTTGATTTCCAAATTCTCTAGATAAATTCACTCCTCACTTCGTGAGTCGTGAATTTATCGATAATTTGGAAATCACTCGTGGCATTACTTATGATAACTCACAATAACCCTTTTTTGTCTTTCAGCTCATTGATGTTAAGAAGATCGGAATTCACTAAGCCGGATTCACTATCATACGAGTCAGCCGGAGTAATGCCATAGTCCGTTAACACTCTATCTGCCCCAATTTTTGTTTAACGAAATCAAACTTGACGTATAGCGGCTAATTAAAAATGTAGGGATGAGTAAATTCCCGGGCGACGCCGGGTAATCAGCTAGTAAAAATATAAAACAACCAAAACAACACATAACATTGCAATTACATTTCATATTAAACGATTAAGTACAAAATGATTAGTATTAACGTTTTTACATTCATTTGTCCAGGATTCTTTTCCGTGTCTTGTACAGAAATCTGCCCACGTTTAACCAATTTTCTCATTTACCGTTAACTCTTAGCATGCCTATCTACTCGTATCACGATTTGAATTTAGAAACCTTTCCGGAAACAACTGGCGCATCCAATATTGCAAATAGTTACAATTTCCTAGCAAGTATTGATGCATATAATACGCTATATCGCAGTTTGAAATAGTGAAATAGTTAATGCAAACAGAATATCTGGCAATAAATAGCAATGAAAGAGAAAACTTAGTATTGGAAGATGGAATCCAAATAAAGCAAGTGAAACAAACTAAATATTTGGGAATGATTATGGATAACATCGAAGGTATAGGCAAAGAGAACATAAAACATAGAATTGAATTGAGTAGCAAAATAATATCATCATTAAATTCCATATGGTGGGATAAGCATATTTGGAAAGACACAAAAAAATATATTGGTAAAACATTGGTGGAATCTGTTGCAATGTACGGAAGTGAGGTATGGACAACCAATAAGTACTACAAGAATAGACTAATAGCTCTAGAAATGGATTATTTACGAAGAAGTGCCAGAAAGTCTAAATTAGAACGTGTCACAAATAAGGAAATTAGAAACAAAATGGAAGCAGAAGAAAGCATAATTGAAAGAATTGAGGAAAAGGAATTAAAGTGGTTAGGACATGTTTTAAGAATGGAAGATGAGCGATGGCCGAAGCAACTATATGAATGGCATCCTAACAGAAAGAAGAAAAGAGGAAGACCAAGGTTAACATGGAAGGAACACATGAAGACAGTAATGCAAGCTAGAGGGCTAAGCATCGAAGATGCCCAAGACCGTAGGCTTTGGAGGTTTGGCACGGGAAGACGGCAGCAGCTGTAAAAACCCGAAGATAGATAGAGATAGAGAGTTAATGCAATAAAAGTTAAGTTTGCAGCGCAAATATTATAATGCAAATATAAATGGAACGTTATTTGTTTACTAAAGTAAAAATATCGTATGTAATAACGACATATTTACATTTATGTTTATCTTCTGTATCTTGTAAGCCCATGTTTATCTTAACAGAGATTTAAGCGCTCTCCCCCTACAGGGAAGAATTTGAACCATAGTAATTTAGTTCGTGTAGTTTAATAAAACAGAAGAAAGCTAACGATAAGAAAATACTGATATGTGCTAGAATTACACAATAAACCTAACAATAACAGATGTGCACAACTTCGTTTTCAGCGCGGTCCGCCACATTTAAATATCTGATAACAGAAATTACTGCCTACATCCATACCGCATCATTCGCCGATGATACCTGTTTCTTTTACCAGCTTGAAAGCAATGTGGTTTCTGAACTTCCTGCTTCAGGTCATCACATTCCTATCTCTGTCCAAATTTCATCACCATTCGCACACAAACGCTAGCGCCGCCAAATAGGCTCGGGTTAAGTGAACTACAACCTCGTAATGATAGCCACTATTAACTTAGCTGCCAAAGAGCCCTAGTGGGTTCTAACATATGCAGCACACTGGGCGAAGCTAGACTTCGCCTTATCCAGTCCAGTCCAGTCCACTAGACCTTTGCTTGTCGATCTACGTCTAGTTATTGATGGCAGAGGATAAATCACTATCATCAACGACAAAATATCATATATCAAAAGAGCTAAAGAGGGAAAGATAGCCCTAAAGTAGCTGGAAGATAGTAAAATAGACAGATTTGATATCCCTTCCCAACTGTCGAGGACGCTTCCAGGGAACTGGAAGTTTCCTCGACGAGATCTGAAGGAGAGTCAATATCTGGGAAGTTTTACTGCTTCCATAACACAGTCTAGTCTAGTCTAGTCCAGAAAACTGGATGTTTCCTTGACGAGATCTGAAGGAGAATACATGTTTGAAAAATGATCCTACTTCCATTACAAAGTCGAGTCGAGTCTTTTGCCAATTTAAGGGTTAACAATGTATCGTGTTAAAACCAGTAATTTTACAAACGTAGATGTAATATGTAAGTAAGAAATTGATATTGCTCGGTAACGGTGTTGTGCGTACCTTCTCTTGACCCGCGGTTAATTAAATCTAACACGTAATATTTCAACACAACAGGTCGTAAGTTCAAACCCAAAGTAAACGCTTGCCTTTACAATGTTGTATGAAGAAGCATTTTTATAAATTCTCTCTCTGGTGTTAGACTATTGTCCATGAACACTTAATGACTTACTGGAAAATTGGCGGACGTGTACACAATACAATTTTATCCTTGAATGATTCAGCGGTTTATGTGGTAAAATTAGGGAGTTTATTCTCTTGTTTTAAAAGGGTCGTGGTTTCGAATCTTAATTCGAATGTACATGAACAAGGCATTACAATCCTTTAGACTGGATCAACATATTTTCTAATATTTGCTAATAGTATTTTACAATAAATTTATTTTTGTGGCTGCATGGTTTGTCAGATTGATTCATTTGTACCCTGTATTTCTCTGTAGGATCATATTGTAGAATCGATATGATTTAAGATTTGCATTAGTCTTTGAAACAGTTAATTAAGAATTATAAAGATAAATATTGAAATTAATCGTAGGCTCATTTCTGGAAATGCATGATATTATGCATTACAGAGACTCTGGACTTCCCAACTCCTTTCAAAAAACGTTAAACTGAAAATATATAAAACTATTTTTCTACCAGTTACATTACATGGCTGCGACACATGGACTCATACTTTAAGGGAGGAAAGGAGATTACGAGTATTTGACAATAAAGTTCTTTGGACAATTTTTGGACCAAAGAGAGCTGAACAGACAGGTGAATAGAGAAATAGTAAAATGTACTTTTTTTATATTCGGTTTTATGTCCGCCGCTGTGGTCTCGAGGTAGCGTGCTGCCTTGTCACACAGCGGGCCCGGGTTCGATCCCCGGTCGGGACAAGTTTCCTGGGTGAGGTTTTTTTCGGGGTTTTCCTCACCTATAAGACAAATGTCAGGATACTTTAAGGCCCAAACGGTCCCCGAACATCATCTGGCCATCATTATCATTAATATTGTATTCACCTCATTAGATTAAGTTTAGGTTTAAGGCCTCTCCTGGCGCATCGTTACCCATTGTCATCACCCATCATATCATTGGGGTAGCGTAACTCCGCCTTTCAGGCGCTCCAACCTCAGAAGTGGGTTACACAGTACGCCAATGCCAGGAGAGAATACCTGAAATGTCGAATGACAAACAGGTGGCAATGAAAAAAATCGGTTTTATCGAATTTATGTTATTTTATTAAATCTATCTATCTTCGGGTTTTTACAGCTGCTGTCGTCTTCCCGTGCCAAACTTCCAAAGCCTACGATCTTGGGCATTTTCAATGCTTAGCCCTCTTGCTTGCATTAATATCTTCATGTTTCCCTTCCATGTTAACTTCGGTCTCCCTCTCTTCCTCCTTCTGTTCGTATGCCATTGATATAGTTGCTTTGGCCATCGCTCATCTTGCATTCTTAAAACATGTCCTGACAACTTTAATTCCTTCTCCTCAGTTCTTTCGATTATGCTTTCTTCTGCTTCCATTATATTTCTAATTTCCTTATTTGTGACATGTTCTATTTTGACTTTCTGGCACTTCTGCGTAAATAATCAATTTCTAGAGCTATTAGTCTATTCTTGTAGTACTTATTGAGTGTCCATACCTCACTTCCATACATTGCAACAGATTCCACAAATGTTTTACTTACTTACTCACTGGCATTATTGAACCCGTAGGTTCATGGCCGCGCGGACATAAGCTCTTCATACATCCCTATCCTGAGCTAATGCTTTCCAATCATTCCCTGTATAATCTACTTCCCTCAAATCATAGTTAAAATTATTCTTCCACCTCATTCTTGGTCTACCAACTGGGAGTTTTCCTTGTGGCTTTCCTACAAGAAGCTTCCATACAAGTCTTTCATTCCCCATACGTGCAACATGTCCTGCCCATCGCAGTCTACGAGACTTAACTGCTCTTATTATATCTGGCTTCCTATAAAGACCATGCAGTTCATTGTTATGTAGTCTTCTCCATTCACCTGTCAGTTCATCTCTCTTTGTTCCAAAAATTTTTCCTAAGTACTTTATTCTCAAATACTTGTAATCTCCTTTCCTCCCTTAAAGTAAGAGTCCATGTTTCGCACCTTTACCAATATATTTTTTGTGTCTTTCCAAATATGCTTATCCCACCATATGGAATTTAACGATGATATTATTTTGCTACTCAATTCAATTCTATGTTTTATATTCCCTTTGCCTATACCTTTAATGTTAACCATAATTATTTTATTAAATATCGGTTAATAAATCCACACCATTGAACACCAAAATCTTCAGAATTAACTAATGTTTCACCTCTGTTCTATTATTAAAATCGTGTAAATAAAATGTTAATGAACAAATGCGAATTGGTCAAAACATGTAATAAAATATCGTAATATCACAGTCACAACAATATTAAGTAACTATTAACTATTCTCGACAGTAAATTCATGGAATATTTACCTACTTACTAAACAATTCATTTGTTTTGAAATTATGTTAGAAAATATTTCTCACAGTTGAAGAACACAATCATTTTTCAATGAGGCGCATCGAAGTTAGAAATGTACGTTCTATGTTGTTACGTCACGGTGCTTTATGTGATCAGAATGCGATGGGAAAAAAGAATACCTTGTGCTGCTTTTTCGGAGATTCCAGTTCACGCCTGCAAAATATCATGGAGGATAATTCAAGGTTGGAAACGAAATTTAAACGTTTGAAAATTACGTATGTCATTTTTTATTCCTATTTATTGCAAAATAGAATCGTTAATGTTGAAATGGACAATGAATATTAAAATTAGTTTCAGAAATATTCACGCAGTAATACCATATGTGCTTTGCTCTTATTTGTTTAGAAAAAATATACATTTTTAAATCTTATTCCATTCGCTGTATTCCATTAGTTGCTGTAACATCTAACATCAAATCACCTGTAAGAAATTTAGGTGTTTCTAGTAGACGTGTTTATGTTATTAATATAAAATTATAGAATATTCACCTGAAAGGTCCGTCTCCTCAACTTAATTATCATTTAACTGTAGCGCTTTCGGGACTTGTCCCATCATCGGCAGGATTCAAAACTGGTGTTTCACTGAAGATCTGGTAGAGGGGGTTGCATGTATTTGGTTCGTTTTCGTTTATCAGGCTGTCGTTGTGAGCTGCTTTCATGATTTCCATCTCTTCGAGTACGTTTATCTTCGCTGGATTATTTTCTCTGTGCATTACTGTTAGGGTGTTTTCAATATTTAACATGCGATGTCCTTCATGGATAACGTGTTTTGCATAGCTTGATTTACCTTCTGCGTGAATGAAGTCTCGAAAATGTTCTTAGAATCTGATGTTAAAACTCCTGTTTGTCCTTCCTATATAAAATTTGTTGCAGTCCTTACATGTCAGTTTATAAACTCCTTTGCTGTTGAAAATGTTATTTTCTTCAATGTTATTGTTTATTATGTTGTTTAATTTGTTATTGGTTCTGTATGCTATTTTTACAAGTTGAGGAGACGGACCTTTCAGGTGAATATTCTATAATTTTATATTAATTTTGAATAAACCTCAACGGAACACATCATGAATCTTATAAAAGTTGTTTATGTTATGTTATCAACATATTCAATTTCAATATCTAACTAACTAAAGTAAAGTAAAGTGATCCCACAACAGGCCCGGAGGCCCTTGGGGTAGTAGCAGGTTAAGGCTCCCACTTTTTCTAGACAATCGGCACTTTATGTCAGCCGGGTTGTCAGCCCTGCGTGACGGCCGCCTTTACCCCAGAACATGCGTCTGGTACTCATTTCCGTTAGAGGCTGAGTCGACCCCAGGGCCATAGTGCCGCCAGAGGGTTTGGGTCAGTTTAAAAATCCTCACCCCAACGGGACTTGAACCCTCGACCCTCCGGCTTGTAGCTCAGTGCCTTAACCACTACGCTACGGCGTGCCCCCTATATCTAACTAACTAACTAAAACTAACTCACTGGCACTATGGAACCCTAGGTTCATGGCCACGCGGACATAAGCTCACCATATATCCCTATCCTGAGCTAATGTTTTCCAATCATTCCTTGTATAATCTTCTTCTTCTTGTATCTTGTAAGCCCATGTTTCCCTTAACAGAGATTTAGGCACTCTCCCCCCACAGGGAAGAATTTGAACCATACTAATTTAGTTACACTTGTTTTCATATATATGTCATAGGAGTGGCCCGTGGTCAGCGTTCCGCCTCATACTAACATCTAAGAAACCAAGGTAGTGCTAGGACGGGATAATTCGGTAAATTTTGTTTAGAGGCCTTTTCATTCAGGCTTAAGGATCTTTTACGAGCCTCAAAATCTTCAGACTCGGGACCCACGGCTTAAAGTCCCTCCCGGAGGACTTCCTCCTTGGATTTTTTCCATCCTAAAAAATCCATCGACCCCGGCCGGGTTTGAACCCGCGATCCACGGGACCAGAGGCAAGAAGCATAACCACTACTCCACCGTGGCCACTTGTATAATCTACTTTCCTCAAATCATAGTAGATGTTATTCTCCCACCTCATTCTTGGTCTACCAACTGGGTGTTTTCCCCTGGTTTTCCTACAAGAAGCTTCCAAGCGCGTCTTTCATTCCACATGTCCTGCCCATCGCAGTCTACGAGACTTAACTGTTCTTATTATATCTGGCTTCCTACATACACCATGAAATTCACTGTTATGTAGTCTTCTCCATTCATCTGTCTGTTCATCTCTCTTTGGTCCAAACATTTTCCTAAGAACTTTATTCTCAAATACTCGTAATCTACTTTCCTCCCTTAAAGTAAGAGTCCATGTTTCGCATCCATATAATATAACTGGTGGAATAATATTTATATATATTTTCAGTTTGACGTTGTTTGAAAGGAGTTGGGACATCAAAAGTCTCTGCAATGCATAATAGCACGCATTTCCAGAATTGAGCCTATGTTTAATTTCTTTGTGTATCTCATTCCTATTTGTGATTATTGTTCCTAGGTGTTTGAATTCAGCCACTTCCTCAAAATTTCCATCATTTGCCATTAGCTGTCCATTTACATTATATAATATATTTCTGTGTGTGGACATATATTTAGTTTTATTGATATTTACTTCCAGTCCCAATTTCTTAGTATTACTCAATATTGTGTGCTTGTTGATAGTTTAAAATTATGTTTGTGATGAAATTAATCCTGATATTGAAAGTCCAGCCTAAGATTGTCTTGACGACTGGAGGAAATCCACGTAAAAACCAGAGTCATGTTGATTGGTGTAGGAGTTTAAATACGGGTCTTCCAAATATTATCATTAAGTTTTTTAGGTCGCTTTCAAATAAAGTAAATCTGCAGCACGATAGCTTCAGAGAGCCAAGACGGACCGTTAACGTAATCTTAATTTCATTTTTCTTAACCGAATTCGCTATTTATAATTATATTTCCACGTAGTCACTCAATTGCCATCACGAAGCTGAGTAAAGTCCATTCCAGATCCTCTGAATTGTCACCGGTCCCGTAGAGGTCGAAATTCTATTAGAACATTTTTTTTTCCTCATGGGGGCTCGAACCAGCATATGTCCCGTAACTCTGCGCCAAAGCCAGATGTGTTAGATCGCTCGGCTACGGCACGAGATACTTAATACACTAAACAGGCTTAAGTACAAAGTACAAAACAAGTTAATAATACATTTAGAACTTTTTGTGTATAGTTCATCAAAATAAATAAATAAATGTTGGTAGCATTGTAAAGGTCAAACGATGAGTTATTGTACTTGTAAAATGTTTACCCGATTTACAGGTGTTCATTATACCGCCATTAACCTAAAAACGTAACATACCGGTGTTAAATGTCACACGAAGGTATAATTGTACGTTCCAAGGTCATTTTCATCTCCAACATAATTAACTCCATCTTCTCTTGTATGTGTTCCGCTGTTATTAGACCAAGAAGAAAATATGCGTGCTAGAAAACAATACACATTTCGGTCTGGGAGATGCGTTTCAGATAGTAATTGTATGTAGGTTGGAAAAAAATCTTCTGTTCTGTTTAATAAGTGCAACCTGCATAATAAATGCACTAATTGGCTCTATCTAACCCGTAGGTTCATGGCCGCGCAGACATAAGCTCTCCATACATCACTATCCTGAGTTAATGTTTTCCAATCATTCCCTCAAATCATGATTGTTATTCTCCCACCTCATTCTTGGCTTACTAACTGGGCGTTTTCCCTCTGATTTTCCTGGAAGAAGCTTCCATGCACCTCTTCCATTCCCCATTCGTGCCACATGACTAGCCCATCGCAGTCTACGTGACTTTAATGTTCTTATTATATCTGGTTTTCTATAAAGATAGAGTAGGCTCACTGTTATGTAGTCTTCCTGATTCTCTCTTTAGACCAAACATTTTTCTAAGAACTTTGTTCTCAAATACTCGTAATCTTCTTTGCTCCCTTAAGGTAGGAATAATTGTTTCGTATCCATACAATATAACTTGGAGAATAACTGTTTTATATATTTTCACTTTAACATTCATAGTTAACTGTGCACATCGGACTGGAAGTAAATATAAATAAAACTAAATATATGGTCACACGTAGAAATACATTATATAATGGAAATGGACAGCTAATGACAAATGAGGGAAATTTTGAGGAACTGACTGAATTGAAATATCTAGGAACAATAATCTCAAATAGGAATGAGATGCACAAAGAAATTAAACATAGACTCAATTCTGGAAATGCGTGCTATTATGTATTACAGGGACTTTTTACGTCCCAACTCCTTTAAAAAAACGTTAAACTGAAAATATATAAAACTATTATTCTACCAGTTATATGGATGCAAAACATGGACTCTTACTTTAAGGGAGGAAAGAAGATTACCAGTATTTGATAATAAAGTTATTGGGAATATTTTTGGACCAAAGATAGATGATCAGGTGAATGGAGAAGACTACATAACAATAAACTAGATGGTCTTTATAGGAAGCCAGATTTAATAAGAACAGTTAAGTCTTGAAGACTGCGACGGGCAGTAACGACTGGGGAATGAAAGACGTGCGTGGAAGCTTCTTGTTGGAAAATTAGAAGGAACACGCCCAGTTGGTAGACCAAGAATGAGGTGGGAGAATAAAATTTACAATGATTTGAAGGAAGTAAATTGTACAGGGAATAATTGGAAAACATTGCTTAGGATAGGGATGTGTGGAGAGTTTTATGTCCGTGAGGCCATGAACCTATGGGTTCGATAGTGCCAGTGAGTAACAGTACACAACATTTAATTTTCAAAGTTAATTTTTTTAATACTGGCACTTTTGAAATCGGCAACTTCGGTCGTAAATAGCAAGGGATAGATCTCCTTATCAGCACTTTGTATGCCGAACCCTTAAGCAGAAGCTAAACCAATCTCCAAGGATCATAATCCATCAGTAGTACACAACATTTGAAACATGATGAATGCTCGCATCACTGTTGCAAACAGGGTTTTCTGTGGTTTCCCCGATTTGTAAAACAAATGCAGGGGTATTTCGTCGGGGAATCACGGCCCATTTCTTATGTAAGCTGTACCGGTGATAGGCTTAACGCCTACGTTCATAACTGTCAGTGTAATGCCAAATTCCCCCTTTTTTTGGTAGGAACTGTTACACTTTCCAACTACGCATTTCCTATGCAGAAAAGGATATCACATGCAATACTCCACCCTCAGTTAGCTTCTTTGGTCATGGTAATGTTTGGCGGATTCAAACTCAGTCGTGATCAATGGATTTTCTCATCATAGTCACCATATTCCACGCACAACATTTTGTTTTCCTGTTTTGGTTTCAGTTAGATACTGTTCAGGAGATGTTTCTATGGACATCCGAGTTTCGTCGTCCCTGAGGGCGGTTTTGGAGGATGCTCTGGTATGCATACATGCATACACGCATACACCCATACTTACATACACACACACACACACACACACACACACACACACACACACACACACACAAATGTTCCAAAAGTGATAGGGGAGAGATTTCAGTAGATTACATTTATGAATGGATGTAGAAACGTATTGGTGCAGATGTAATTTTACATGCCGTAAATCTATCTACTCTTTACTTCACTTCCGAAGGAAGTCATGCATAAGGGTTTTTATGCAGCGATATCAGCAAATAAGAGCTGTTAAAATTAGGCATCTTCGACGAAATGCAGGGCATAGCCTTCAGTTCTCGGCCATAATGGAAATTAAAATTTTAATATAAAATTATAAAATCGTTACCTTACAGGTCCGTCTTTTCTACTTTGTAAAGTATTAATTCTCTGTAGGCCTATCATCATCAGCAGAAGGAGTAGGAGATAGATCTATATTTTCAAAATAGACATATCTCCTGCTCCTTCTGCTGATGGTGGGACTACTTCCGAAAGGCCTGCAGAGAATTAATACTTTACAAAGTTCTGTATTTGCAATACAGACCATCTCCAGCTCCTTCTGCTGATGATGGGACTATTCCCGAAAGGCCTACAGATAATTAATACTTTACAAAGTTCTATATTTGCAATACAGACCATCTGCAGCTCCTTCTGCTGATGATGGGACTAGTACCGAATGGCCTACAAGGAATTAATACATTACAAAGTTGAAGAGACGGACCTATAATGTATCAATTTTATATTACACATTTAATTTAGTGACCAATATAATAACGGAATGTTATAATTAATTTTATTAAAGTGTCATAAGAGTAATGGAGAGATACTGCAAGAACTCATTATCCAACCATGGCCTATGGGAGGAGAAAATCTCCATATACGGAGATAAATGGTTTCACATATCTCGGAAGCCAGCAATTAGGACTCCTCGTGTGAATGTATCATATGTGCGTGCAGTACGTAACCCTTATGTATGTATATGTTTGTGTGTATGGATGTAATGTATAGAAGGCCTTTAGCCTACCACCCGGCTATTGACCTCACATTCACACGTGTTAATCAAATAGGTGTACTATTATCCAGTATTACGAACTGTTGGTTTTCTTATGGCTTAAAAGACCTTCGGGACTTGGAATTTTAGTAGCATGAGGTTCTAGCCGGGCGTTAGTATGTGGATGTATTAGTTATAAAGGCATACGTGTTTTCGAACATAAATAAATGGATTCTTAATTTATCTATTTTTATTTCTAGAGAATAATGATTACAAATAACCCTAAGTATTCTAACCCTAAATATCTAATCTAAGCTTATATTAAGAAAACCTACATTCGAACTTCCTTAAGGTTTGATAGAGGGAGATGGGGGTTTATCAATCTACCCTACTTTACATTGTTAATAAGTATCTAATAATTCGTACACTTTGAAAAACAGTATTGAAGATATTTAAGATACTTGACTACATTTCTAATTGTCCTAGCAAATTTATTAAGAAAATAGTATGTAGACTTACTCATCAGGTACTCTTGCTTCCATAGACAGCCAGAGTCCCATATTTTCAAGGTTTATATACTAAACTTCTGACCTACAGCTACCGTAACTTAACTGTACTAACATTCCATTAGTCTAAATGCAGATATTTTACAGTTAGCCTTGAAAACTTTGTTCTGCCATAATCAAAACTCTATCCTGAAATATAATATGTCTAAGTGCTTTATTTCAACAACTGTTTTTATTTGGAATAATTAAAATATTCTATGAAATAATTAAATATCTATGTAAAATACTCTATGTATTCGTAACATCCAGCAAGTATATGGTGACATTTGGTTCTTCATCTGTTACAGCTACTTTTTTCTTTTTAAATCAGAGCTATCAATTATTATCCTAGATACCAAAATTATTCAAGATCCTGGGTTGGTAATGGTTTTGTGTACTGTTCACGGTTGGAAATTCCATAAGAAATTATCTTGCCCATTGAGAAATCGAACCAACGTGCGTCCTATAGCTATGTACCGCGTTAGACTGTTTCTCCATATTTCACGAAGCGCGTAACTACGACAAATGATCTGTTTGGAACTCACTGATTGAACCGCAAGAGTTAATATAGCCCAGAAGGTTGGAATACATATTTTAGTTGGCCTTCAAGTAGCCAATATCTCATAATAACCTTTGTCTGAACGGGTTGGAATGTAGGATAACATCACCTTGAGTTACCATGGCCTCCTGGATACGTGCCACTAATAACTGACCGGTCCATTCAAGGCCCACTATAACAATGATCTCTTCACTTTTCCATATATTACAACACCTTACCAATATCGTATGTTTTTTTTTTTTTTGCGATAGTGCGTTTTGTCGTACTTAGGCGACAGTGATTGAAAGTTCAACTTCCTACATTTCGGGGTTGTGAACCTAAATAATTATGCTGAAATATTACATATACAAACCACGTATGGGAAGTAAAACCATTGCCCTTTATGTATACTTCATACAATGCATATGCAAAAATATATCCAAAATATAGTGTTAATACACATTATATGAAACAAATCACTACATTTTAAATTGACTGAACTTTATTTGAAAAAGTATAAAACAATAAGTACGTACTTGTCATTTTATGACTGATTGGTGTCACGGCGTGCTGTAATCTCAACTAATAAACATTGCCCAAAGTGTTGACGTTAGTCAGTTGTTTATAATGAACACAAATATTTCCGACAAAGATGTTATTTTACTATTATTTATTATTTTGAAAACACCATCGTGCAATAATTAAATGTACAACGCACGTTTGTGAAGTGTTTTACAGAATCTTACTTAATAATTAATACAGGATTTCCACTTTGCAGCAGTTCGCCTTTAGAGGATCTCGGATATTAAAAACCTCGCTATCGTTCGGTTTTTAAAACATTTTCTTCGATTCTGTAACGGCCACTTCCCAACCTGGTATCATAATATACTTTTTTTTAACTGTTCGTCTCCATTTTGTTCAAATGCCTCAGGTTGTCTTTCGATATTCCTGGTTCTCTCCTGGCATGGCGTACTTGTAATCCACTTCTGAGGTTGGGGCGCCTGGAAGGCAGGGTTACGTTGCCCCGATATGATGGATGATGATGATGATGATAGTGGTGCGCCAGCAGAGTCCCTAATCCTAAGCTTAATCTAAGATGAACATGAATGATGATGATTGCGATGGCCATATGATTTCGGGGACCGTTTGGGACTTGAAGTTTTCCTGATATTTGTCTTACAGGTGAGGAAAAACCCCGATAAAGACCTCACCCAGAAAAAACTGTCCCGATCGGGGATCCAACCCGGGCCCGCTGCGTGACAAGGCAGCACGCTACCTTGAGACCACAGCGGTGAACGTTCGTCTCCATTTTGATTCTTGGATAGTTCATCTCGCCGGAACTGTAAACTATGCAAATTTTTCGGAACATTTTATTTTTTGGTCCTAATTTGATGGTTTACGGAGTGTCTTAATTTTGTTAATTAAATTGTATGATATAGACAATAAATAATCAAAATTTCAAATGATATGTGACACCATTCATAGAACACTAAAACATAAAAGAAGGGAGAATACAAGATTGAAGTTCTACAAAACAATGACGGTACCGGTACTTTTATACAGTAGTGAGTCCTGGGTAACAAATAAGAGGAGTTCGAGTAGAATACAAAGTGCATAAAATGACTTTTCTAAGAAAGACCAAAGGATGCACAAAATTTGACCACATAAGAAACGAAGAAATAAGAAGTGAGTTAGAAATATATTCAATAAATAATATAATTCAACAACACCGCGTCCGCTGGGAAGAGCATGTTCAGAGAATGGAAGAAATAAGATTGCCCAAGATCATTATAAACCAAAGGGATTAAGGGATGTAGGAAGCCCTAGGAAGAGACGAAAGGAATCATTGTGAATTCGGAACAGGCGAATCGCCTAAACCTTGAAGTGAAGATGATGAAATTATAAAATTTTATGGTATACAGTCACATTGCGACAAAAAAAAGGGTGGCTATTAGAGTAATTTTTAAATTTTGACATTCAGGTTACCCTCTCATCTAATGGTAGAATTTCGCTGATTTTTTTGAGAATGTCTTCAGTAGGATATACTGTGTTGTGTCTCTCGCCCTAGCCGATCAGTTGCCTTGATCCAGAGCTATGAGACATTCGAAGGCTTGAGTCCCCAAGGGATAACAAATTTTCTCATGGAGTTGCGGCTAGTATGGGACCGGTGGCCACCCAGCATCCTGAGGGATGTTGGTAGCTATAATAAGTAGTGGTTGCGGGTTGAGAAAACCAGCTATGACGGATGGTAGACCCGATATACTGACTATTTGTTACCCCAATCCTGGAGGATGATAGCTCATCTCCATAATAAACACATGTGGATTTCAGACAAGCAGCCTATAGTAGGCCAAGGGCCTTCTAGGTCTATTTCCCATGAAATTATACTGAGTTTAGTTGCGCAAAAATGGAAATTACTACCAATAGAACAATTTTAAAAATTATATTTCATGCGAACTTCTACTCCTAATTGTCATAGTTTGTTGGTTAACGAACTTAACTTTACGTTTAATTGATTGCTATATGCGGATATTAGTTTGGAAAAATATTACGTCAGCTAGAGCATTACCTCTCTCCCTGCCTTTTAGAGATACATTAACGTGTATCACATAATCACGCCCTTATAGAGACTCACACTACTTGAAGGGAGAGAGGAAGAGAGATTACATAATTCCTTAAACACGTAAGGACATCGAGCGGCTCCTTAGAGTAGTAAACAACCCCGAACTGTGAACATATCCTAGGCATCTCTAGCATAAAATACAATTCGCAATATGCAAAACCACGTATACTTAAGGTCTATTTGGGCTTGATGTCTTATAAGTTTGGCAAAATACCATCAAATATTTCAAGAAGGAAAAATATCCACATTGGGATCAAACCCGGACCTAGTGTATCCGAAGCGAATCAAAATATGTGTATCGCGAAATTGTAACTCTCAGGAAAATAATGAACTTTACGCTATACAATAAATAAATCCGAGCATCTAGCGCTCGAGGCTAGCAGGTTGATGTTTTGCCGGTTCCAGAGGGGTATTGGTTGTAGGTCACATCGGGATTTTTCATGCTTTTCTCGGGATTCTCCCGTTTTCTGAACTTCATGCAACAAACTATTTCCATTCCCCCTTCCACCCTATTCATGACATTTGATTTCTCATACATCCATTTCATAACACCATCACCTCATCTTATTTTACGAAAAATAGTATGGTTGGCAATTCACAGGTGTTAAAAATATGTAGTTGCGGTGATCTAGTGAAGCCCACCAGTAGGCTGGCTCATGACTCCGAACCTGAGTAATACAAAATTGAAAGTGGCAATGCGAGGGTTGTAGTTCCCCCTTTCGCGACCACGATCCAACTAAAAAAATGGCGGTATGGATCATGGTAGTAGAACCTGATATACTGGACCGGAAGACGACCTACAACTTACATAACTCCGTAGAACATAATTCCATTCATCAGCATAATACTGAGATAACGGAATAGATCTTTCAGCGTCGCGGTTCTTATGTTAGTCTGAACTCGCAGAATTAAGGAACTACTGTATATCAGACCTTTTACTCAGATCCTTCTACACTTTTTTTGGGGATCTGAATTTTAAACACTGTGTCGGGATGTAAAATCATTGTTAAGTATTGTTGACTCATAGCTCAAATTACTGCCTTTAATTTTCACGGGCGACGAAAGCACTCCATATAAGCCAATAGGAGTTAAATTCGGGTCGTGTGCAGCCAGTAAACGACCTCTCCAGGTGTGCTTTCTGCAGAAAACATTTTTCAGATTCGTCAATTCTAGAAGAATCCGACTATCTGACTCTCGAGGCTTCTATTTGAGAAAAATCTCAACTGAAATTCCAGAATTCCTACCCGTCGTTCGGGTGTAGTTTCTATTACGCATATATAAGAAGAATAGATGATCGAACTAGTCAGGTTTTGTCCGCATAGCAGAATCGTGAAGTGAACTTAAGAGCGAAGACAAGATGTTCTAAGTGAAACCGTCAGCGAGTATAAAGAAGAGGATTATCAAATAAATTGTGAAGGGAGAGATTTATTAGCAGCAAATTTGTAAAGAATAAGTTAATTGTGCGTGAAATAAAATGTGAATTTTAAAATGTTGTGTAAACTTCTATGAAGTAAATTTAAAGAAATTCAACATCATTCAAATCAGTTCAAACCAAGGAATTAGTAGATTGCAAGAAACTACTCACTGACCTTTATCAAAAACATAAGACAGTAGTATTACCATGCTGATAACCATCCAGTTGGGTTTCTGCGGGATTCAGTGGAAATGACATGGCTGGCAAAACGAGGAGCTATGTGTTTACAGCAACCTAATTCGCTCAGCAATTATTATATATATATCTTCAGATCCGAAATCAAGAAAAAATGGGGAAAACAATATCTACACTACACCAGATGCACCTCGAAAGGAAGCTGTAGCATATTTTCGACTAAACACAGGACATGATTGTCTTGCAGTTCATCTTCATCTAATTGGAATTTACAGAAATCATCATTGCCCGCTGTGCTCCACGAACGCCAACATGGATAGAAACCACCTGCTACAGTGTCAGGCACTTCACTCTGCTACGCTGATGACAGAAACCACCTGCTACAGTGTCAGGCAATTCACTCTGCTACGCTGATGACAGAAACCACCTGCTACAGTGTCAGGCACTTCACTCCGCTACGCTGATGACAGAAACCACCTGCTACAGTGTCAGGCACTTCACTCTGCTACGCTGATGACAGAAACCACCTGCTACAGTGTCAGGCACTTCACTCTGCTACGCTGAAGGATAGATACTGGGAAGCAAGAGCCAAACTTTCTGTTTTGCTATGTTGTTTTAATTTATTGTTATCAGTTAGTTGTTTACTCATAATTGAGGGGTTGAATGGAATATGGGACAATTAAAAATATATGTTTTGCGATATTAGCAATTGATATATAACTAAATTCATCACATTGTTGTTTATTTTAATTGATACAATCAGCTGTTGAACCTGCTGTAATCGAGATATCGAAACGAAACTTTTCAGGCTGACCAACTACAAAATGACGAGTCCAAAATGCATTGAACGGAAAAAGGACAAAACATGATTTATGCCCATATTCCATTCAACTCCTCAATTATGGTCAATGACTTCTGTCAAGTCCTCTGCATTTGTATAAATAAATACTACTAAATGAAGACTACGCCAATTTTGGAATATATTAAACAGTACCAATTAAATTGGAAACACCATCTAGAAAGAATGAGTTGAAATCGGATCCCCAAAGCTGTTTATAATTATATACCAAGAGGACGAAGATCACTGGGCCGTCCTATGAAACGCTGGAGGGAAAATTTTCTACGGGATCGTAACAGGCCTTGGCCTAATACTTGGAAGGAAGAAGAAGAAGAGGAGGAGAAATTCCATCTGAATTCTACGCGGCCGATGGGTGTGACAGTATTTTGTTACTCATAGAGTAGAAACGAAGAGCGGCAAGTATTCTTGAAGAAGTAGAATCGTGCAGTATTGCACGAAGACATATGTATGAATGCAACCTTCCAGGGTCACTTGGTAATTAATCGCTGTATGTGGAAGACAGTTCTAGCAATATAGGTTATGCTTATCTTATTATATATTAAAATTTCCTATTGTTGTTATATACGTTACCCAGACAACTTTCTAATTGCATACTTTGTTGACATATGGGGTGCTCGTTACCAGATAATGTCGTAGAAAACAATCATTGTTACTATCATATGGTGAGTATTCGACTAATAGCTTGATTCATATAGTAATTAATTTATTAAATTAGCTTTTCTTTTCATTTTAATTTGATGAAACATTTTTATGCATAGTGTTTTCAAGAGCGCTGTAGGATCAATACTAATACAATTCATTGTTAAAACCGTTGAGGTGGGAAGTCATAAAATAAGTTAAAATATACCTTCTTAGGTAAGATCCGTCGTCCTCAACTTGTATAATATGTATTCTTTATGCCTGTAGGCCTTTCAGAACATCCGTTACATCTTCAGCAGGTCCTTCTTCGCTACAATATCTAGTATATTGGTTAATGCTGCTTGTCCTAATGTGTCGTGACACAACACCACATTAGGACAAGCAGCATCAACCATCATATTATATATTGTAGCGAAGAAGGACCTGCTGAAGATGGAACGGATGTTCTCAAAGGCCTACAGGCATAAAGAATACATATTATACAAGTTGAGGACGACGGATCTTACCTAAGAAGGTATATTTTAACTTATTTTATAGTGCTGTAGGAATAAGAAGTGAAAATGAATGGAAGTAACATGGGTCCGGAAATCAACGAGAAACCACACTAGGTCGGTAATGGCATTTTAACTCAGAATCTCTCAAATACGAGACTCAAACACTACCATCATCCTTGCTTTCTGATTGACTTTCATTACCTTTAACTTTCATCTCTAGTGTTAGAATTAATTCAACCGCCGTGATTATCATAAGTAACGCCACGAGTGATTCCCAATTTATCTAGAGAATTTGGAAATCAAGAGTGGCATTTGTTAGGACTATTTAACGAATAAAATTAAGTTCTTTACTCACAAATCATTATTTAATATAGTTCTTTTATAATATTTATATATTTAATATTTGTTTGAAAACAAATGAGAAACGATTGGTACGCTTCATTTGCTTTATTTGTTCATCACTGCAAATAGATCATATTATTTATTGCCAAAGGATCGCAAATACTGTAAGAATGCACCCTAGTGGAAAAATTTATAACCAACATTATAGGTATTAATTAATTTCTGATGTTCTGTGAAGTAAATATGTTAATTATATTTTTCTGCAACGTTATATCCTGGAAAATAATTCGTTTAAGAAAGTGCAAACAGTGGTTTACTTTTTTTGTGGTATATTCAATTGCTACAAATGATTTTATATTATCTCCCGCAAGCACTATATGTTTACCATTCGTGCACTATATATATATATATATATATATATATATATATATATATATATACAATCTGGTAGACGCATGTAGTCACTGCAAAATAATGCTCTGACCTATTCAGAATGTTAAAAAGGAGGAGCTTGATGTTAAAGTGATAAAATTAAACTGACAAAATCGAGGTGAAAATCGACTGTGATTGGTTGTAAATAAAAAAATCATTCAAATGTGATTGGTCATTGACTCTCATTTGGGACATGAGTTAAATAGTCATTATATTCTTATAACTAAACAGAAAATCTGTTATATTGTATTGAATGTGGAAATCAGTATTATGATAGTGTGTGCGGTGAAATGAGAGTTTTTATTTTCCTGTTGGTTATGTTTATATAACGCAGGATGGCCCACATGTCATGCATCGCAGCTACAGTATCACATCATGAGAAGCTTTCACTTGCCGGTAAACGTCTGCCACAAACTTATGGCCATATTGCGTATTTTTATGTTTCTTTCAGCGAAGACGATGTATTGTGATTGGATTTTACGCTGGGATGCATGCAGGTCCTAATATTTTGAGAGATTTTAGTATCAACAAAATTAATATCTTCATATTTTATCGTCCATATGGATTAAAACACGTCTACTTACGTTAGCTTGTTTGGTTATTTAACAGCTCTGTAAATTGTATCGACATTTTCTCCAACTTCAAATTAGTTTATTTAGTTGATTTGTTGAAGTTAAATCGATAATACGTCGATACAATATTATAAAATATTGTTAGACTAGGCTGTTGAGAGCAATAGCAGGATTCCAAAGGATAAAAAGAAAAACGAAGATATAAGAACAGAACTTAATATATTTAATCTCTGTGAAAGAATACAATATTATCAAAATGCTTATCTCCAGCACGTATTACGAATGAATGAACAGCGCATACCAAGAAAAATGAATAATTATAAACCAAAAGGGAGAAGATTGTTGGGAAGACCATTGAGGAGATGGAAGGACCAGTTGGACTATAATGAGATCGGAACAGGCCATTGGGCTTAATCCTTGTTGTTGTTGATGATGATGATGATTGCTAGAGTAATAACAAACATTTTTATTCCATCAATTTTTAATCTATACGGACCTAAATTCTTAATTATAATACATGTGTAGCTATCTACTTATACCTCTTTCACTCCCTCCCACCCTCTCTCTTTCTCTCTATTATATAAATAATCCATCCACAGCAATTCTGCCCGAAGGCAGGTCCTTCACTGCAATCATACCATTTTCATGACATGCTTGCAGCTTTACTAGGGAATTGTAGGTGTGGTAGCTTCCCGTTGTTTTCCACACCGGTGAAGGATGATGATGATAATGATAAGGATGATGATGGCCATATGATTTCGGAGACCGTTTGGGCCTTAAAGTTTTCCTGACATTTGTCTTACAAGTGAGGAAAAACCCCAATAAAAACTGCAGAAAAACTGCCCCGACCGGGGATCGAACCCGGGCCCGCTGCGTGACAAGTCATCGCGCTACCTCAAGACTACAGCGGTGGGCAGTTTATATATATATATATATATATATATATATATATATGACACGATAAGAAAAATAAATGCCTGAACGGGATTTGAACCCGGACCTCTGGGTTGATACCCCAGCGTGCTATCAATTACACCACCAGACAAATCAAACCAGAGGTCCCGTTAAGGCATTTATTTTTCTTTTCATGTTATATTAAGCTTGCATTGCTCAATGTCAAAAATTTAATTATAATATATATATATATATATATATATATATATATATATATATTCTATTTTCTATAGTCTTCTGCCCGAGGACTGGCCTTGCACTGCAATCATAGCATTTTCATGATCTGCTTTGCAGCTTTACTAGGGAATTATAGATGTGGTAAATTTCCGTTGCTTTCCACACCGGTAAAATGATGATGACGATAATGCTAAGAAGGATGATGATGATGGTCGGATGATTTTTGGGGACCGTTGGTCCCTAGGCTTCCTGACATTTGTCTTACAGGTGAGGAAAGCCCTGAAAAATCCTCACCCAGGAGCCTGTCCCGACCGGAAATCGAACCCGGGCTCGCTGCGTGACAAGGCAGCACGCTACCTCGAGACCAGAGCGGTGAACACACAGACACATATATATATATATGTGTGTATGTGTGTGTGTGTGTGTGTGTGTGTGTGCATGTGTGTGTAGTAATATAAATTATAGATATTTCTATACAGACCAGCCCCATGGGCTAGCGGTCAGCGTTTCTGACTACTACAGATCATGAGGTACCGGTCTCGATTCCCGGTCAGGTCATATGAATTTTTCTTTAAAAGCAATTATTTCTGTAGTTGCCCATGCTTTGGAATTTAGATTAAGTTAAGATTAAGGAATCTCCTGCTGCTTCATCATCAAATATCACCAGTCATACCATCGGGGTAACGTAACTTCGCCTTCCAGGTGCCCCAACTTAAGAAATGAATTACAATTCCGCCAATACCAGGGGGATAGCCAGAAATGTCACAAAAGACAACCTGGTGGCATTGGACAAAAAATATTTGTATCCATTCATCCATTTATGCATTCATCTACCTGCCATAATGTCATAATGTTTATGTTCTCGCTAATTATTACCTGTTCATGTACTTAAGTTGTAAAACAGCTGTTGTAAAGTGTTGTTTCTTTATTATTATCTGAAGAGAAATTGTACGTGCAAAGTGTGTCGACTCGTCGCATCCACACACTCGCACAGTTACGCTAATAAAATCTCGGTTAACCTAATTATATACATGAATACATCCATTGTGATTATAAATTATACCAACTCACTGACACTATCCAACTTGTAGGTTCATAGCCGCGCAGATATAAGCTCTCCACACATCCCTATCCTGAGCTATTGTTTTCCAATAATTCCCTGTATAATCTACTTCCCTCAAATCATAGTTAATGTTATTCTCCCAGCTCATTCTTGGTTTACTAACGAGGCGTTTTCCCTCTGGTTTTCCTACAAGGAGCTGCCATGTACGTCTTTCATTCCTCATTCATGCCAAATGCCCTGCCCATCGTAGTCTACCAGACTTAACTGTTCATTCTATATCTGGCTTCCTATAAAGAGCATGTAGTTCACTGTTATGTAATCTTCCTCATTGACCTGTCTGTTCATCTCTTTTTGGTCTAAAAATTGTCCTTCTTCTTCTTTGGCTTTCCGCCACTTATAGGTTTGCCGTCTTCAGTTTCCATTTATCTCTATCATTCCGATCTCCCTCTTCCAGATTCCTATCATCCATTATGGTTCTGACGTAGGTTTTCCATTTCCATCTAGGTCTGCCACGTTTATTTCTTCCAGGGGGTGACCATTTGTATATATTTTTTTGCCATCTTTCATTTTCCATTCTTTGTACATGGCCATACCATTTAAGCGTTTTATTTTCAATCCTCTTAACAACAGATGTGGTGACATCCATTTCTCTCCAAAGGAATACATTTCTTATTTTATCCTGTCTTGTTTTTTTTTTTTTTGAGGCTTCTTCTAAAATAATCAAATTCAACTGTTCCTAAGAACTTTATTCTCAAATACTCCTAATATCCTTTCCTCCCTTAAATTAGTCCATGTTTCGCATCCATATAATATAACTGGTAGAATAATAGTTTTATATATATTCAGTTTAACGTTTTTTGAAGGAGTTGAGGAGTAAAAAGTCTCTGTAATGCATAATAACACGTATTATACCAACTCTATCACTCTAAATTCGTCGGGTTAATTACCTAACAATAGGACTTCAAGTGATCATTGGAGTGCAGAAGAACTCAAATAACTTTAAGGCTAATTAAACCCGCAAGTTCAATTTCACATTAACTAAGGCTCTCACTAGTTTCTAGCCCCAACCATCTGAATCCAGTTCAAATCTCCCATTTCCAGTTCCCGAAGATTCAGTATTAAAATTCCAAAGTTCCTCTTTTTAAAGAGTCCTCCATTGTTATCAGTATTAATACCAAAGAAGTTTTCCTTAGGATCCCATTTGAATAATCTTACCTTGCTTCCTTTCTTTATAATAAATGATTGTATCACACCTCTACAATACCATAAGAAAGATTGCTTTTTTATATCTTAATCTTTATGTTCTTAAACTTAATTGTGTGAGTAAGAAAGAAGAAAGAATAAGAAAGTAAGATAGGATACACAGCTATGATTTTATTCAGCGATGGGACTACTAGTGGTGATATAAGGAAGTGAGGCCTGGGTCCTGAAGGAGAAAGAAAAAAGCAACATTCAGGCAGCGGAATTGAGTTTCCTACGGGCTGTGAAAGGTTATACGTACAAGAGAAGAACATATTAGAAATGAGAATATTAGAGAGGAACTAAAAGTATAACAACTTCTTCAACAGATAGAAGAACACAGGAACAATAGGATACAACATCTGCAAAAAAATGACTGAAGATAGAATAACAAAGATGACATTGATGTATAATCCTGGAGGATGAAGATCGGCAGGAAGACCAAGAAAGCGCTGGGCTAAACAGATCTGAGATCGGAACAGGCAAGGACCTAATCCGTGAAGGAAGATGATGATTATATTCTTAGACAGAAATCAGAGACAGTTGGCATTAAACTGAATAATATCATGGTTTCCTGCTTTAGTAGATACATAATTTAGTCATATGTATGATTTTGATACCTTAACAATGCTGGCAGATATTTTGAGTTACCGCTTTTTCACAATAAATGTTCTTTTGTTACCCTGGCCTTAGCATAGCATGCTTTATTTAGACTATTTAACTCATGCCCCAAATGGGAGTCAATGACCAATCACGTTTCAATGATTTCTGTTTTACAACCAATCAGAGTCGTGTTTCACGAAATATTTATCAGTGTTATAATTACCATATTAAAGAAAGCTCCTCCTTTTTAATATTCTGAAATAGTATGATCTAGTTGCAGTGATAAACAAAAGAAGCAGATGAAGCGTACCTATCGTTTCTCATTTGTTTCCAAACATCGCCGTTTACATTAGATATATAAATATTTTAAAATAACTACAGTTAAATAATGATTTGTGAGTAAACAGCTTAATTTTATTCGTTAAATAGTCCTAACAAATGCCACTCTTGATTTCCAAATTCTCTAGATAAATTCACTCCTCACTTCGTGAGTCGTGAATTTATCGATAATTTGGAAATCACTCGTGGCATTACTTATGATAATGGCGCATTTCCATGTACTTCGTTCTTTTATCCGTTTATATCTAGACCAATAAATTTCAGACGGTGTGTGGAACAATACAGAGAACATTCAAAAATAAAATTAGAAAAGAAACCAAGATAAAAATGTATAATGTTATGGCGGTTCTCACAATATTGTATGGATGTGAAACTTGGGCTGCAGTGAAAAGACAGAAGGATAGAATATAGACGGCAGAGATGCGGTTCCTAAGACAAGTAAAAGGATGTACAAGACTTGATAGAATAAGAAATGAGGATATAAGAGAAGAATTGAAAGTACAGCCTTTATTGGATAAAGTCACGAATTACAGACAGAAATGGATTGATCACATGGATGGAATGAGTAAGGAGAGATATCCATTGTTAGCAAGAAATTATCAAGCAAGAGGAAGGCGTGATGTTGGAAGACCTAGAAGAAGTTGGGCTAATGCATTATGAAGTCGGAACGGGCAATTGCCTAATCCCTGGAGTGATGATGATGATGATGATCTAGACCAATTTGTGTGCACACTTCTGGAATCATACATTTAAGATCCAAAACCGTTTAGCCATAACAGAAAAAAAGTACATAATACCAAATCTTTAATATGTTTGCATAACTTTACGAAAGTTATCGCTTAACTCAGAATTTTGATGTATACTTTTCAATCTTAGCACCGTATTTCATTAGTAAATAAAAATTTATTCATTTTTAATATCTATCCATTGTTTCCTAGGTTGTCCTCGTTTCGTTTTGCTCTACAGAGTTCGTTCTATTCTCGCATTGGGTATTCTCCTTTCTATGGCAAGTCGACCCTGTACCTCATAGCATGTTTGATATCGTCGCAGTAACGATCGGCCAGCACGACCAAACATGGCAGGATTCTTTTTGACGTCAAAACACTTACTGTTTGAACACTTATTATAAAAAACATGTCTTTTTCAATAAAATGATACGTGTATTACCCGTTTAAGGAGTAAGCGCAGTTGTTGACGGAGGGCACTGCAGTCGTGTTTATGCAGGAATAGAACACGTGACACTGCTATCTATGAGTGCAGAGGGGAATGGGACGTGGGACGCTGACAGTATACACTGCCTTATATGACGTCACTTGTAGCAACAAACGCAGCTTCGTAATTCTTCCGTCTGCAGAGATATTTTGAATGACTAATACAATTGTTTGTATTCAATTCCGACCCTTATGGGTGACACACATTCAACTGCGCATAACTCATAAACGACGTGTTTGCGACTAAATGTTCCTTAAAAAAAAAAGATTATCCTCTCTGCCTATCATCCCTTGTCATTTTGTCGGTGAGGTCCTGTTACACCCTGTATATATATATATATATATATTTTTTTTTTTTTTCAAATTAGGAACATTACGAAACTTGAAAGAAATGTATTAGAGACAATTGAAGAGAGAGGATTGAGATGATATTGACATCTCAAGAGGATGATATATGATAGAATCCCTAAAAAAAAGTTGGGGTGGAGAATAAATGGGGAAAAAAAGAAAATACCTAAAGAAGGTTGGATGGTATGAAAGAAGTATGAGTGAACTGGGACTTACAGGATCTTCAGTACCGTTACAACTGGAGAAGTTGAATTTCTTAGGTGACGGAAAACCATTGTATTACGTATAATTTCCGAAAAAAAAATACAGTTCTTTACCTCGTGGTCACGAGTCTGACGATTTCCAGGCTCTTAAAGGAACCTTAAGCCTGAAAAAGAGGCCTCTAAGCAAAATTTACCAATTTTAATCAACGAAATAATACGTTAGTTGCCTAATAGATGTCTGATTGAGTCGGTTTACTAATCATCATTTGTTGTGTGCCATTCTTGATATTTGTAAGAAAATAAGCATAACAACCAGCGAATGGAAGAGGATCGACTACCAAAATCTGTTTTGGAATGGAAACCTGAGGGAAGACGAAGCAGAGGAAGACCTAAAACCTCCTGGAGTCAGGGAATATGTTTATATATGAAAGAGAAACATCTACAACCAGGAGATTGGATGGACCGACAAAATTGGCTATTAGGAATCGGACGATGTCAAAGACATTAATCAACCGATGATCTATCAAAAATTAGCTTGATCTAGAAACTCCTAACAAGGGAGAAGCTATGGCTTAACTCATAGGACTGTAAAGCGAATAAGTAAGTAAGCATAAATAATAATATTATAAAGATATTGTGAAAAGAAAAATTAATGTGTGAATCAGGAATCGAACCGTGGACCTCTAGTTCTCCAGACTAGTGTGCAGCCCACTACACCATTCCAGACCTGGCACAACCATTAACATTTCTTTCCACATATACAAAATTGTTAATGGTCTGGAATGGTGTAGTGGGCTGCCCACTAGTCTGGATAACTAGAGGTTCGATTCCTGGTTCAGACATTAATTTTTGATTTCACAATATCATTTTAATATTATAATATGATCCATTGTTGGAACTGTGTTAAAATAACAGTATTGGAAAATGTTGAATAAAAAGCATTAAATAACTGTTTTTTTCGAAATGGCAATTATTGATGAACCAGATGATCGTAATCAAATTTTGACTAGGAATTTTTAGGGGCCTACTATTAAAAGAAATTCTATAAATAAAACAAAAGACAGTTATATTGATTGACACCTCTGATACTCTATATACTGAACTAGCTAATTCAGTAAATACCAATATTTATTATGAATAAAAAAATAATGATTTGTGCAATTGTAATTGGCCATTGAATGAAGGTCTTGTAAGATGATTTTTTTAAGAAAGCCTTGCAGAGGTGTTGAGTTGGATATGCGACAAGTCCGGTCTGACTTCAAACTGCGTCACACAAACAGGTTGAAGAGGAGGTCGCCAACCTGGTCCTCGTTCGAACACCGATTCTATTAGCATCGGTACACTGATCTTCAAAATTAATGAACACCCAAGTTCTGGTTGGATCAATGGACTTCATCCAAGTACGAAACTTTTTTTTTGAATTAACACATTGTTTTCGGCCACTGTTTACTTGTCTTTTTAAGCCTTTCTAGCATTTTCTATTTTTCACTCCTGTTGGCAAATAACTTCCTCCATATTTGAGGAAATCAGCCTATCTTCGTCTTGGTCTTCCGTAATATCTCCCAATTTATTGACAATAATTCCTTTTTTTATTTTGAATTAAATTTTGAAGTTAATTAGCAGAGTGAAGTCGGAAGCGGACCTTTTGGGGTTCTATTCCAGCATTTGCTCTTTGGATTGACCGGGGCTAATGTATTTTACAGGAACCCGGGGTTCTACCTATTAAGGAGGACCAAAATGGATCGCTCACCGCCAACACTTAAGTGATGGCCGCAGAGCTTTCCATCTATCTATCTATCTGACAATAATTCCGATTTTAAATCCATATTTCCTTAATCTGTCTTCCCAGTGCCATATTTCATATCCCAAAAAATGTAATAAATTCATTGTTCATATATCTCATCCGAAGAGAAGGTTTTCCGCTGCAAACAAACTTAGCATTCTCCAATCTTCTCCTTATCTGATTTCCTCTTAGTTTTTTCATACAGTCCATTTATCTTTGTGTTGTCTACTATCTATATTTTCTTTTATTCCTTCAAGTATATTTCTTCAATGTGTAGTTTCTTCTTATCCAGTATACTTGCCAATTTGGGGCACGCCGTAGCGTAGGATTTTTAAACTGACCCAAATCCTCTGGCGGCACTGTGATCTTGGGATCGACTCAGCCTCTAATGGAAATGAGTACCAGACGCTTGTTCTGGGGGTAAAGGCGGCCGTCACGCAGGGCTGACAACCCGGCTGACATCAAGTGCCCATTGTCCAGAAAAAGTGGGAGTTTTAACCTCCTACTACCCCCAAGGGCCTCCTGAGACCTGTAGTGGGATCACTTTATTATTTTTTTTTTACTCGCCAGTTTATTTACCAATTCTTTATCTTTTCCGTCATTTTTCTTTCACCCACTTTCTTAGTATAATTTTGTTTCTTTTATCTGCCTGTTTCATGTGTTTAATTCTTCTGCAAATTCACATTTCCAGTACTTCCAATATTTTCTGCTCATCGTGTATTAGTGCAATGTCTCCGCTTCATGCATTGTAACGTTCCAACGAAAGCACTTCCATAACCTATTCTCTAATTATGTTCTAATTGGCCATAGATAGTGATTGCTTCCATGTTAAATTTTTTTTAGCATCATCACCATTATCCATGCAAGTTTAGGCCATGTGGCCTGTTACAGTCTCAAAGAGGAATTTTCCATCCAGCGCTTTTTTGAAGGTCCTAGCGATCTTTTGCCTTGAGGGCAAATTTACATTTGCTTTCAAATCTTAATTTGTTTAGCAATTACTGAAAAAAATCGTAATCTCCTGTTTTCTATTACACTTTTCTAGGAAATCACTCTGTATTTCAATAACGAACCCACTTTTATAAAAAGTAAAGGTAAAGTGATCCCACTTAAGGCTTCAGGATGTCCTTGGGGTAGTATGAGGTTAAGACTCCCGCTTTTTCTGGATAATTGACACTTGATGTCAGCCGAGTTGTCAGCCCTGCGTGACGGCCGCCTTTACTCCCAGAACAAGTGTCTAGTACTCATTTCCCTTAGAGGCTGAGTCGACCCCAGTGCTATAGTGCCGCCAGAAGGTTTGGGACAGTTTAAAAATCCTGATCCCACCGGGACTGTAACCCTCGAACTTGGCTTGTAGCGCAATGCCTTAACCACGACGCTATGGCGTGCTCCCCCCCACTTTTATAAACATTACATATTCAACATTAAAACTAAGGTGAATAATTTTTATTGCTATATGTGTGTTCACATATTGTATCAAACGCATGAAAGTCGTGCTACGTTATGTAAAGAACTCGTTTTTACAGATTTATTGTCTGATATGCGTTTAATATTGTCACGGTTTCATAACTCTTTGACGTAATGTGTTGACTTAAAGAGAACATTGTCTCTTCGTGGCTCGCTGATGTCTTTCTTTTTTTATAATCTGATACACAATTCTCAATACGTCTATCAAAATACGAAAGCCTAGAAGAAATCTGCCAAATTTCACTCTATTGTATCCAATACTTACTTACTTACATACTTACTCACTGGCACTATCGAACCCGTAGGTTCATGGCCGCGCGGACATAAACTCTCCATACATCCCTATCCTGAGCTAATGCTTTCCAATCATTTCCTGTATAATCTACTTCCCTCAAATCATAGTTAATGTTATTCTCCCATCTCATTCTTGGTCTACCAACTGGAAGTTTTCCCTCTAGCTTTTCTACAAGAAGCTTCCATGCACATCTTTCATTCCCCATACGTGCAACATGTCCTGCCCATCGCAGTCTACGAGACTTAACTGTTCTTATTACATCTGGCTTCCTATAAAGACCATGTAGTTCATTGTTATGTAATTTTGTCCATTCACCTGTCTGTTCATCTCTCTTTGGTCCAAAAATTTTGCTAAGAACTTTATTCTCAAAAACTCGTAATCTCCTTTCCTCCCTTAAAGTAAGAGTCCATGTTTCGCACCCATATAATATAACTGGTAGAATAATGGTTTTATATATTTTCAGTTTAACGTTTTTTGAAAAGAGTTGGGTCATCAAGAGTCTCTGCATTGCATAATAGCACTGATTTCCAGATTTGAGCCTATGTTTAATTTGTTTATGCATCTCATTCCTATTTGTGATTATTGTTTCTAGGTATTTGAATTCAGCCACTTCCTCAAAATTTCCCTCATTTGTCATTAGCTGTCAATTTCCATTATATAGTGCATTTCTACGTGTGACCATATATTTAGTTTTATTGATGTTTACTTTTGTGCCCAATACAGTTAAAATTCAGTCCTATTAGTAATATCATATGTGCATTAGTTGGAAACATATTTATCAGATTCGGAACTTTTTTATAGAATATTCTTATCAAAGTTACTATATGATTTAATTGGACGAGTCATTTCGAAAATGGATCATCTACAGCTGATCAAATTTTACAGGAGAGGGGAAAAAAACTGATTCAACTTGTTCAGGATAAAGCATTGAATCTGAAATTACAACTGAATAAAGTTAGAAAGTGGTAAAGGAGTAGTGTAGTTGATCCGTTCTCACGTGAAGACGATGGAAGTAAGTATGTAAACATGGAATAATAAAAAAAGTTAATTTCAGAAAAATGGTAGATGATCCATCTTTGAAAGACTTCTCTTTCTTCTTCACTTCACGGGCTAGGCAAATTGCCTGTTCCGCCTCACAGTTGTTCTGTCCATCTTTTCACTGGCCTTCCTACATTCCTTGAACCTCTTGGTTTGTAGTTGAATGCTGCTCTTGGTAATCTTGTTACATTCATCCTTTCCACATGTGTAAACCATTTCTCTCTATATTCTCTGATTTTCTCATCCAATGGATATATATTTAACTCTGTTCTTATATCTTCATTCCTGATCCGATCCAATCTTGTGCAGGCTTTTGTTCTTCTAAGGAAGTTCAATTCTGCACTTTGTATTCTACTTTGTAATTTTTTGCTCATCACCCAAGTTTCGCTCCCATAAAGTAATGCAGGAATTGCCAATATTTTATAAAACTTCAATCTAGTATCTCTTCTTGTTTTAGTCTTTAATGTTTTATGTATAGTTCCGCATAACATTTGAAATTTCGACAGTTTCATATGTTATGTCTCTTTCAGTTTTTGTTTTTATAGTAAAATTACAACCCAAATAATTAAAATTTGTTACTTGTTCCAGAGGTTTGTTGTCTATTACGATTTTTGATCTTATATGATAGTTTCCCCAAAATGCTACTTTTGTTTTTTCTTTTGATATTTTGAAATTATATTCTTGGAATAACTGATTTAATTGATGTAAAGAGTACTGCAAATTATTTTCATTTTCTTGAATAATAACCACATCGTCAGCATACATTAAAACGTTTAATATTTTAAAACGGTCGAATCTTATACCTATATTAACAATACTTTTCCAATTTTGGATGTCATTAATATATAAATTAAAAAGGGTAGGTGATAAACTACACCTATGTCTTACACCTCTATTTATTAAAATAGCCTCGGTCTTTTATGTGCCTATATTTATTATAATTTGAGACTTTACATACAAACTTTTTATCACAATGACTCATTCTATTAAACACGATACTTTTTTTTTACTTCTATCGGGATTTGAACTACGATTCTCCAACATTCCATGCTAGAGTTTTACTGCTGTGTTGTCCTGATAACAAAAGTAGAGCAATAGTGTGTGAAATTAGTGATCTCTAGTTCAGATCCCAACAGAAAGACAATGTATTACTTTTTTAATTATTATCTGAATAAGATTAGAAAAATGTTTACTTTAGGCCTAATATCTCGAAAAATAATTTAGATTGCTGACAATATTTAACTGTTACAGTATTTCATTTAATGCACTTTTGAATAATTCATATTATTAGTGTTGTAACTCAAAGCTGGGCGTGAGAAAGCCGACATATTTTTACTCAGAGTTCTTGGTCTCAGTGAATAAACACTCTGAAATAAAACAAAAAGTGACTAAAACTCTTTATATATAATACTTTATTAATGTCAATTATTTATGTTTGTATAAAGATATATGGGGGCTCCGTGGCGCAAGCGGTTACACGCTCGCCTCTCACCGCTGGGGTCCCGAGATCGAGTCCATGTGGGTTTTATGGTGGGCGAAACGAAGCTTGGACAGGTTTTTCTCGGGGTTTCTCCAGTTTTCCTCTGCCACAGATTTAATTCTACCACTTCTCCATGATCATCTCATACATTTCATTCATCCGCTCCGTGACGGTACGTCAAGGATGGTCGACCGGTACCTTGTAGTTCACAGACCTCTATAAATGTAGGGGCTTGATCTCATCTCATCCCTCGACCCGACCCTAAGTTGGACACGAGTTGACCATATTATTTATATTTATAAAGTTATAGCAGGTGTTTTCTTCAATATAGCATATACCTCAATCACAGACATAAATTAATAGGCTTACAGCAAACAGGCCATCTATTGTCCACAGACGAAGTGTATGAAACCCGTAGGTATTCATACTCATCATGAAGGATTGTACTATAACTTACCTTCATTTAGACGCTGAGCGGGCGTGTTAGTTCAGAGTCTGACGAACACACTTCAAAATTTTAATCATCACCCCTACCTCACAGTGAACTACGAAACATTAAACTATAAAGTAACTAAACTGAATAAGAAGAGCAAATTTAATTACCGTAAAACATAAAATTGAATCCGCCTGAAATAAACTACAGATGTGTGTGACATCTTGGACTGCTCTTATATTCACAGGTAGTAAGCCATTGTATCGCTTCCAATTCCCCGTGCCCTCCTTCGTTCCGAGCTTTCATTCTTCTCGTCTGTGGACAGTAGTTGCTACCATCGGTATAACTCTTAATTTTTCAATAGCATCCTAGTCAATTTCTGTTCAGTATTCAATATTGTCTGACCCCTAACCAAATCAAATCGATTGAAATAAAATATAACCTATAGGGAAATACCTTTCAAATAAATGAAACAAATAAATTGTGATAAATTTGATATTAGTATGATATGAGGTTAATAAAATAACAATAGTGTCCATTTAACTTTAAACGGTGTCCAGTTAACACGTGTTTAAAGAGTACCTAAACTAAACTCCTATCTTCCGGTGTTTAGTAGTGGAAAACCTATTTATTAGGCTCACAGCCTGCCTGGCAACACGACCAAAGCTCCCTTTACTGTTCCGACTAAGAATTTTTGGTTATCAGGTTGTAAAGGAAATGCTGGAACATTTCGTTGAAGCTTCACAGCCTGTTTCTAATTGAAGGTGTACTGGATCTAGAATCAACGCCTTCGTTTAAAATATGTTTAGTTCAACCTCCTCTTTTTCTTAGGAACTGTTACACTTTCCAGCTATGTATTTAGTGTTTAGCAATGGATAACGGATTTAGGGGAAACTCCGCACTCATTGTACATGATCATGGCTGATTCTAGATCGCTTCACTAGTAGCCCAATGGTAGAAACGTTACTTAAAAATACTCTTAAGGGGACCCGGAAGACCAGATGTGATGAAAAAATTCATTTTCATTTTTTTATCAATTAAAATACTAGAAAGATTCCTCTTTAATATGGTATAATTATCTTGCCTGTATCTTGTTTCTAAGTGTTTTTATTATTTGTTTTAAATATTCCCCGTCCCTTTAAAATGTGGGCGTGAGCCGTCAACTCTCTCCCATAGTTAGCATTCATTTTTTCAATATATAAAGAACATTTTCTTCTAAACTATTAAAGCTAGAGACCTGAAATTTTCAGGACTTCAATATAGTGTTAATATACAATTTTTATCATATTGATGTTGTGATAGCTCAGTAATTAAAGGATTTAGGTTGCAAAATACAGTGTAAAAAACTGAAAGAAAATATTTGTAAAGAAAAAAATATATATAAATGCATATCCATATAAATCCTTATGGTAGAAGACTCTAAATATATGAACCTTTCCACTTGATAGGATTAATAGTTCGGGAGAAAATGTTCCTTGCATTATTTAACATTATAAGTACAGGATGTTCTGGGTCCCCTTAAGTGGCGAAACTCTGATAACGACAACTTTAATAATGTTGAAAATATTATGGCATATGAACTTACCCGAAGAAGACTGGTTGTCCAGGTATCTAGGATCAGACTCCCTGTCTTGACCATCAGGGCTTGGCGCATGATCAGATCCTATTCCACTGGAACCTCCACTGGAACCAACTCTCCCAGGTTGCCCGGGAACACTAGTTGTACCTCCATTCTTCCCGGAAGAACCACCTCCATTTTCCTTCAAATTCCTCGAATTTTTCGCATTCACTCCTACAATATTAGCATTTAGACAACGGCGCAAATCTATAGCTGTCAGATTGCCTTTCTGCCTGTGCACGGTATCATAGTCTCTTGGTGGCAATAGAATTGGAGCTTGGGGTCTTCCTTTCCCAACACCGCCAGTTCCTAATTTTTCCCTAAGTTCAGCTGCTAACGAATCGTATAAGTTTGCAATTCTTTCTTGATGACCTCCGACGCCACTCAAACGTTCTGATGACGAACCTCCTGAAGATTCTGATTCTCTGGTACTGGTACTACGTCCGTCAGAACCACCGCCACCGCTATTGATCCTCCTTGCAGAAGAATTTGGGCCAGGCCGTGATGACTGCGTAGGAGGTGGCAACAAAAGTCCTTTTGCTCTAAGTCTTGTTTCAATTTCTCCGAGCTTTTTCTGATTTTCAGGACGCTCTATAAGTGTCTGGAGTTGACCTCTGAGAATCTCCGCAGTTTCTACAGAGTCACACCTGTAGGCGTGAACGTGAACGGGGCATTTAGTCACAGGGTTGTACAAAAGTAGGATGCATGATACAATATCTTCGTCCTGAAGAACGCATGTGACTGCATGATGTGGGATGAAATGCTTAATCAGTTCAGGTTTGCTGTTATTTTTATTTGGTTTTCCACCAGGCACAACTGCAGTTGGAGGGATATTCTGAATGATTTTTAACCCCTTATGACTGACTTGCAGCGTTACTTTGAATGGTTCAACGTCCCTTTCTCTCTGAACTAGGCTTTTGACTACAGGATGAATATATTCTGCACCTCTGAGTCCTTTAGATTCTTGTGCTCCAAGGAACCATACGTAATATGACGATTTCTTTATGTCCTTTCTCATCCTTAAGGCCATTACTTTTTAACACCAAGCAGATAAAGAAACCATTCACTCATATTTCAATATAAAATATTAGCTCTCGATCTGAAGTTCCCATTGCACACAAATAGTTTTAATATATTTATAAACTGTTTTTAATTTCACAACACATTTCACATGTTTTTTTTTCGTAAATGTATTTAAATACAAAGAAAATTCGTTATTAACTATTATTTTTCAATTTTCACTACATAAAATACGTTATTTCTAATTAATTATTTCAGTTATTTGTATTTTTCGTGCGTGAATAAAGTATAGTAAATAGCAATTTTGTCACTCTTTTATTTAAATTATAAAATATGATGACGCACCCTTTTCTTTGTTTGACTTCAGTATTATTTGTCACTTTTAATGCTATTCGTAAAAAAAATCAAACTATTTAAATTTTTTCATAAATTTTTAATGAAGGTTTTTTATGAAATTTTTAGTTTAAAAAATTATTTTTTTAAATATTTTAAATCGATATCACAAGTTAGCTATCGAAATATACACATACACGCATACACGCATACACGCATACACTGTGAAGGGAGATGGAGAGACTATGGAATGTACACCTGAAATTAAGTTTCTTGTCCACCCTAAGGCTTTATAACAAATGAAAAAGCTGCATATGCTGAAATCACATGACTCGATGGCCTCGATTTGGAATGGACATCGCTGTTTGAAGGATTGGTTACAAGAGAAGACTGGTTGCACACTGTCGTCCCCATTTCTTACACCAAGATGTTGCTTGTTGCTTCTTCTTTTCAATCTTGAAAGATACTGAAGATTATTTCACAGTGATTCCGTTTTTTCTTTTTTTTTTTTTTTTTCCTTTTTAATCCCGTTGCATTATAAACGATGGAATGGTATCACGCCCTCTCTTCTTCCTGAAACAACCAAGCATGACGGTCATGATATGCAATACTCACTCTTTTCAACTAAACAATTAAACTATCATCCAATTTACTTGCAAATCCAATTATACTTCATTTTACTTCGTTTTCAATTTAAAACGTTGAAACATCTTGCTTATATCGCGTCTAAGACCTTTTGATTTACATAATAATAATAGGCCTATATAATAATAATAATATAATGATAATAATAATAATAATAATAATAATAATAATAGTAGTAATAATAATAAAAACAGTAGTAATAATAATAATAATAGTCATAATAATAATAATAGTAATAATAGTAATAGTAATAATAATAATGATAATAATAATGTTAATAATAATAACGATAATCATAATAATAATGATAATCCATCCATCCATAGTAATTCTGCCCGAAGGCAGGTCCTTCACTGCAATCATAGCATTTCATGCTATGCTTGCAGCTTTACTAGGGAATTGTGTAGGTGTGGTAGCTTCCCGTTGCTTTCCACACCGGTGAAGGATGATGGTGATGATGATAATGATAAGGATGATTATGTTGATGATGGCCATATGATTTCGGGGACCGTTTGGGCCTTAAAGTTTTCCTGACATTTGTCTTACAGGTGAGGAAAAACCTCGATAAAAACCTCACCCAGAAAAACTGCCCCGACCGGGGAGCGAACCCGGGCCCGCTGCGTGACAAGGCAGCACGCTACCTCGAGACCACAGCGGTGGACTAATGATAATAATAATAATAATAATAATAGTACTAATAATAGGAATAATAATAATATTAATAGTAATAATAATAATAATAATAATAATAATAATAATTATTATTATTATTATTATTATTATTATTATTATTATTATTGTTTATTTATTCTGTCAGAGTTAAGTCCATTAGGCCTTCTCTTCCACTCAACCAGCACAAAAAAATACAAGTACATATTTGACAATATACATTATACATGTATATACACTATACTAATTATAAAGAATTAAAAATATATTAAATGTTGCAATGGAAATTTCATGTACGAATAATATTTTATATGATGATAATAATAACAATAATAATACTTATGATGATGATGATGATGATAATAATAATAATAATAATAATAATAATAATAATAATAATATTCAATAGGCTGTAAACAAATCTCATCAAATCAAACGAGTTTACTTAGAATGTAGTGTTTGAGACTCGTAGTCGGAGGTTTCGAGTTCAAATCCTGAATGATGATTCCTCAGTTTTTAATTAGAATACAGGGTTAGAATTTCATTACTTACTTACTTATTGGTTTTACGGTCCTTTGAGTCTAGCCATAGCCGCTCCTTTGTTAGGATTTTCTAGACTAAGCTAGTTTAATTACGCTTATTTCCCTACTTATATCATGAATGGCTTGTGGTTGGTATACCGACCCAATGAAATATATATTAGGCAACTATGTATGACTTGACTGATGAGAATCGGTGAATTTTACTTAGAGGCATATTTTTTCAGGCTTAATTTTCTTTTATGAAGCTGAAACTGTTCAGTCTCGGGACCCACGGCTTAAAATTCCTCCCGGAGGACTTATTCCTTGGATTTTTACATTCTAAAAAAAATGTATCGACCCCGGCCGGATTTGAACCCGCGATTCTCGGGACTAGACGAAAGAAACATAACCATTACACCACCGCGGCCGATGAAATTTTTTACCACATTTTATTTTATTCTTGATTTTTCTCATTTAATTAAAATGTTTTATTAAATTAATTTATACAAGACACGTAAATGCAGGCAATAGACAAAATCTACACATGAATTCGCTCAACAAAAATCCACACAATCTGATGAGACTCAAAGATGCGATATGATTACATATATTGAAATGTTTCAATATAAAAATAAAAAAAATGCCAGTGAACATATGGCAAGGTAATTTATAGAAGAGCGAGAGAGATGTGAAAAAATTAGTTAAATTTTGTGTTAAAATATACAAGCTTATTGATCGTGTTAGGACAGATAATTCAGCATATTAGTTTGTTGAAAGACTATGGGGGAAAAAAAATCGATAAAAAATAATAGTCTTCCCAGTTGGCTTATAACGGGGCTGAAAAAAGTAGAGGTATCAGGATAGTAACTAATTACTATACACACTGTTTATAAAACACTGGCCAGACCCATATAATGTTACGGCAGTGAGGCCTGGACAATTCGCAGTGTAGATGAACAAAGATTAACTGCGGCAGAAATGAAATTTATGAGACGTACTGCGGGTTATTCAAGGACAGACCATAAAAGGAATTCTGACATTCTCAAAGAATTACAAACAGAATCAGTCATGGAATATGTACAAAAATACAGAAACAACTGGAAATCTCACGTACGAAGAATGAGCAGAACAAGAATACCACGTCAGATCTCAAATTACCAGCCACCAGGCAAGAGATCTTTGGGCAGACCCTTCAAACGTTGGATTGAGACCGTAACAGACCACTAGGTCTATCACATGAAAGGAAGAAGAAGAAGAAGACTGTTTACAAAATGCGTGCCTTTGTTGAGCGTCTACACTGCATGCTCGGAGCGGAGAGTGTATATGTTCGACTCTCCTCAGTAATACACCTGTTTACGTGATGTGTGGTTGTATCAGAATGCCGAAACAAAAATTGTACAAAGCGGACTGTACTAGAAGTCTGTCCCGAGTAGCGCGTGTCAACATGCAGTTTGTAAACATGCGGTCTAAGTACGATGCAGTCTACCAACACTTTTTTCAGTCCCTAGTTATAAATGATCAGACCATGAGATCATTCGTTATGAAAATAATGCTAAACAAGTGTTAAAGTATGAACCTAAACTAAGAAAATCGAACGGACAAGAACGAGTGGAGAAGAAGAATACATCTTCAAGCACAGAAATATCTGTACGCTAAACAATGAATAATTGTTTATAGATAGATAAGCTATGCACGTATTTTATTATTTGCATTCCTCTGTCATATGTAGAAAGCTTCACTGTTTTTAATTAATTATGAATGAAGTTTAGTAAGAAATTAACTTTATAATGAAGTTATAGACCAGATATGAAAAAGTCCAGGTTGTTCAATACCCAGTATTATACTTTTAACCTCCTGAATTATATTTTCAAATGCTACATTCTGAGCAAACTCATTCATGCTATTTTATATGCTGTGTAACATATGCTTTGAGGAAATTTTATCATAAGTAATGCCACGAGTGATTTCCAAATTATCGATAAATTCACGACCCACGAAGTGAGGAGTGAATTTATCTAGAGAATTTGGAAATCAAGAATGGCATTTGTTAGGACTATTTAACGAATAAAATTAAACTGTTTACTCACAAATCATTATTTAAATATAGTTATTTAAAAATATTTATATATATATATATATATATATATATAATGTAAACGGCGATGTTTGAAAACAAATGAGAAACGATTGGTACGCTTCATTTGCTTTTTTTGTTTGTCACTGCAACCAGATCATATTATTTATTGTTGCCAAAGGAACGCAATATTGTAAGAATGCATTCTAGTGGAGAAAAAATTAAACACATCAAACTGTATATTAATTCATTTCTGATGCCGTACGATGTAAATATGACAATTATATTTTTCTGGATTATTACCTGGGAAAAAATACATTTAAGAAAGTGCAAACAGATGTTTCTTTTTTTTTGGTGGTATAATCAATTGCTACAAATGTTTTTATATTAACTCCTGTATGCGGTATGTGTTGACATTCATGCACTATATATATACAATCTGGTAGCGGTATTTCTGGGTGGTCAGTCACTGCAAAATAATGTTCAGACCTGTTCAGAATATTAAAAAGGAGGAGGTTTCTTTAATATGGTAAATTCAACATTGATAAATATTTGGCGAAACACGACTGTGATTGGTTGTAAAACAGAAATCATTGAAACGTGATTGATCATTGACTACCATTTGGGGCATGAGTTATAAATTTTTGTAGTGATGAGCAAGATAAATAAATTGAAAAATTCTTCATGTTCCACAGCCGGAATCCAAAACTGCTTTAATTAAAGTTGTATAAATTTCAATTCATGTGTGCTTTTAAATAAGTGATTGTTTGAGGACGGAATTAATGATTTCTTACTTTTTCTTCTTCATCTCAGTTTAACATCTCAACTTGTAGGTACTTATTTTCCATGCCACACTCCACCCGGGCAGTAGCATAAACTGTCGGGAGAGGGATTTTAAATCGTGGATCACACACATGCTCTTTTGGCCACACAAGGACATGGAGATCCTCCCCTAATTAGTAATCAGCTCAGTGTCCGGACCTCCTCCAAGACAACACAACATAACACGGAAATACACCATTAACACTAAACATGGCGAAAATTATAATGATGGTCACGATGGTCAGATGATGTTCGGGAATCGTTTCGGCTTTAAATATCCCTGAAATCTGTCTTACAGGTGAGGAAAAATCCCAAATAAATACCATCACTCAGGAAACTTGTCCTGACCGGGCATCGAACCCAGACCCGTTGCGTAAGAGGCAGCGACGCAACCCCGCGACCACTGCGATGGACCTGAATTTTTTTTATAAATGTAATAATTTTGTTTGAGTTTTTAAATTAAAGAATGCAATTTGTATAACAGTTGAATAGTTGCCCCGAAAATAGATCTAACCCACAAAACTACAAATTGTTGAAAAAAAAAACACGTATAATGTTCATTTTGAGGCTATTACCTTTATTATATCTTGCACATTTTAATCTCTCATCCTATTGGAATCATATACAGCCAATTTGAATGCAAAATAACTTGCTAATAACCAAATATTAGCAATTTAATACGGAATTTAGTGCAAAAGTGATCTATCGCTAAAGAGTGAAAAAATGATCTAACACATCCGATTGAGGGTCTTTCCACTTTTCAGCGGTTGCCCTTTTAACAGCCGGCTGTTGGCCCTTCACATCCACATGTGTCAATTACAGAGGTAGATGATCAACAGCCAGTGTAGGGGTGACATGTGGTTAGCATGTCGAGTCCCCCAGCCGTTATAGCTGGTTCCTCAACCTGGAGCCGCTACTTATTGTAGCTACCCAATTACCTCACGATGCTGGGTGGGCACCGGTCCCATACTGGCCGAAATACCATGAGAAAATTTCTTCCCCCATGGAGACTCGAACCAGCGCAAGTCCCGTAGCTCTGCGCCAAGGCTTCCTACCTTCACCGCTCGGCTACGGCGCGGTACATCTAACACATATTTAACTAAAAATACTATAATAAGAAATAGAAAATTCATATTGAACACTGATTCAGTTAGAAAAATGTTTAACTTAATCAATTTTCAGTTTTTATTTTCCATTTAATGTTATTTCGTTGCATTCTCTGTGTTTCTTATTTTTACACAATATCTCTAATATTCTGATTAGAATTGAGGGAACTGTGGTGGAATGAATTTGCACACGTGCAGTAATTGTTTATCTGCACTGCAACTCATTACTTGACTAACTGCTTCCGCCATTTAGATACATATAGATCACTATTCGCTTGAAAAACAACTATTAAAAATAAATAAAACAGGTCTGGAAGAGAGTATGGATAATTTTACATGCACCTTGCCAAGAGACTCTCCGGATATACGGAGTACCACCAATCCCCTGAAAACTCAACTTTCGAATTTCTGTGGGTTAAATCTCTTTTCGGGGCAACTATTCAATTATTGAATTATTAAAAATTATTAAAAATCAATGATGCAAAAATAACGTGTAAGGAAATTTAAAAAATATTAAAAAATATAATTAAAAATACATTTCACTTATATTTATATTTTAATTGAAACCTGTTTGAATACGTTTATCATAAGTATGCCACTCTGGCAGCACTATGATCCTGGGGTCGACTCAGCCTCTAACGGAAATTAGTACCAGACGCTTGTTCTGGGGGTAAATGCGGCCGTCACGCAGGGCTGACAACCCGGCTGACATAAAGTGCCGATTGTCTAGAAAAAGTGGGAGCCTTAACCTCCTACTACCCCAAGGGCCTCTGGGCCTGTTGTGGGATCACTTTACTTTTAATGCCACCAGTGATTTCCAAAGTATCGATAAATTCACGACTCACTTCGTGAGTCGTGAATTTATCTAGAGAATTTGGAAATCAAGAGTGGCATTTGTTAGGACTATTTAACGAATAAAATTAAGCTTTTTACTAAAAATAATTATTTGAATATAGTTACCGGTGTTTTAAAATATTTATATAGTTCATGTAAACGGCGATGTGTGAAAACAAATTAGAAATGTGAGGTTATGTATATTCACTGCAAATCGATCATATTATTTGTTGCCAAATAGGGACGCAATATTGTAAGAATGCACTCTAGTGGAGAAATAATGAAACACATAAAACTATTATAATCAACATTATAGGTTAATCATTTATATTTTGAATAAACAACTCAGTAAAATCACTGAATCTATTCATTATTTGCTATATTCAATGTATTTGTTTCCTAATTGGAAACTTTACCATAGACATTTTTATTTCGGTACGGTACCTAGAACGGACTATTTTCAGCTTCCTTAGGACAACCGGATAACTATATATGTAAGAAGTAGCAAAATTCGGTTAAGAAAACTGAAAGGATGGATAAAACATTACATGACGCTAAGCCATGTGATTCCTTGTACTCTTTTCTGTTATGTAGAGACAAATACCATTATTTTGGCTATGGTTCGCTCGAGATATCATATTACAGATTTATTTCATTGTAAATAATATTACCTGAATAATTCATTCTCCAAACGATGCCTGTCATAATTTTAATTATAAAGTTGTAATCCTACACGTTGTCAAAATTTATTCTTGAAAAGAAACTACGCAATTACGCAATAAACTTGTGTATAATTTTTTTATCAATTTAACCTTGAATGGCGTAATCGACCTTGGTGAATTTAGCAAGTAAATATATAAATAAACAAGTTTCAAAATGTAAAATAAGAATACAACAATATGTATGTGATTTTTCTGGAAGAAAATTCTGAGAAAAAGGATAAATTTGATGTTCTGAGGACATTAAGAATTTTGTATCTATATAAACAGAATGTCCTTTAAATGTTTTTTTTTTGTGAGGTGATATGTAATGTTACTTTTTTTACAGTCAGCTATAGACGTTAATGTAACCATTTAACATAATAGCCACATAAAAATTATTTTAAACAAATTTAATCTTTCTGCAAAATCACTAACAGAGAGATATTTTCTCCTTCTTCTTCTTCTTCACGGTTTAGGCTTTTTTACTAGCCTGTTCCGGCTCCAAATTGCTGCTCTTTCCATCTTTTTTTGGTCTTCCCAAACTTCTTCTTCCTCGTGGTTAATAGCTGTATGCTGCTTTTGGTATTCTATTCTCAGTCATCCTTGCCAAGTGTTCTTTCCAGTTTGTTCTGTATGTTTCTATTGCTGTGTTTAATAGTTAATATCATAGTTAATGTTATACTCCCACCTCATTCTTGGTCTTCCAACTGGGCGTTTTCCCTCTGGTTTTCCTACAAGAATCTTCCAAACACGTATTTCATTCCCCATTCGTGCCACATGTCCTGCCCATCGCAGTCTACGAGACTTAACTGTTCTCAATATATCTGGCTTCCTATAAAGACCATGTAATTCACTGTTATGCAGGTCTTCTCCATTCACATGTCTGTTCATCTCTCTTTGGTCCAAACATTTTCCTAAGAACTTTATTCTCAAATACTCGTAATCTCCTTTCCTGTCTTAAAGTAAGAGTCCATGTTTCGCATCCATATAATATAACTGGTAGAATAATAGTTTTATATATTTTCAGTTTAACGTTTTTTGAAAGGAGTTGGGAAGTCAAGAGTCTCTGTAATGCATAATAACATGCATTTCCAGAATTGAGCCTAAGTTTAATTTCCTTGTGCATCTCATTCCTGTTTGTGATTATTGTTCCTAGGTATTTGAATTCAACCACTTCCTCAAAATTTCCCTCATTTGTCATTAGCTGTCCATTTTCATTATATAATATATTTTTATGTGTGACCATATATTTAGTTTTATTGATATTTACTTCCAGTCCCAATTTCTTAGTGTTACTCAGTAGTGTGTGCGTGTTGGCCTTTAGTATCTCCTCGCTATCGGCCAGTAGTACTACATCATCAGCAAGCTAATATTTATCTTTTATTAATTTTTATGTTAGCAAAGGAATGCACAATAAAGTGTTATCTTTTTCGTCCGACACCACTAGGTTGTCTTTTATAACATTTTTGGCTTCTACCCTGGCATTGGCAGAATTGTAATCCATTTCTTAGGTTGGGGCACCTGGAAGACGGAGTTTCGTTATTCCGATGATATTATTGGTGACTATTTAACTCTTGCCCCAAATGGGAGTCAATGACCAATCACGTTTCAATGATTTCTGTTTTACAACCAATCAGAGTCGTGTTTCACGAAATATTTATCAGTGTTAAAATTACCATATTAAAGAAGGCTCCTCATTTTTAATATTCTGAACAGGTCTGGCCATTATTTTGCAGTGACTGAGTGAACAGTAAAGCCGCCATATTTGAATGTTCAAAATGGCAGAAACAAGATTTGGCTGTGCTTCAAATGAAGATATAGACGAAATACAAATTTGACAATTGTGTTTTTAAATAATGATATTACCGAGTTCTTTTTGATAATTCTGTGTTCAATAATTGTGTTTTTAAGTAATAATTTTACCGAGTTGTTTACTAAAAATAAATTAATAACCTATAATTTTGGTTATAATATACAGTTTGATGTTTAATTTCTTCTCCACTAGGATGCATTCTTATAATATTGCGATGATATTTCAAGTTTCCCACGCCAGATGGCAAAATTTAACAAACATTATATGATTTTGTTGCAGTGGATGGAGAAACGAAACATAACGTTTCTCATTTGTTTTCAAACATCGCCGTTTACATTAAATAAATACATATTTTAAAGTAACTATATTTAAATAATGATTTGTGAGTAAACAGCTTAATTTTATTCGTTAAATAGTCCTAACAAATGTCACTCTTGATTTCCAAATTCTCTAGATAAATACACTCCTCACTTCGTGAGTCGTGAATTTATCGATAATTTGGAAATCACTCGTGGCTTTACTTATGATAAATTATAGTGAAGCGCCAGGAGAATCTTTAATCTAAACTCAATCTAAATTCCTGATCACGGACGACCACAGGAATAATTCCCTTTAAGAAAAAATCCTATGATCTGACCGGGAATCGAACCCTGGACCTCATGAACTATAGTCAGAAACGCTGGCTGTTAGCCCATGAGGCTGGTCCAAGTGTACATATAAATTATTATATTTTTCAACGCATTTGCTAATTAATATAAATGGAATTGGCAGACATAATAAACACAAGGTTGCATTGTATTTAAGAGAAATGCCAAGCCCAGAGACGCACCCAAATTCTAATACATCATTAGCACATTTTGTATGGATGCAAACTCATAACACCTAACGCTTTAAAGGTCAAAACAATTATGCAATTGCATAATAAAGTAATCCTTATTGACAGTGACTCTCTAGATACTCCCAACTTCACAGTATTGTCTAGCATTTGCATTTCAGTAGGCTTTGGTCATTGTTAGCGAAGTATAATCAGACCATAAAGTCCAAAACATTGAGCAATATAATAATAAAGTAATCCTTATTGACATTGACTCCCTATAGTATAAATCCTATTCTTTGTTCATGGCGTAACAAAAGGATTTTCGTTTCTTTACAGTAACCCTATCATAAAATTTTAATAGTATATTACGATGTAAGGTTGGGAAGTGGTATTTACAGAAACGATGAAAATGTTTAAAAAACGAGCGATAGCTAGGTTTTTAATTTCCGATATCCTGTAAAACACTTCACAAACGTGCGTTGCACATTATTTTTTGCGCAATGATGTTTTCAAAATAATAAATAGTAGTAAAATTATATCCTTCGTACAAAATTCTAACAAATATATTAGTAAGCAGACTTACTCCCTATATTGATGACATTCTAGGAGATCATCAATGTGCATTTAGAAGAAACAGGTCTACAACAGATCAGATTTTCAGTTTAAGACAGATTTTAGAGAAGAAATGGGAATATAATGGTATTGTACATCAACTATATGTAGACTTCAAAAAAGCATATGATTCAGTTAAGAGGGAGAAGTTATATAGTATCCTGCTGGAGTTCGGAATTCCTAAAAAGTTTGTTAGACTTATACGAATGTGTCTAAATGGCTCAACGAGTAGGGTGCGTGTAGGCAAACAGTTTTCAGACACTTTTGAAATCCAGAATGGGTTGAAGCAAGGAGATGCACTATCTCCTCTACTATTTAATTTTGTACTAGAGCATGCCATTAAATCTTTAGACAATGAGGAAGGCTTACAACTCAATGGTATTAATAAGCTGTTAGTAGCTGATGATGTAGTACTACTGGCTGATAGCGAGGAGATACTAAAGGCCAACACGCACACACTATTGAGTAACACTAAGAAATTGGGACTGGAAATAAATATCAGTAAAACTAAATATATGGTCACACATAGAAATTCAGTACATAATGGAAATGGACAGCTAATGACAAATGAGGGAAATTTTGAGGAGTTGGCTGAATTCAAATACCTAGGAGCAATAATCACAAATAGGAATGAGATGCAAAAAGAAATTAAACATAGGCTCAATTCTGGAAATGCATGCTATTATGCATTGCAGAGACTTTTGATGTCCCAACTCCTTTCAAAAAACGTTAAGCTGAAAATATATAAAACTATTATTCTACCAGTTATATTATATGGATGCGAAACCTGGACTCTTACTTTAAGGGAGGAAAGTAGATTACGAGTATTTGAGAATAAAGTTCTTAGGAAAAATTTTGGACCAAAGAGAGATGAACAGACAGGTGAATGGAGAAGACTACATAACAATGAACTACATGGTCTTTATATGAAGCCAGATATAATAAGAACAGTTAAGTCTCGTAGACTGCGATGGGCAGGACATGTTGCACGTATGGGGAATGAAAGACGTGCATGGAAGCTTCTTGTAGGAAAGCCAGAGGGAAAACGCCCAGTTGGTAGACCTAGAATGAGGTGGGAGAACAACATTAACTATGATTTGAGGGAAGTAGATTATACAGGGAATGATTGGAAAGCATTAGCTCAGGATAGGGATGTGTGGAGAGCTTGTGTCCGCGCGGCCATGAACCTTCGGGTTCGATAGTGCCAGTGAGTTAGTTAGTTAGTAAAATTATATCATCTTTGTTGGAAATATTTGCGTTCATTATAAACAATTGTCTAACGTTAACAGTGTGGGCAATGTTTATTAGTTGAAAGTACAGGAGGCCATGAGACCATTATTATTGATAAAATGGCCGCAAGTACGTATTTATTGTTTTATATTGTTTCAAATAAAGTTCAGTTATTTATAATTCAGTGATTTGTTTCGTATAATGTACTACATTAACACTACCTTTTGGATATTTTTTGTATATACATTGTACCTAGTATACATAGAGGGCAGTGGTTTTACTTCCCGCACGTGGGTGTAAATGTAATATTATAGTATAGTTATTTAGGTTGGCAACCCCGAAATGTAGAAAGTTGAACTTTCAATCATGGTCGCCACTGCTGTAAGTACGACAAAACGCAGTATCGCGTAAAAACATTGTAACCTATAATCCAATACCGGTATATAAAAATGAATGTTTGTTTGTTTGTATTTCATGCGCTGTCATACCGTTCAACCGATTTTGATAGTTTTTTTTTGCAAAATGTTCAGGGCATTCCTGGGATGAACATTGGCTATGTGAGAGTTTTGATACTCAACTCCTACACCCTTAAAATCACCCTTTGTGGCGAAAAACGTGAAAAAAGTCCTTCTTTTTACGCATAAATGGCTTACGATGCCTAAACAAATATACACAATTAATGTACACAGAATTAAATATCTCAAAAAAACTCTACAAAAAAGTCCACGACAGCATATGTTTATCCTTCACGGATAACTCACAACAGCCATTTCTGTCTTTCATTGTTGCCAAGAAGATCGGGATAAGCAGATTCCCGGGCAAGCATAACTGCGCACGACGGGTATTCTTTCACGGAAAACTCAAAATAACGAATTTAGTCCTTCAGCTCAATTATGCCAAGTACATCGGGATAAGTAGATTCCCGGGCAAACGCCGGGTAATCAGCACGAGGTATCAAAAAATAATTACGATGTAATTTTACTTACCGTGATTGCTTGAACATTAAATTTTGGAAGATGGAATACTATTTACTAATTGAATTGTATGAAAGATGGTTTGGAAATATAATTAATTAGTTTATTGGTCGCATTAGCTGCAATAACGAAGATAGCAAATTTATAATTATTTTTCCCTGGAGGAAAGGAGATTACAAGTATTTGAGAATAAAGTACTTAGAAAAAAATTTGGATCAAAGAGAGATGAACAGACAGGTGAATGGAGAATACTCCATAACAATGAACTACATGGTCTTTATGGGAAGTCAGATGTAATAAGAACAGTTAAGTCTCGTAGACTGCGATGGGCAGGACATGTTGCACGTATGGGGAATGAAAGACTTGCATGGAGGCTTCTTGTAGGAAAGCCAGAGGGAAAACGGTCAGTTGGTAGACCAAGAATGAGGTGGGAGAATAACATTAACTATGATTTGAGGGAAGTAGATTATACAGGGAATGATTGGAAAGCATTAGCTCAGGATAGGGATGTATGGAGAGCTTATGTCCGCGCGGCCATGAACCTACGGGTTCGATAGTGCCAGTGAGTAAGTAAGTAAGTTTTCCCTTTACTTATTCAAATAAACTTAATACACTATTTGTCTTTCAGCTAATTTATGCCAAGAAGATGGGGATAAGTAGATTCTTGAGCAACGCCAGATAATCAGCACGGGGTATCCAAAAATAGGGCTTAATAACGATATAAATTTATAATTATTTTTCTTTAACTTATTCAACTAAACGCAAAAACACATTATCATTCATATGCAATAATAATGTAGTGTTTTACTTGATCTTGTTTTCTTTGCGGTCCGAGTTATTTAAATAACAGGCATGAGAAATTACTGTTCAGCCAATTTAAGGTTAAGTTTGTCTTCTCGCAATTCTAATTTGAATTGAATCAGACTGTGATGATTTTGTTAGAATTGGCACTTACTATCAGCGAGTGCCAAACAGTAAAACTGACATTACTTCATAACCGTTTAATTTATGAACTCATGTTTAATGGGACTAAATAAACATAATAATATCCAGGAAGAAATAAATAAAATAATGCAAAATGCTAAGAAATGTTATCTTTTCAATAAATAAAGTAGTTAAATTAAAAATATTTGACACGTGAAACAGAAACCAGATTGTATGAAACACTAATTAAACCGGTGTTAACTGAGAGGAGTGAAACCTGGGTGCTGACTGAACATGATAAATCTCAACTGGCTGATTTTGAGACAAAGATATTCAGAAGGATATATGGACCTATTAAGGAAAATGCATTGTATAATGAATATAACACTAAGAAATTGGGACTGGAAATAAACATTAATAAAACTAAATATATGTTCACATACAGAAATACATTATATGATTGAAATGAGCAGTTAATGGACAAATGAAGGGAATTTTAAAGAAGTAGATCCAAAATTTTTCAGACAAAATATATTCTAAGTTATAAGCTATTTATTTTTTAAAACTCACGCCCCACCATTAAAGTAGGTGTAGGCTTACTGAATGTTACGAGATGCGGACTATAATTAGGGATTCGATTAAACTCGATGATTAACAAGAAATAACCAACTACATATACAACATTTAGCCTTTACAGAATATATCAGAAAATAACGAGCTATACTTTCAAAAGGAAAAACTGCACTTACACTATCTCAGAACTGCAAAGAACTGCGAATACACGGTAGCAGATAGAAATAGCAGCGATAACGTTATCATTGAATGATAACCCACAAACATCATAGTGAGTTACCAAACGTTTATTAAAAATGGGTGTACACTTACTTATCACTCCCTAACGCTGATCCAACCAGCGATAACCCAAAACAGCGATAGAAAAATCATAGACTAAGTAATATACTCTGTGGAGAAAATAGCAGTTAGCGTCAACATTCTAACAGTCTCATAATATTGTGATTTGCGTATTTAAATAAATACTTTAAAATTGTCTAATAATGTTATAAAAATTGTTTTAAAACGTTTTAAAATATTAGAAAATGATGGTAAGTACAGAACAAAAGCTATAGTTTACAACAATATAACAGAAAAATTTTGAGATAGTAGAAGTGCAGTCGAGCCCTTTCAAAATGTACATTTTCAAAACATGGTTTGCTAAATTTTATCAGTTGGGTTTCCTACAATCTCTAAATGAGGTCTAAAGCTACCCCATTCCATTCTATACATCTTTTTAACGTAATGTTGGATTATGTATATCGCATCTAAACGACTCCAATAACCGATAGATTAATTTCAGCATGTTTCGTTTAACTAGGTTCCTTATATAAAATTCGTAAGTTGCAACACATCCATAACCACATAAATGTTCCGTTTTAATTAATTTAGAATATATATATATATATATATATATATATATATATATATATATATATATAATTCGTCTGTACGTCTATTTGTCACTCTATTCCTCCTAAACGATTTTGACCGATTTTGATATGATATATTTATTGTGGATGTCTGTTTGGGTCTCTCGATGGTTTAGGTCAGGGATCACCAATAGGCGAACTGCTGTCCGGATCCGGACTCTGGGCTTTGGTTTCCGGACTGGTTAAGTATCGAATTAATACAACATTTTAAAACCCGTTAAACATCAATTACCAGTTGTATTAAATTTCATGTCAAGATAGTATTATTGTTGACTCGGTTGGTAGCAGTGCTTATGGTCGGAGAATTGACTGAAGATGAATGGGATTCAGTTTGAAACTTGGTATCGTGAAAAACACATTTAAATATTACTCTGATCATATGTTAAGTTTATCATAAACTTATTAATAATTATTAGAATTAATAACTGTGCAATACTGTGCTGTATCCTTTTGTTTACCACGTGTTTTGTTTAATTTGTGCAATTCATATCCATAACATAATTTAAATAATTTCTTTATAATATTTTTTTTGTCTAATGCCACCAGATTGTCCTTTATGACATTTCTGCCTTTCTCCCATGGCATTAGGGGAATTGTAATCAATTTCTTAGGTTGGGGCACCTGGAAGGCGGAATTACGTTACCCCGATGGTATGATGGGTGATAAATGATAAAGAAAGCGCCAGCAGAGTTCTTAACCTAAACCTAACCTAAATTTCAGACCATGGGCAGCCACAGGAATAATTCGCTTTAAGGAAAAATTCCTATGGTTTGACCGGGAATCGAACCCGGGACATCATGAACAGTAGTCAGGAACACTGACCATTAGCCCATGAGGCTGGTTTTAATTACTTAATCAAAACTTCGTATGTTTAGCGTAGTGGTTAAGGCACTGAGCTACAAGCCGGAGGGTCGAGGGTTCAAGTCCCGTTGGGGGTCAGGATTTTTAAACTGACCCAAACCCTCTGGCGGCACTATTGCCCTGGGGTCGACTCAGCCTCTAACGGAAATGAGTACCAGACGCTTGTTCTGGGGTAAAGGCGGCCGTCACGCAGGGCTGACACCCGGCTGACATAAAGTGCCGATTGTCTAGAAAAATAATTTCCCCCCCCCCAGGATCTCCGGGCCTGTTGTGGGATCACTTTACTTTATGTTTAATCAACTGTGGTTCCGGAACTCAACATAATTTACTAGTTTGAAAATGGAGCTCCATGAAATCTAATTGGTGACCCTGATTTAGATTCACAATTGCACCCTCTAAAACCATTACGTGTAGGAGTTCATCTGAAGCGAAAATTGAAAAGTCGCTCTAGCGGTTACATTTTTCGATGTATATCGTATTAAAATAAACCGAGGTAGGTATTATGCAAAAATGAACTAAATCCGATAATTAGAAGTGGAAATTTATCTGAAATCCGAAACTGCCTAAACGAGTGGACCCTCATCATCATCCTTCACCGGTGTGGAAAGCAACGGGAAGCTACCACACCTACAATTCCCTAGTAAAACTGCAAAGCATAGCATGAAAATGCTATGATTGCAGTGAAAGACCTTCCCTCGGACAGAATTACTATGGATGGATATCAAATATCGACTGTAGGCAAACACTTGGCACCTTTAAGTCACGCTTATACAGTTACCTGTTGTCTAATAATTAATTTTTCTCTATTTATTTAATTTTATACTATGTCATTAATATTTTCCTCGTTTTTTATATATCTTGTACATATTATATATTTAATTCGTTAAATTTAGAGTAAATCAAAATACATTATAAATATTAATTGTATTGTATTCATAACTTGTAATCGTTTATATATATATTGTAATTTAGATTTAAGACTTTTCTTTTGTATTTTTTTAAACCTGGTTGAGTGGTAGACAAGGCCTTAAGGCCTTAACTCTGCCAGGTAAAATAAAGCTATTATTATTACTATTATTATTATTATTATTATTATTATTATTATTATTATTATTATTATTAAAAGCCTCGTAACTCCATTAGTCATTGAATACCACACAACTCCAGTATCCAGCACAGAAATATTTGATGCATAACCTTTTGAGAACACAGACTACAGATTTATTAGTAAATTCACTTGTATTCTGTAGTAAAATTTGTGGGAACTATTGCTGTATCAACTTGCATAATTATTTAAAACAGTTATTTGTTTCTCCTGTAAAATTTATCAAAATGGAGTTACGAGGGTTTCATTGCCCACCATCGATTTGTTGCTTGGAACACCTTGATCGATGGCAAACCCTTGTCAAATTTATATTGTGTAGTCTATATCTATTATGTATCAATCATAATTCTTATTATATGTATAATTTAAACATCGGCCGCGGTGGACTAGTGGTCGATGGACTTTTAGGATGGAAAAATCCAAGGAGCAAGTCCTCCGGGAGGGACTTTAAGCCGTGGGTCCCGAGTCTGAAGATTTTTAGGCTCGTAAAAGATCCTTGTCCCGCGCCGTAGCCGAGCGGTTAAGGTAGGAAGCCTTGGCGCAGAGCTACGGGACCTGCGCTGGTTCGAGTCTCCATGAGGGAAGAAATTTTCTCATGGTATTTCGGCCAGTATGGGACCGGTGCCCACCCAGCATCGTGAGGCAATTGGGTAGCTACAATAAGTAGCGGCTCCAGGTTGAGGAACCAGCTATAACGGCTGGGGGACTCGATATGCTAACCACATGTCACCCCTACACTGGCTGTTGATCATCTACCTCTGTGATTGACACATGTGGATGTGAAGGGCCAGCAGCCGGCTGGTAAAAGGGCGACCGCTGAAAAGTGGAAAGACCCTCAATCGGAAAAGATCCTTAAGCCTGAATGAAAAGGCATCTAAGCAAAATTTACCTACTTTTCCCGTCCTAGTACTACCTTGGTTTCGGAACGCTGACCACGAACCACTCAAATGACATCTGTACGAAAACAAGTGCAACTAAATTAGTATGGTTCAAATTCTTCCCTGTAGGGGGAGAGCGCCTAAATCTATGTTAAGGGAAACATGGGTTTACAAGAAGATAATTTAACCCTGGTGAAGTGGAAGAGAAGACCTTACTGTCTTAACTCCATCAGGTAAAATAATAAATAAATAAAAATAAATAACTAAATAAAATAAAATAGATTTTAGAATGAATAACATTAAAAAGTAATATGTGAATATTCAGAAGAACATAACAGGAATTAGTATTTGTTTTTCACACCAGATGGTCTTCTAACTTACAGATGCATTACTAATTACAGTATATGTTTCTAGCGTTAATAAATGTCACAGGGCGATGTTGTGGTTATTTGATCATCACAATGGATAATTAAAGTCCGCATCATCCTATCCGTTATGTTTCAAGATACCATGCGCAGATTGCTCAGCAGAGCTAATACTGTGAATTCCGTTAACTAGCACTTTCTTCGCTTAAACTCTCATATATCCATCTCCACCTTTTCATGTTTTGACTAGTGATAATGCAGATATAAAAGTAGTTAACGGTACATACTAAGAAATTATAAATTATAAAATTTCGTTCAAGCATTAGTCACAATATGAAATATATGTAAATTGCATCTAATGTGGGTATATTTTTCCGAAATCCTTGTTGTTGTACTTTAATATTGTTTAATATATTTGTGAATACTTTTAGAGAACTATTAAGTAATGCAATTTCACGATAATTTTCTGGTTTAGTTTTGTCACCCTGGTCGAACTACGCATATACAAAACGATAGTTCGACCAGTTATCGTATATGGGGCAGAAACTAAGGCTGATACAACAAAAACTAAACAAATAATAAGCACATGTGAAATGAAGATCTTAAGAACTATTCAGGAAAAAACATTATTTGATAAAATACACAAAAAAGAAATTAGGGGCAAATTCCATATTCAAGATATAACCAAATGTATTATATAGTCGAGTTGGTGTTTACTTGATGAAAATCCATATCTATTAATTAAATAAAAATAAAACTACGTTTTATTTTTATTTAATTAATAAATGTACTATAGATATATGAAAATATTGGAAAGGTCATATAGAAAGAATAGAAGACAACCGACTTGCAAAAAGAGCTAAAGATGACAGATCAATGGACGGGAGAAGAACTAGAGGAAGACCAGCCAAGAGATGGATAGACAGTGGATGCACATCCAATACGTCTTCCTCCGAGGAGTGATTTTGAAATAAACGGGGTGAAAATCCTACAAATTATGAATAATAAGAAGAAGATGAAATGTATAATATAAAATTTAAATTTGTTCACCGCTCTGGTCTCGAAGTAGCGTGCTGCCTTATCACGCAGCAGGCCCGGGTTTGATCCCCGGTCCTGGGTGAAGTTTTTCCGGGATTTTTCTCACCTGTAAGATAAATGTCAGAAAACTATAAGGCACTAACGGTCCCCGAAACATCATCTGGCCATCATTATCATATTCACCTCATTAAATTAAATTTAGGATTAAAGCCTCTCCTGGCGCATCATTACCATCATCACCCATCATAATCAGCGTAACCGCGCCTTCCAGACACCCCAATCTCAGAAGTGGGTTACAATACGCCAATGCCAGAAGGAATAGCAGAAATGTCGAAATGACAAACTGGTAGCATTGCATTAAAAACATCAGTAGGCTAATGGTAAGATACCGTCGTATAAATTAAAAATTAGATTTCACAGAACTGCCAAATGACATAGGCATAAATAATTATAAATAATAAAAAAAACAAAGTATATGATTAAGAAGGTGTTTATGCTGAAGATGGAACCAGTTTCCGAAAGGCCTGTAGGATTGAAAAATAGGATAACATTACCTCACAGATATTAAAAGGTATATTGACTATAATGGAAGTTAATTGATTTTTTTCGGATTCAATTTTGTATTTTCCCGGAAAAAATTATAATCTGATGGACTAACTTAATAATACCCATATCAGTCGCCATGGCGACGTCAGTAGTGCCCCGACCTTTTGCTCTGTTTCATTTTCCGGGGGCGGGGTGTGGGAAATATTAAATTACTTTTTGTTACTGGGCATTTATTTTGTGCTTGCGATTATATGTAGATTAAAATAAAATAGAACGGAAAAGCCGGAAAAGTAAAGAAAACAAGAGAGAAAAAAGTGTGAATTCTGGAAAAGTGGAATTTAACTTAAAAAATAATAGATTTAAAAAACTAAAACAACACGCTTTATTAGAAAACCGAACTAAAAAATGAAAAATAATTTTAATTTCAAACATGCTTGGGATAAATAATTTTACCATCAAAAGCGTGGGGTGCTCTATATCAATTAATATATTTGATAATAAACAGATATTGGTAAAAGTAAAGTCTCTAAGAAGAAAATGTAAAAATCATAAAAAGCACCCCACGCTTTTGATGGTAAAACAATTTATCCCAAGCATGTTGGAAATTAAAATTATTTTTCATTTTTTTAGTTCGGTTTTCTAATAAAGCGTGTTGTTTTAGTTTTTTAAAACTATTATTTATTTTCTATTTTTTAGTTTTAATATTTTACAGAATAATATAGAAATGTAAATATTTTTAAATTCGATTCTATTGTAGTATGAGCTGAAAGTAATACTCTTCTAAAAAACACCTCCCAGCCGGATTTAAACCAGCGACCTATGGATTACAGAAATTATATACTACTAGAGTGTACCGCTCTACCAACTGAGCTCTTACAACGATTGACTAAAAAGTCGACAAGTCCGCAACCTATTATACCAGTTTTCATTTTTTTGATTTTCTGATGATTCTGGCCAGGATTCTAGAAACAAAATATGAAATTATTGTATTGCCACGGGTCCTTTACAAGTACACAAAGTTTCAAGTCGATCCCATGTTCCTAAGTGGGTGAAAATCGTGTTAAAATTCCGTTACATAGATACAAAGACACTTTTTTTTTATTTTCTGATCATTCCGGGCAGGATTTTAGAAAACAAATATAAAATTATTATATTGTCACGGGTCCTTTACACGTATACAAAGTTTCAAGTCGATCCAATGTTTCTAAGTGGGTGAAAATCGTGTTCAAAAATTCCGTTACATAGATACGAAGAGACTTCTTTTTATTTTCTGATGATTCTGGCCGTGATTTTAGGAACAAAATATGAAATTATTATACTGTCACGGGTCTTTTTGCAAGTATGCAAAGTTTCAAGTCGATCCAATGATTTTAAGTGGGTGAAAATCGCGTTAAAAGATTCAGTTACATAGATAGATAGATAGATACAGGTCAAGCTAATATAAAGCGTGTAAAAAGGTCTCTTCCGATGTATAGTGGGTATCATACACGTTATAGATGTTAAGTTCACGAGATGAAAATACTGCTAGGTCGTTAGATTTATCGTAAAATTCTGAATATGACTTATTTCGGAAGGGAAGCAATCACTTGGGTCATGTATCATAGATTTACGACACTGAAAGCACCTCAAATTTGAAACTTGAGATATCCAAGTAAAGTTTACTGATTTTTCATACCTATTTTTGATTTGTTACATATTAGCATATTTTTTATAAAGAATCCCATGAAGCAGGTAGTTGGAGATATTTCTTTTTCGTATCCAAACTACCCATGGACTCACTCAACTCTTTTACAATTTTCAATTATTTTTGGAAATAATTGATACAAGTCTCGTAACAATTCTAGATATAATTATAATAAAGTAAAGTAAAGTGATCCCACAACAGGCCCGGAAGCCCTTAGGGTAGTAGGAGGTTAAGACTCCCACTTTTCCTAGACAATCGGCACTTTATGTCTGCCGGGTTGTCAGCCCTGCGTGACGGCCGCCTTTACCCCCAGAACAAGCGTCTGGTACTCATTTCCGTTAGAGGCTGAGTCGACCCCAGGGCCATAGTGCCGCCAGAGGGTTTGGGTCAGTTTAAAAATCCTGACCCCAACGGGACTTGAACCCTCGACCCTCCGGCTTGTAGCTCAGTGCCTTAACCACTACGCTACGGCGTGCGATATAATTATAATACATATTAATATGAAATAGGATGTCACATAACTTACAATTGGGAAAATCATATACATGAAAAAGTTATAAATTTAAGAGTATGTGTGGGACTATTAAAAGAACACTACAAACAAAAACAACAAAAGATACAATGATAAAGTTTTATAAGGTAATGGCAGTTCCCATTGTGACATATGGATCAGAGAATTGGGCCATGAATCGATCAGACAGAAGATTACTAGAAACATCAGAGATTAAGTTCCTCAGATACGTTGCAGGATATACTCTTAAGAGACCACATTCCTAGTGAAACAATTAGGCAAGAACTCAAAATTACTAACTTACTTACTTATTCACTGACACTATCGAACCCGTAGGTTCATGGCCGCGCGGACATAAGCTCTCCATACATCCCTATCCTGAGCTAATGCTTTCCAATCATTCCCTGTATAATCTACTTCCCTCAAATCGTAGTTAATGTCATTCTCCAACCTCATTCTTGGTCTACCAACTGGGCGTTTTCCCTCTGACTTTCCTACAAGAAGCTTCCATGCAAGTCTTTCATTCCCCATACGTGCAACATGTCCTGCCCATCGCAGTCAACGAGACTTAACTGTTCTTATTATATCTGGCTTCCTATAAAGACCATGTAGTTCATTGTTATGAAGTATTCTCCATTCACCTGTTTGTTCATCTCTCTCTTTGGTCCAAAAATTTTCATAAGCACTTTATTCTCAAATACTTGTAATCTCCTTTCCCCCCTTAAAGTAAGAGTCCATGTTTCGCACCCATATAATATAACTGGTAGAATAATAGTTTTATACATTTTCAGTTTAACGTTTTTTGAAAGGAGTTGAGACATCAAGAGTCACTGCAATGCATAATAGGACACATTTCCAGAATTGAGCCTATGTTTAATTTCTTTGTGCATCTCATTCCTATTTGTGATTATTGTTCCTAGGTATTTGAATTCAGCCACTTCCTCAAAATTTCCCTCATTTGTCATTAGCTGTCCATTTCCATTATATAATGTATTTCTACGTGTGAACTCAAAATTATTAATCTAAGTGAAAAAAATACAAAACTATAACCAAAAATGGCATGAAAGTATCTAAAGAATGGACTCTTCTAGGCTAACAAAACAAGCACTGTTTTACCAACCTCAAGGCTATAGAGATGTGGGACGTCCTAGAAGACGATGGGAAGATGAATTCTGAGAGCGGAACAGGCCGACGGCCTACCATGAAGATGATGATTATTATGAAAATTAATTATCTTGTAAATTACAAACTTTTGATTGGAAGTTACAAATATTGAATATATTAATAAATAATATATTACCTTCCTCATACTTGACCTTGATTATGTAATGAGGAGGTTTCATAGATTTTATTATATGATTACTATTGATGATTTTATAAAAAATCATATTTAAATTTTACTAATATAAACTACGTCACAATGTTATAGATGACGTCACTTCCTAATGTGTGGATGACGTAACGATTATTCGTGACGTGTATAATAAAGTAACTGTAACAAACGACAGTCACTAATGCGTGAGTGTAAATATCTACAAAACAATCGAAAGTTTTGAACCGTCAATTGTCTTCCGCAATTTCTTAGAGCGTGAAACTTGCAACTGTTTCAAGGCGAATCGATTATCTATTGTTACACTTATCCCATGAGACCATGAAACAATGTATTGTAATGGTACCCAGGAAAGGAAGTTATTGTCAAATAGGAGATATTTTAGTTAGAAATATGTCAGCTCTTATTTCAGTATCTGTGCCCCACAGATAAACCGTGCTACATTATTTTTTCTGAAACCAAACTTATGATCAAAGGCAAAATAAATAAAAAAAATCTCACAATAGAGTGTCCAGTACTATTGCAGGATGTCTCTGTAACAGCTATATTAAATAATTTACAGGCGTACACTACCAAATCTGGAGCTTCTTGAACTCTCTATACATAGGGATCCTCAGCTAATATTTTCCAATCTTCCCAATATAATTCATCTCCCTCAAAATAATCAGTTCTCCTACCTCATTCTTGGGCGTTTTCCATCCGGATTTCTTATAAGGAGTTTTCATGCTCCTCTTACATTCATCATTTGTGCCTCGTGTCCTGCCCATCTCAGACTATGAGACTTAACTGTTCTTACGTGGAGCCTATGACTTCCCATATGGATCGTAAAACTTACTGCAATTTTCTCCGTTCATTGTCTGTTGGTCTCTCTTTGATCCATATATTTTCCTAAACTCTTTATTCTCAAATACTTATATTATCCCCCCCCCTTTAAAGTAAGAGACAGTGTTTTGTATCGAGATAGGCCTAATAGGCCTATAGCTAGAAAAGTCACAGTTTTATTCCATGTATGGCTCTGAATTTTATTTAGATACGTTGAGATGAGAGGAGTTTTAAGGGTTGAGTGTAAAAAGCATGCATGTGTTTTGAGAGTTAGCCTAAGTGTAAAATCCCGCAATGCTCTTAGCCTATCAGCCGGAACTATAGTTTTCAACGTTTATAATTTTAGATAAATAAAAAAATGTAAAATTATTTTGTGATGTGATTAATATGACCTTGAAGTTGGATGTACCTGTGTAACCTTCACTCTAGTTATAACGGGTTTTGGGTTCTCCCTCTCTCCAACACGATAACAGGTATAGAAACCATTATGTGCTCAGACAAGCACACCCTCGCGTGAGATAACTTCCCACCCTTTTCAGGATACATTTTTTTTTCTCTCGGTTCGTCTATACAATGGAGATTAAAATTAAAAAAAAACGGAGAATCGACACAATATTAGGTGCCAGCTGTTCGCTATGAATGCATTTATTTGATTTAGCTTTATTATACAAATTTTTATACAGTTTCAAGATACCTTTTACATAAGAATTATTTCATTCATTGGCTTTGGTCTTTATAGGAAGCCAGATATAAAAAGAACAGTTAAGTTTCGTAGACTGCGATGGGCAGGAAATGTTGCGCGTATGGAGAATGAGCGACGTGTATGGACGCTTCTTGTAGGAAAGCCAAAGGGAAAATGAGTTGGTAGACCAAGAATGAGGTGGGAGAATAACATTAACTATGATTTGAGGGAAGTAGATTATACAGGGAATGATTGGAAAGCATTAGCTCAGGATAGGAATGTATGGAGAACTTATGTCCGCACGGCCATGAACCTATGGGTTCGATAGTGCCAGTGAGTAAGTAAGCAAGTAAGTATTGGCTTGTTTTTGTATATTTCTTGTCATTTATTTTAGGTTTCCTTTGGAAAACATCCATTATCTCTACTCTTTTCTTCCGGAATATTTGTCTATCTCTAAGATTTCTTCCTCGATTTAGCATTTTATAGTTATTTATAAACTATTTTACCCATGAACGTTTAGTTTTTTTATGTGAGAATATTATTCATAATATTCAAATTACAATATTGGCGATAGTTTATTTGCTGGTGAAGTTATTGTTCGTGCCTTGATATGTTGACCACTGAGACTCTAGGATGTGGGTTCTAAACATCCTCATAACATTCGTGATAGTGTAGAGATTCACATTTCGTATCGTCTTACTCATAACAGAATCAGTAATCTAACCTTCAAGTACAGATTTCTTCATTTATAACCTAACGGGCACACGGCGTTTTGCCTGTTGCCACAGCTGGCTTTGCTCCTACATAACCTCCGCGTGTAAAGCATGTATAAAAATCGTACCTTACATCCACATCGCGTTCAAGAAATCTCTCATTATGATCGGAAAGTTGGAGTTTGGTGTGCTGTTAACGCTAGACGCAAAATCATTCCAATATTTTACGAGCATACTGTAAATTCATAGAGGAATCGAAATGACATTCTGATCCCATTTTTTGTATTAACTGACAGAAGAAGAAAAATCAAATGGGTTGTTTCAACAAGATTCTGCTACCGCTCATACAGCAGAGGAGTCCGTGAATAAAATGAGGGAAGTGTTTCAAGATAGAGTGATTCGTGCTGGTGTATGGCCCTGTCACTCGCCTGATCTAACAGTGTGTGATTTTTTACTTGTGGGGTAACCTGAAAGACAAAGTTTACGAGACAAATCCTCATATATTTGAAGAACTAAAACTAATTAGAAATTAAATCGGAAACATTACAGTGGCCCAACTTAATCAAGTGAATAAGAATTTGTTTTCCCGATATAATGCTTGTTTAGTCGAGGGTGGACGACATTTCCAGCATCTTCTATAAGGTAAGATTTTTATACATGCTTTACGCGCGGAGTTTATATAGGAGCAAATCCGGCTGTGACACACCCAACAGCGCACAGGCAAAACGCCGTGTGCCCGTTAGGTTATAAATGAATAACTCTGTATCTCCGTTGATTAGAGCATTATAAAGACAATATTTATTGCGATAAGCTTGAAGAGATGGACAATTTAAGCTGTGAGAACTGTTGATATTTACACACTCGAGGATAAAAATCCTTAATCCTTTGCTTAATTTTAAGAATGTTTATTTCATCATCATCATCATCATGGACAAATTCGTTTTAGGCCATGTGGCCTGTACGGTAAACCTAGCGAAGATGGTCTTGATCTTTCCACCGATGTTTTGGTCTTCCTTGGTGCCTATGTCCACTTGGGGTATATTGGAATGCCAATTTTGGAAGTCTATTTCTTGCCATTCTCCTCAGATGATTTTTCCATTCTTGTTGGTATCTTTGTATATCTTCATTTAAACTTGTTACTCCAAGTTTTCCTCTGATAAGAGTGTTCCATTGGTGTTTATTTGAATTCAGAAAACATTATCTTTATACCGATAAAACTATCATAATCAACAATGTAACGGCTCGAGCCTTTAAGGCTCCTTCCGGTCTCATAGATTTCAATTGAAAAGTTGGTTCTATGAGGTTTCTAGTAATAAAATGTTGTCTGAGTAAGTTATGATGTTCTGCAGAGTAAAATGAGTGATGGAATTATTATCTAAAGGCTATTCATCATAATCTTCAATTAAACTAACCCCAAAAGAAACACCGTCTAATCTGTAAATCGACAAACATTTTCTTCATGTTACCCTGGGTATTGATCTCCAAATTTATCCCGTGCAGAATGGGTACCTTCTCTGCACATTATCCGCATCCGCAGAGATCTTCACATGTAACCATGTTTAAGTGATCCTTCGATCGGCCTCCTTCGCGAAACACTCGAAAAATGAAACATTAAAATTAAAAACAACCGGTTCGAAGGAGATTTGTACTTTCTGCTTACGTAAAAAAGACAGCCGTGAATCAATATCGCACTAAATTCAGAATTGTCATTACTTACTTACTTACTCACTGGCACTATCGAACCCGTAGGTTCATGGCCGCACGGACATAAGCTCTCCATACATCCCTATCCTGAGCTAATGCTTTCCAATCATTCCCTGTATAATCTACTTCCCTCAAATCATAGTTAATGTTATTCTCCCACCTCATTCTTGGTCTACCAACTGGGCGTTTTCCCTCTGGCTTTCCTACAAGAAGCTTCCATGCAAGTCTTTCATTTCCCATACGTGCAACATGTCCTGCCCAACGCAGTCTACGAGACTTAACTGTTCTTATTATATCTGGCTTCATATAAAGACCATGTAGTTTATTGTTATGTAAGTCTTCTCCATTCACCTGTCTGTTTTCAGAATTGTCATTAAAACTCTAAATTAATCCAAAAACATAGTAAAAATTTGATCATATCATGTCCCCTAACTTTCTGAAAATTAGGTGAATATCCTATAATAGTAATATAATGCATGAGTAAACTTCATTCGAGAAAAAAAATATTAAGACCCACACTATAAATCTGTTTAATCATATTTACCAAAAAAAATTGTAAAATATGAACATATACATTGTATAATATAGTTTTTATGCATATGGTTAGTGACATGGAATATCGCCTTTGATATCTTGAGAGGAACTAGTGAGGAAAATATTACGGCGAACTGAAATCAAGTTACGCAAAACATGTAATTCAAGATGGACACCATATGCATAGCATCGATAACACCCTCACAATAGTACATAGAGAAAACATTCCAACGAGAATAAATATACTGGACGAAATCGCAATCCTAAGAGAAATCAACAACAACCTGATTCTCAATGAATACACACCTAATCCACACAATCCTCTGTACAAAATTCTCACAACCAAGTCAGTGCTTCAACAAGGGTCAACAAGAACGGACCTAATGCATTCTGCTGATGATGGGACTAGTCCCGAAAGGCCTACAGAGTTTTAAAAGAACTTAAGTTGAGGAGACGGATCTACAAGGTAACTATATTGTAGTTTTTAACCGTACATTATATTACTGTGAACTAATACCTTAACGGAAAATCACCATGAATTTTACTGGTATCGAACTGAAATAAAATAAATTCTCAAGATATTTACAACATTTAATGAAAATGAATTGCAGATATGACAGATTAAGAAAATGGCGAAGGGAATGGAACCAGATGGATACCGAGAATTGATTTTATGTAGAAATCAAGAGGAGAAAGATCAAGAGATAGACCAAGGAACAGATGGAACGAGGGCTTTGAGACCGGTTTAGGCGGACTGCTGCCAAATCGTGAAGAAAAGACAAATGAGAAAAGGTTTGCCCCATACCATGAGGTTGATTGTGTTGTTATAGAATAGTGGTTCTCCGTCTTTTGTAATCAGCCCCCCCCCCTGTTTGACACAGCATTCTGTTAACCCTTCAGAGTGGATGGATTTAAATGGCCGAGAATACTCTGATGCGGGAGGAGTTCACCGGTATTTAAACTCAGCCGCTCAGTGCCAGTATTCCAATAACGCATTTAAATTGATATATCTTGAGTAATTTAAATGTTTTTGCAATTCGTTTATGGTGAACCCTTAATATAATATTTAATTAATTAAATTTGTTACGGTTCTCACGTAACATCTCTGCGTTTTTTGCAGACTTATTTATGGTTGTTGTGCCACAGTTGAAATAGGTCCTTTTTGTAAACTTCTCACATAAGTGACACAGTGTATTGCACTAGGGATTCTTTGAAGAATTCAGAGAACCGGCTTTACCTAACAACAAAACGAAATATTTACACAAAGAAAAGGGTCTTGAAAAAAAAAAGTATGAACTTCAAAAATTGGTGTGATAAATCTTCAAAATGTAAACCAGCTGTTTGACACTTGGGCAACAATAAGTGTATTTTTTTCCCCTTGTGTTTACTTTGTTCATGTTTATTACAAACACATTGCTTCTATGCGCTGACCTTCTTTCTTGCAGGGGGGGGGGCAGCCTTCTCCAAATGTGTCTTTCTAACACTTTGGAAACATTATTTTAGGTCGTGTGCCTTCAAAAAATGGTCTTTCTACTCATCAGACCTGTTGTACTAAGACCTTCATCAACCCTAAATTTCAATGTCTTTTTTCTGGTTTCCAAACCGAAAACAGTTGATGAAATATGACTATAATAGTTTCACCGGAGGTGTGGACTTAAAAGATCAACATGCTACAAGCCGGAAGATCGAGGGTTTGAGTCCCGGTGGAATCAGGATTTTTAAACTGAACCAAACCTTCAGGCGGCACCGTGAACCCGGGGTTGACTCAGCCTCTAACTGAAATGAGTACCAGATGCTTGTTATGGGCCGTCAGACAGAAATAAGTACTCGGCTTACATCAAGTACCGATAGTTTAGAAAAGTGGGAGCCTTAATCTCCTAATATCCCAAGAACCTTCTAAGGTCTGTAGTGGACCACTTTACCTTTTAGATACTGACTGAATTGTAGACTAACTACCTTTCCATACTGTAAGGATATCGTCATTTGAAATATATATATATATATATATATATCTGAAATTTACTGTTGTGGTCCTGTACTATAGCGTAAATCGGAAATAACTTTGTTGGGCCTTTATATATACTGAATTTTGCGACATTATTATTAAAAATGAAGAGATTTGAAAATAGATTCAATTTGATAGACAAGCTAATCTACAAAAAAAAAAGGCTAATTTAGTTTTATAAGAAATCCTTTATCAAGTTATAAATTTAAGAAAAATGTCAGAGGCCGCAAGAATAAATGCAAATATAAAATTATTTTAACTTGTTACTGAGGGCCGTAATCAGTTAATATATGCACTAATATAAACTTTGAAGTCTCTACATAAAATATGTATAAACGGTAAATAGTTAATGTAAACACAAAGGTCATAATTACAGTTTAAAGCAGTGCGTGTAGCTAGCGTACATGTCACGTCGTTCCGCATTGGGTGAAGAAATCAACTTGCGTACACGTCACGTCGCTCCACGCTGACGGGTTAAGCTGCCCTTACGTCATCTCATATTTTTGTCAGAAGGCACATTGCTTCTAAAGTGTGTAATTTCTAAAATTGTCATGTTTTTATTTTCTTTTTGCGATAGTACATTTATTCACATTTTTCTGCCCAAGGACAAATCCTTCAGTGCAAACTCAACATTATCCACAATATGATGTCATGTTTGTAATTTACTAGGTATATGTATCAATGTGCAGCATCACATTTTTTTCGGCATTAAGTTCATAAAAATTCCAAATTCAGTATTTTGATTTAATAAATACTCTCCATATAAGATTGTTAATACTGAATTTGCATATCCATTTCAATTTAAATTTTGAAATAACTACATTCTATCACAATTGACTATCCTCATGGGCTAGTGGTCAGCATTTCTGACTACTGTTCATGAGGTCCCGTGTTCGATTCCCGGTCAAACCATTGAAATTTTTCCTTAAAGGGAATAATTTCTGTGGTTGCCCATGGTCTAGAATTTAGGTTAAGTTTAGGTTAAGAGCTCTCCTGGCGCTTCATTATCATTTATCACCCATCATATCATCGCCTTCCAGGTGTCCCAACTTCAGAAGTGGGTTACAATTAAGCCAATGCCAGGAGAGAACACCAGAAATGTCGAAATGATAACCTGGGGATTTGAATGAAAAGCACAATTAGCATTTATTAAACGAAGCACTTAACTTTCCTTATAATTTATCATTCAGTTAGGCTCATTTTCAAACGTCATTATTTTATCAGCCATCCAGAATTAAAATTCATAATGTACCATTTTTTATTATTGATTTCGTACATCTCAATGATGGATAAATCATATTTGAAGAGAAAAATTATACGCTCAGACCGGGACTTGATGTACGAAATCAATAATAAAAACTTGGAAAAATCCGTACTGGCTGTAATGTATAATTCCCAAATAAGTCTTCTTAATAAAAAGGAGCCGCCATTTGCAAGATAGAAGCATGGCTTCATAGCATTTGGTGGACGGGAATTACAATGTATATAGAGAAGGATTTGCGTTTGGATCGGTACTTGCTCAGGTAGCTCAGTTGGTAGAGCACTTGGTCTAGAGAACCAAGGGTCCCGGGTTCAAGTCCCGGTCTGAGCGTATAATTTTTCTCTTCAAATAATGTACCATATTTAAATGCCCACTAATTAAGCACCCTTTCTCCCCAACACAACCTGTTGATATGGGGTCATCGTGGATAAGTTATATTTTAGTTTGAAGAAGAAAATATCGAGTAATTAAAGACATTGTGAAGAACAACACATTTGGAAAGCGTGGAATGTTGTGTTTACATAACAAGAGAAATATCACGACTCTACGCTCATATTGTGTTGTATTTCTGTGTTTTCTTGGAATTGTATTCTAATTCGTGCGGTTGATTCACGAATTTCGAAACAGGATAGCACAGTCGGCTTAACTCATAAAACATTTGAGTGCATTCACCCGTCCTTTAACTTCACTTAAACTAGCCTCCATTAGGCAGTAAAAATGTTTAAGGTAAGTGTGGGTGATGCCTCTCCATTATTTGACATATAGAGCCCAAAGAAACAATAAGTTCGAAGCAGAATTTATGTTTGAGTTCAAGTTTTAGGGTCATTATGTGGGCACTAAATTAATTAAGAGAATTTATTTTTCTATTACGCACACAGTTATCCAGAAGAAAAATAATTTACACTTTTATAAACATATTAAACGGTTAATATTAGGGAGGCTCAGTTTTTATCATTTTTGATGTACTGGATCTTTCTTAAGTTTTTAATGTTTGTACGGTACAATTTTGTCATATAGGCCTACCTTAACAAAAGTAAATATAAAATACATAGGCCTACATGAAGCTCACTTTCATAACCATGTGATGCAATCAATAACAGTGATCTTCAGTTGTTTATAAATTGAGAAAAAAACATTAAAGCTCTCATCTCTCATATAAGATGCAAAATAACTGAGAGGGTTGTAACGATATAGCCAATAATGAATTTAGAAAGAAGTTAAGGTAGGCCTACAGTTATTCCAATACAGGCTTTAGGAGATTCTTGAGGCAGCAGGCGGTTAAGGCTCCTACCTTTCTACTCAATCGGCATGAGATGTCGGACGGAGTATCAGCTCAGCGTTACGGCCGCCTAAACCCCCAGAGCAAGTGTATGTTAAACGTTACAGTAAGAGGCAGAGACTTTCAGGGACATGGTGCCGCCAGAAAGCCTAGACCAATTTAAAAATACAGACTCCATCGGGACTCGAACCCCGACCTTCCTATTTAAAGCGTATTGTCTTTGTTAACTACGCAACGGGATGAAGGTTTATTACTATTTGAGACTTCAAATGTTTTATCAAAATTACTTCAAAACATACGATTACTTAGGGCAGGGAGTTACTATTAATCGATTGCAGAAATACATTCTAAACCACAACCACGATTTTAAAATTCTTATAGTTTTATGGAAATGTGAAACTGTTTCTGCAATTGCCTGATTATTTCGGAGCAGTAGGATTGTATAACAGCAACAGAAGAAATACGAATAATGTATGATGCAACAATATACTGCATCACTTGAAATGCCAGGTTTAGGAAGGCAATGAAGTAAAAAAAAGTAAACGAAAAGTTTTAAAAGTATCTCTAAAACCGTATGCTGAATATAAGCTGAATATAAGTTACTATTTTTTTCTCTAGGGAGTGGTTTTGCTTCCTACCACTCATGTGTAATAGACCTACGAAGCTTGGAGATAGGCATATTATGACATATTTGCGGCCGGCTTTTGCATTTCGCCGGCTGCAACGAGACTCATTCTAATAAGGTATAAATGATTCATAAAGTAACGACTTAGGCCTATGAGTCGGAAAGGCCCGCTGGAATTTTTCCAGATGTGTCTAATCATCGCTTTCTAGAAGAATCAGCCACTCGAGATCTCGATTCGAGAAAAATCAAAATTGGGCTTCTAGATTATTTGACTCTCATATAAAATAAATGCGAGTTGACCGACAGTTAGTTGTGGTCTGGAAGTGACCAAGTAAAGTGAATTGATAGACATTGTGTGGAACTAGATGCAACTGCAGTCTGGAAGAAATTAATGTCAAAGACTTAACAAGAATAATCATATGTTCTTGTATTGTGAACTATTGAGAATAAAACAAAAAAGATTGGAAATTGTTAGTCAAAACCTATAGGCACAAAAAGTTATTAAATAAATTCTACCTGTTCCAACGCTATAGCTACCCGCTATAATACTTTAGAACACAAAAAAATAGTATTTCATATTTTTATATTATTTTCCTTCTTAAATTTGACGATTCTCTTATGAATCGTGGATAGATCATTAAAACTTTCAAACGTTTGACATGTAAACAGCCGTCTTTATTGTTCATTGTTTGAGCACAAAGAAAATATTTAAGCAAGCACCATAAACAATGTAGAGACGTGTGATTCAACCTGTTTAGCTTACGCACTGTATGACACTGCCATGAAGATAGCTTAATGATGGATGATTTAGGAACCGGAGATGTAGCGCCAGTACAGCTTACATCTTACACCACTAATTTGGGGAAGGTGAGGCTTTTGTTTTTTGGAAGTGTGGAGGCACAAACACAAGTCTGGTTTTCTCTCATGTTATGCTTGAACAAAATAATTTTTGTATTGTACACAATTTTTTATGACGAAAGAAGTCAAGACTTTAATCAGAGTTAATAAAGATGTGATAAAATAGTTCGAAATTTAAATCTTTGCCTTTTATTCCTTCTCATTGTATACAATTTTAAATGCAGCGCCAAGTACATTGTGTTAATAATGTATTGTCTTACATTAATTGAAAGTGCATTCCTTAAACTTATTATCTTCTTCTTCTTCCTTCCAAGTATTAGGCCAAGGCCTGTTACGATCCTATAGAAAATTTTCCCTCCAGCGTAAATAGTTTGATCCTTCCGGAAAATTCTCATATAAGATTTGAAAGCATAGTAATAGTCCCTTCGATTGGTTGCTGGCCAAAGGAAGACAAGACCAGTGATGGGGCTGCCATCTTATAGCCTCTGGTCAGGCTTTTCTGGAGAAGAAAAGAAAATAAAGGAAAGAAGAAATGGAAGAAAGGAAAGACTCTCTAGCCCTCGGATGCCCTAATAGCGTCGTGGTCGAAAAAACAAGAGTTAACCAAGGGAGGTTAGATAGTAAAGTTAAAAGAGTGCAAAACACAAGTAAGTGGAAGAAATGTTTTGCTCAGCTTGGGCACCTTGTGGTCGCCATCCACATATCCTATAGATGAGGACCCTTGAGGGTTTAACCTTATTATTCCCATATATATTCATAGTTTTGTGAAATACTATTATTTTCTGGAGCTAAAATTCAGAGATAGTTATAAGAGGCAAAAAGTCCTTTGGACGAATCCAGAAGCAGCTGGCTTTCTATAGTCTATGTAGATAGCTACTGTTGCTATATTGCAAGGAAAAAATATATAAAAAGTTGTGTTTTAGAAAATATAGAATATCTTCATTATCAAAATATTAAAGGGGGCACGCCGTAGCGTAGTGGTTAAGGCACTGCGCTACAAGCCGGAAGTTCGAGGGTTCAAGTCCCGGTGGGATCAGGATTTTTAAACTGACCCAAACCTTCTGGCGGCACTATGGCCCTGGGGTCGACTCAGCCTCTAACGGAAATGAGTACCAGGCGCTTGTTCTGGGGTAAAGGCGGCCGTCACGCAGGGCTGACAACCCGGCTGACATCAAGTGCCGATTGTCTAGGAAAAGTAGGAGCCTTAACCTCCTACTACCCCAAGGGCCTCCTGAGGTCTCCAGTGGGAATACTTTACTTTACTTATCAAAATATTAAATTGGTTTCTGTCAGAACAGACTTTTCAATAGCTACATTTTTTTTAATATCCGATTGAGGGTCTTTCCACTTTTCAGCGGTTGCCCTTTTACCAGCCAGCTGCTGGCCCTTTACATCCACATGTGTCAATCACAGAGGTAGATGATCAACAGCCAGTGTAGTGGTGACATGTGGTTAGCATGTCGAGTCCCCCAGCCGTTATAGCTGGTTCCTCAACCTGGAGCCGCTACTTATTGTAGCTACCCAATTGCCTCACGATGCTGGGTGGGCACCGGTCCCATACTGGCCGAAATACCGTGAGAAAATATCTTCCCCCACGGAGACTCGAACCAGCGCAAGTCCCGTAGCTCTGCGCCAAGGCTTCCTACCTTAACCTCTCGGCTACGGCGCGGGACTTTTTAATATCACCAAATGATATATATATATATATATATATAGGCCTATTTCAAACATTTATTCATAAATTCAACTATTACAAACTAAAAATTTTAGTAATTTTGTAGTAGACTATTATAGTGACATATTTTATCCATGGTGCCAAACTGTTGATCCCGCCGATCCTCAACCCAATGGAATATAAATATAATTTGCAGTATTTTGATAGACAACATCTTATGTAATTTTTAAAAACTGCAGTTTTTTCATAAATTATTTAATCAATTGAGTTGTTTACTTGATGAAAATCCATGTTTATTAATTAAATAAAAATAAAACGTAAAATAAAACTACGTTTTATTTTTATTTAATTCATAAATTATTATTCACAATGATATTATTTTTTTTCAATACTGTATATCTAAAAATAATAAATTTAATATTTTACGAGGAGTTTCCATATCTCTTAGCTATAAGTCTATGCTATATGTTACATAATTTACTATATAATTTATGTGAAATTTAATAAATTGCAGAACACTATTCTTTTATAATTTGTCGACCTCAGTGATCTAATGATTATGTTCCTTGCCTCTAGTTCCGAGGGTCGCGGGATCAATCTCGGTCAGGTTCGATGGATTTTTGAGATGGAAAAAATCCTTTGGGAGGGACTTTAAGTCTTGAGTCCCGAGTCTGAACATTTTTGGGTTCGTAAAAGAACCTCTCATTAGTGTCTCTCACTCAGCAAAATTTAATCGGCCATCCCCATCTGTACCTCCGCATACTACATATCTCTTTACGGCGATGTGGTGACCACATGTCACTTACTAGCATATATAGGAAAAAAAGCATAACTAAATTATCCTCGTCAAGGAACCCCACTAGGGGAGCACCGATATCCCATGAAGGACTTAGAGGTTAATACAATTACTTAAAATTTACACTGAGTCATGGTTTAATTTTCTATTTTTTTCGATGTTTCCGCCATCCTGTAGAGCCCTTCTTCAAACTAGTTTCAAACTGCATTCTGACATCATTTGATATGTTGGAGAATTAAAACAGTCTTTTCTCTTCCTGCACCATGTCTAAGGCACCCTACTCTGGTGCAGAGCTTTGGAGTCCCCGTGGAGAAGATATTTTCTCATTAAATATTTGCCAGTGTATGAGACCGGTGCACATGTAGGATGTAGGGACGAATGTGTGTAGCTGATCCAGTTTGAGAAAACCAGCTAGAACGGCTGGGAGACCACATGCCACCTTGTACTGACAGGATGATAGTAAATCTCTGTGATTGATACATGGAAATGTAAGACCAGCCACCAGATGGTAGACCAAGTGTCTTCTAGACTTGTAGCAATAGAGTTCACTTTACTTTTAATTTGTCCCACATAAATGTGCACACATATCCTGAGACCCTAAATTTGTCATAACTTATCTATAAAAGTGGTTGGTGAAAATTCACTCTTTCACATACGGTAAAGTAATTCTTTCGTAAACCTAAAAAACATTTTGAAAATGGAAATATATCATTATGAAGAATAATTTCAGCAAGTTGTTCAAAATTAGAAAAAATAAGAAATCTGTCATACGAGAAAAAATGAATATTAGATATTCAATAGTAGATTATATAAAAAATAAGCAATTATATTGGTATGGACACGTATAACGAATGCAAGAAGAAAGATTACCCAGAAAAACATAGGAATGGTTTCCACCTGGAAGAAGAAGGAAAGGAAGACCTCGAAACTCGTGGATGCATGAAATAAGAACTGGAATGAGAACAAGAGGACTGGAGGGGATGGAGTGGATGGATAGAGACGAGTGGAGATGGAAAATATAACTTTAGGCACAGAAAGATGTGTAAACATTAAACATCTGTATGTAAATAAATAAATAAATATAATGAAAAATAATTCCATAAACTTTTCATCTGATTGTTTTTTTAAACTTTTATAGGGTCTATTCAATGCCCCATGTTGTCATTTCGACATTTCTGATGTTCTCTCCTGGTATTGGTGTAATTGTATTCCACTTCTGAGATTGAGGTGCCGGGAAGTTGGGGTTACGCTGCCCCGATGAAGTATTGGGTGATGTTGATGATAGTGGTGTGCCAGAAGAGATCTTAATCCTAAACTTAACGTAAGACTAATGTGAATGATGATGATTATGATGGCCATATTATGTTCGGGGACCGTTTGAGCCTTAAAGTTTCCTGGCATTTATCTTAAAGGCGAGGAAAAATTCCGAAAAAGCTCACCCAGGAAACTTGAACACGGGTCCGCTGCGTGGCAAGGCAGTACGCTATCTCGAGACCATAGCGGTGAACTTTTTAAATTTAATGACATGTATAATATTTAATATGGAAGGTCAAATATTTATCAATATTGTGTAGTGTACCATGTTGTTATCTTGGGTATTTTCATAAGTAATGCCACGAGTGATTTCCAATTTATCTAGAGAATTTGGAAATCAAGAGTGGCATTTGTTAGGACTATTTAACGAATAAAATTAAGCTGTTTACTCACAAATCATTATTTAACTATAGTTATTTTAAAATATTTATATATTTAATGTAAACGGCGATGTTTGAAAACAAATGAGAAACGATAGGTACGCTTCTACTGCTTCTTTTGTTTATCACTGCAACCAGATCATACTACTTATTGCCAAAGGAACGCAATATTGTAAGGAGGAGCTTTCTTTAATATGGTAATTATAACACTGATAAATATTTGGTGAAACACGACTCTGATTGGTTGTAAAACAGAAATCATTGAAACGTGATTGGTCATTGACTCCCATTTGGGGCATGAGTTAAATAGTCATATTAAAGTAAAGTTATCCCATTACAGGCCTCAGGAGGCCCTTGGGGTAGTACGAGGTTAAGGCTCCCACTTTTTCTGGACAATCGGCACTTGATGTCAGCCCTGCGTGATGACTGCCTTTACCCCCAGAATAAGCATCTGGTACTCATTTCCGTTAGAGGCTGAGTCGACACCAGGGCCATAGTGCCGCCAGAAGGTTTGGGTCAGTTTAAAAATCCTGACCCACCGGGACTTGAACCCTTTACCTTCCGGCTTGTAGCGCAGTGCCTTAACCACTACGCTACGGCGTTTATCAACTGTAATCTAACAATATATGTTTCTTTTTTAAATAATCACGAGCGACAAAATTGCGAGTGATTTTGTCTAATGAAAAACTCAACCTCGCGTTGGATTTGGAGTGACTATTAAGCGAATAATACAACATCAGAAGCTAAAAATAATTATAATGTTTAATATTTACCAAATGTGAGGTTATGTATTCCGATCTTACTTCCGGGGGATTTCTAAGCCGGCTGTATAGTTATAAATAGCATATCTTTACTGTTAAATCTCTTTGGGCTTGGGAAAAATCAATAACAGACGATTGTATGAGAAATAACCATTAACAGTGAAGCAAATCATTATACAACATTTAATTTTTTTAGAGCAACGGAACTAATACTATGATTATCTTGATGAAGATTTTCGGGCTGTAGGCCGTGGGTTCCCCGACGTCCGTCAGATACTGCGTCTGGCATCCTCTGGCGAATCGTCGGGGAACTACAAGCCTCACGACCACGGCCTACAGCCCGAAAATCTTCATCAATATCATCATAGCAACTCCGGCCGCGAAAGTCTACGTGAATACAGAACTAATACTTTTTTTTTTAATTTTTAAAGTTGTTTTCTTTTGAGATTTCTTGCTGTACCATATCGATCGTATATTATAGGATCGGTATCCTTGTCAAAGAAGTTCATTTGCGGAGATATCTCTCATTTTTTTTAGAGTAATTAAACCCAATGGGTACAACTTGGACACTACACACACCCAGTCCTAAGGTTGAGATTTGTTTTAATAATCCCTTACTCCGCCGGGAATCGAACCCGGATCGCCGGAGTAGAAGGTAGGGACTCTACCGACTACGCCACAGCGACGGATAGATGTCTCTCATTACGAACAGGTGGATGCACTTTTATCAACTACAAGAAGAGGTAAAATATCGGTCTATGAGATAAATAGTCTAGGATAAAACACATTACTTCCTGGTTAATGTAACATACATTGTGAGTATTGTACATTGTGAGAACTGTTTATTCAGAACGGAATGCTAAATAATTAGAAAGTAAAGATGATTTATAATTACTGTTTAAATGGTGATGGTGTGAGCAATGAGGAAGCACCTAGCCCTCATTAACATAATAATTGTTATGCAATAATTTAATAAATGTGTTGCATAGTGAATAAAAAGCGTTCATTAATGACACTAAAAATTTTGCTGCTCTTACACGTGTCAATTAGTACAGTTCCTACAAACTCGTTCATCCCTAAAGGCCAAAATTAAAATATTTAGAACATTACTTAAATTTCTAAATATACATAATAGATTTAGAGCTGTTGGTCGTGATCCATAGATTCAATAACGCTGACATAGACTATAAATATTATCATCATCATCATGAACAAATTCGTTTTAGGCCATGTGGCCTGTACGGTAAAACCTAGCGAAGATGGCCTTGATCTTTCCACCGATGTTTTGGTCTTCCTTGCTCCCATGTCCAGTTGGGGTATATTGGAATGCCAATTTTGCAAGTCTATTTCTTGCCATTCTCCTCAGATAATTTTTCCAATCTTGTTGGTATCTTTGTATATCTTCATTTAAACTTGTTACTCCAAGTTTTCCTCTGATAATGGTGTTACTTTGGTGATCCAGTCTATTAACTCCTAACAATGATCGTAAGAAGCGCATTTGGCTTACTTGAATTTTATGAGAGTTTCTTTTATTTAAAATCCAAATTTCACTTCCGTATTTTAGAGCAACTTTTCATGTGATGTTATGTAATCTTAGTTTTATCTCTGTCCTCATCTGTTTACCAAAATGTCTTCGTATTACCCCATTCATTTTATTATATTTTTGTAATTTTGAATCAATGTCACTCTTCTTCTTCTTCTTCTTCTTCTTCTTCTTCCTTCCAAGTATTAGGCCAAGGCCTGTTACGATCCTATAGAAAATTTTCCCTCCAGCGTTTTGATCCTTCCGGGAAATTCTCGTATAAGACTTGAAAGCATAATAATAGTCCCTTCGATTGGTTGCTGGCCAAAGGAAGGCAAGACCAGTGATGGGGCTGCCATCTTATAGCCTCTAGTCAGGCTTTTCTGGAGAAGAAAAGAAAATAAAGGAAAGAAGAAATGGAAGAAAGGAAAGACTCCCTAGCCCTCGGATGCCCCAATAGCGTCAGAGTCGAAAAAAACAAGAGTTAACCAAGAGAGGTTAGATAGTAAAGTTAAAAGAGTGCAAAACACAAGTAAGTGGAAGAAATGTTTTGCTCAGCTTGGGCACCTTGTGGTCGCCATCCACATATCCCCTAGATGAGGACCCCTGAGGGTCTGCAAATACACTTCCTAAGTAAGAGAAATCTGACACTTGTTCTATAATTTTTCCATCAATCTCAATTTTCACCCGTTGTATGTTTTTTCCACACATTGCCATTGTTTTGGATTTTGAACTGGAAATTTTCATATTATATTTGCTGACAATTTTGAATAATTGATACGCTGCTATTTGTAAGCTATCTTCGGAATCTGATAATATTATTTGATCATCAGCATATAATATTGTTTGAATTATTTTATTCCTAGTTATTGAAATTCCACTATTTACTGTTTGTTTCCATTCTTGCACTATTCTGTTAATACATATTAAATAAGAGTGGAGATAGTCCACATCCTTGTCGAACACCTTTGCTATTATTTTTATTTAAACAATTGAATCTAACTCCCGGCTATATTTTGTACCACGAAGTTCAGTAGCGCCGTAATAGCGCCGTTTGGAGAGCTTTTCTATTTAATATGTTTGTTAAATATTATTACCTGAGAGTAGTTAGTAATAATAATAATAATAATAATAATAATAATAATAATAATAATAATAATAATAATAATAATAATAATAATAATAATTAATCGTTATTTGAGTCAAAAAATTAATTTATTAAGTCGATGCGTCGACATTTCAATCTCCTTGTGTGAGATCATTTTGAAGACATGGTTGTTTATAATACATAGTTACCACCACTAGAACAATAGTGTTATAATTTTTTTACAAATTTAAATGAAGATTTTTTTCTCCATGGCACGACAGCCACTAGAAGGCCCTTGACCGACCAGTCGGCTGCTGGCCTTACGTCCACATGTGTTAATCACAGAGGTAGACGATAATCCAACGAGGGTAGGGGTGGCGCGATGAGTATGTATGGTTTTCTTAACCTGGATCCGTCACTTATTGTAGCTATCCAAATGCCGGACGATGCTGGGTGGGCACCGGTCCCATACTGGCCGAAATTCCATGAAACAATTTATTTTCCCATGGAGACCCGAACCAGCGCAAGTTCCGTAGCTCTTGGGCCAAGGCAACTTGCCTTAACCATTCGGCTACGGCACGGGACTTTGAAGAGCTTATTAAGAATTAAATTAGTTATTGTTTGGATATTTGCAAATAAGAAGCGCCAGATTATAAATTGCCAATCCCTGGTATATAGCATAGGACACGCTTTAACGCCCAAGCTAATACTAACAACTACCACGCAGCAATGGTTCCACTTTCCAATATTGCCACGTCTACATCACTCTTTAAAAATAGGATTTTAAAATTAAACCATTCAATGCTATATTAACATGCACAAACCTGTAAAAATATCCTTTAGTTGATTTGACAACTTCGGAATATCTCCATCTCTTTCTCACTAATGAGGGTTAAAAGACGGTTTGTTAAGTGATACTCAGGAGGGTGGTTGAAATCTAAGATATTTTGACAGTTTCAAAATGAGGTCATTAAAGCATGATACGAACAATACGTAAACTACACGTGCTTTATGATGCACATAGCATTGTTGCACGCTATTCACTTTACATTTTTGACATTTGACAGCTGACTATCGTTCATCTAAGTGAATGACATTGACATTTGATCGTGCTTGCGCATTGTCGCTATTTGCCGTGACAACTCTATGGCATGTATTTTTTAAATTGAATACAAGATGGCAACATTGTTACCTGACTCATCTGACAATGAAGAATGTTCACACTTTATTTTTGCTAAGTTCCCATGACAAGTCCCCTTTACAGATGTTAGAAATAACAATGGAATAAAATGTTTTGAAGGACTTTTTTTTTCAAACTGTAAAATTGTTAAACACCTTTTTAATTTAATTTTAAACACTATGTGCAAGTTCCAATGTTTATAGCTTTGAGTTCCACACTTCGGAGAATAGATGGCGTTAATATGTATCTTGCAACATATGGGTTAGAGAATATATGGGTCCATCTAAAGAAACCGAACCTAGAAAAATTCATCATCATCATCAACAATCACGGATTAAGCCCATGTGGCTTGTTCCGGTCTCATAGATTCTCATTGAAAAGTTGGATCCATCTCTTCTTCGGTCTACCAACATTCCTGTGTCCTTTTGGTTTGTATTTAAGTATAATTTTGGGAATACGATCATCTTCCATTCTTCGAACATTTTCTTTCCAGTTTTTTTCTAGATTATTTTATCCTATCTAAGAGTTTAAAGATATTTAGCTCATTTCTAATATCTTCAATTCTTCTCTTGTCTAGAAGTTTGCAATCAGCCACACTTCTCAGAATCTCATTTCAGCTGCTTCTATGATCTTCTCATCTCTTTTAGTTAAAACCCAAAATTCACTACCAATAGTAAGGGGACTGCCACTACTTTATAAAATTTTAGTTTTGTTTCTTTTCTTGTGCTTTTAAATGTCCTTTTGATTGTTCCACATATATAATTAAATTTATTAAGTTTGTTAAATAGATCTTCATTTTTAAAGTAGGAAATTTCATAACCCATGTATTTAAAATGGTTCACTTGTTCAGTGGGTTTCCCCTCCAGAATTATTTTAGCTCTTACGGTATCTGATCCCTTAAAAGCTAGATTTTCGTATTACTTATTGATATTTTGAAATTATATTTCTGTATAATGTTATTTAACTGAAAGAGCGATTTCTGTAGACCATCTTCTGAATTAGATATTAGAACTTGGTCGTCTGCAAAAATTAGATAAACTAAAAGCAACACACTTAAAAAGGGTGCTCTGTCTCTCCAAATACACGCCCACACGACTTGTTTATGAACTCTCCAGAGAACCATTCTACATAGAAGAGGTGAGGCTAAAGTTCCTACTACCAGTGACACCAGCTTACCAGGACCTCCTGCAAGAGCTCTACGAAAAGAAACGCAAAATATGGGAAGAATTCTATATTACTGATGCCATGACAAACCGTGAATGGACTCAGGGAGGATATGAATTGCGCCACACAGTGACCAGACTCGCTGGCATGGATTTCACCACAAGCTGTGCAGCAACCAGAGTTTCCACGAGTCCGGCCCAGACTGCGTGTGTTCAAGATGTGGCGAACAGTGTGAGAAATATAATGTGTTAAACTGTAGGATGAGATCAGAATCGTTGCTGAAACTCTGCAGTGACTAAAAACAACCTTCCTTGCACGTTGTGCGCATTTCTTATTTTATTATATCTTATTTCTTTTAACGCACTTTACATTGGTTAGTGTTTTTGTGTTGTGTACAGAATGAGATATACGATGAATTGTATGTGTCGCCTGTGTCAGTACTGGTGGAATAGTAATCATGTTGTCTCTGGTTCCTCGATTCACACGCTCAAACTCGGGGTTCATGGATTCTTGCATTTTAATAGGTTTTATTTGTATGCATCTTCCCAATGCCCAATATTTAAGTTTTGATTCTCTTCCCCATTCAACTCTATTATTCCAGTCACCATCCAGCGGTACCGTTATCCTTCATCAAATTCATAATTCCCTCTCCATGTCTTCCTAGATCGCCATATTATTTTCCTCCTATTTGGAATCCACTCCAAAACTCCTAAACTGGCAATCTATGTTCATTTATCCTCTTCACGTACCCAAACCATTGTAATTGTTTATTTCCCACAAATTGTATAATTGTTGCGTTTAAGTTCATTTCATCTCAGATAATACTGGTAATAAAAGATTCCGGGCTATGTGGCCGTGGTCTATAACTGGCGTTTGTTCCAGACGTTTCTCCCTCAACTGCGGAGGGCATCTTCAGTGGCGAGCGCTTCCAGCTGTTGTTTCCCTGTCGTAGACAGAAACGTCTGGAAGAAACGCCAGTTATAGACCACGGCCACATAGCCCGGAATCTTTTATTACCATGATTACCGGCCGTGAAAGCCTGCATTCCACTATCAGATAATACTGTTTCTTATTCTGTATAATTTAGAACATTGTAAAATAAAGTAAGTTAAAATATACCTTCTTAGGTAAGATCCGTCGTCCTCAACTAATAAAATTTGTATTCTTTATGCCTGTAAGTCTTTCAGAACATCCGTTCCATCTTCAGCAGATCTTCTGAAGATGGAACGGATGTTCTGAAAGGCTTACAGGCATAAAGAATACAAATTTTATAAGTTGAGGACGACGGATCTTACCTAAGAAGGTATATTTTAACTTATTTTATTTTATGACTATCCACCTCAACGGTTTTAATAATGAATTTTGTTAGAACATCGTGTAGATCTTCTTAAAGAATCCACTTCTGTGGATTGAAATTTGGCATTTACATCTACATTTCCGCTCCATAGGTCATTAACCTTCTTAATATTTACTATAAACATGAATTTTAGTTTCTTTGAATATCTGTTTATCCCATAAAATTCCATTCAACATTGCTATTGCTTCATGGATTTTTAAGAGAGTAAAAATCCTGAGTATGTGTTCCTTCGGAAGGGAAGCAAAGCTTGGATCCCATTTCGTATAATTACGCAGATATTTGATTTGATACTTTAAATTGAGAATAAAGTACTGAGAAAATTTTAGATCAAAGAGAGACGAACAGGCAGGAGTACTTCTAATCATCAAAACTCACCAAAATATTAAACTAAAAATATAGAAAACTGCTATTCTTCTAGTTACTCTAAATGGATGCAAAATATGGTGTCTTACGTTAGAGAGGAAAATAGGTAATGAAAATCTCAGAATTAAGTACTGAGAAAAAATTTGAATCAAAGAGAGACAGGAGTACTTCTGATATCTCAACTCACCAAAATAATCTTCTTCTTGTCTTCTTAAACATCATTTGTAGGATTTTCATCCTGTTTATTTCCAAAATCACTCATTAAACTAAAAATATAGGAAACTGTTATTCTTCTGGTTACTCTATATGGATGCGAAATACGGTGTTTATATTTAAGAAAGGAAAAGAGATAATGACTATTTGAGAATAAAGCACTGAGAATATTTTGAACCAAAGAGAGACGAACAGGCAGTAGACTGGAGAAAACTATATGAGAGTAAGGTATATAATTAATATAGAAAACCAGATGCGATAAGAATACTCAAGTCTCGTTGACTGCGATGATAGGACATACAACACAAATGGGGAATGAAAAAAGGGCATGACAGAGGGAAAGCGTCCAGAAATTAGTCTAAAAATTAGGAGTGAAAATAACATTAATCATGATTTGAGGAAGGTAAATTTTACAGAGAATGATTGGAACACGTTATCTCAGGATAGAGATATATGGAAAGCTTATGCCCTTGCGGTAATGTATCTTCGGATTCGATAGTAGGCCTACTAGTGAGTTAGTTATTCTTGTCAGCTTTTTAAGACAAAAGACTATTTTCATTTGATTAATATCACTTTTGCACACATGTGTGAACAAGAACGATGGGAATGATTGCTTACCTGTGGAACAGAATTATAAAGAAGGTACAGACCGTGACCTACGTGACCTTGGGACTGACAAATGGTGTTCCTTGAGCCCGAAAAACTTAAGCCACTTAGTTATTAGTATGTGTAAGATTGCACAGTATTTATACCATGGATTATGTACCGGTACCAAACAAAAATACGAGTATTTCCATTCCTATATCTTACATGTTATTTTCTTCCTAAAAAAAATTCCTACACCACTATTTTAAAATCCTATCGGAATTTAAAAACAGCTATAAAATCTTTGGATTCAAGTTTTAATAATTAAAACCAATACTTACTTACTCACTGGCACTATCGAACCCGTAGGTTCATGACCGCGCGGACATAAGCTCTCCATACATCCCTATCCTGAGCTAATGCTTTCCAATCATTCCCTGTATAATCTACTTCCCTCAAATCATAGTTAATGTTGTTCTCCCACCTCATTCTTGGTCTACCAACTCGGCGTTTTCCCTCTGGCTTTCCTACAAGAAGCTTCCATGCACGTCTTTCATTCCCCATACGTGCAACATGTCCTGCCCATCGCAGTCTACGAGACTTAACTGTTATTATATCTGGCTTCCTATAAAGACCATGTAGTTCATTGTTATGTAGTGTTCTCCATTCACCTGTCTGTTCATCTCTCTTTGGTCCAAAAATTTTCCTAAGAACATTATTCTCAAATACTCGTAATCTCCTTTCCTCCCTTAAAGTAAGAGTCCATGTTTCGCACCCATATAATATAACTGGTAGAATAATAGTTTTATATATTTTCAGCTTAACGTTTTTTGAAAGGAGTTGGGACATCAAAAGTCTCTGCAATGCATAATAGCATGCATTAAAACCAATACTCTGGAAATTACATGAAGGGTGTCGGTAGAAAACCATGAATATCCATATTTGTCCATTTCGAGAAAATTGTTTAATAGAACAATATAACTGTTATACCGTTGATATAGATTTCATATCATTATTATTATTATTATTATTATTATTATTATTATTATTATTAGTAGTAGTAGTAGTAGTAGTAGTAGTAGTAGTAGTAGTAGTAGTAGTATTGTGTTATTATTGTTATTATCGTAAAAAATCGGGGTTTTTCCTCACCTGTAAGACAAATGGCAGGAAAACTTTAAGGCCCAAACGGTCCCCGAAATCATATGGCCATCATCCTTATCATTATCATCCTTACCATTATCATTATCATCATCATCCTTCACCGGTGTGGAAAGCAACGGGAAGCTATCACACCTACACAATTCCCTAGTAAAGCTGCAAGCATAGCATGAAAATGCTATGATTGCAGTGAAGGACCTGCCTTCGGGCAGAATTACTATGGATGGATGGATCGTATAAAATGTTGTTTGCATATGAAATGTACATTGCAACATGTAATATATTTTTACTTCTTTATGATTAATATAATGTATATCTATATTATCAAATATTTATTTGTATTTGTGCTGGTTGAGTGAAAGAGAAGGCCTTATGATCTTAACTCTGCCAGAATAAGTAAAACATTATTATTATTATTATTATTATTATTATTATTATTATTATTATTATTATTATTATTATTATTATTATATTGGAACTACTTTCCCGTGTAATTCTGTGCACCGTGTACATTATAATATGACGATTTCAAGAATATAATTTAAAGAAGTATTAAAATATTTGGTTAACATGTCTGAAGAAGGTACAGTGTACCGAAACAGCTGTCACTGAATTATATAATAAATATGAAAATCAGTTTTATTTGTATTTAATTAATTCAAATATTTCATTTTTTAAGTAAACTTTAGCTAAGAATGTACATTCTGCTCAGTTTGTTTGAAAAGGTCAAACAAATGACAGTTTGAAAGCAAACCTAAGTAACTCTAGACTCTTTATGATTATGAAATAATACTTTGAATAATGTTATAGAAAAGTGTAGACAATAGATAGGGAGGATTTCCTCTCACTGAGTCACTGGATCGTATCTGTGTATAGACAATGGTTCACAAATCACGACGCAAATATCAACACCGAATATACCTTTCTCTTCTCGTCCTTGCTTCTACATGGGATTCCAGATTCTAAATTTTAGTTCATGGACAAATATAACGGTACAAATACTTGCAAAGGTTGTCCAAACCTCTAGCATATTCCCTAATTTAGATATTTTAATTTAGTGCAAATTTGGTCGGATTCTACATGGAATTCCAGATTCTAAATTTTAGTTCATGGACAAATATAACGGTACAAATACTTGCAAAGGTTGTCCAAACCTCTAGCATATTCCCTAATTTAGATATTTTAATTTAGTGCAAATTTGGTCGGATTGTACATGGGATTCCAGATTCTAAATTTTAGTTCATGGACAAATATAACGGTACAAATACTTGCAAAGGTTGTCCAAACCTCTAGCATATTCCCTAATTTAGATATTTTAATTTAGTGCAAATTTGGTCGGATTCTACATGGGAATCCAGATTCTAAATTTTAGTTCATGGACAAATATAACGGTACAAATACTTGCAAAGGTTGTCCAAACCTCTAGCATATTCCCTAATTTAGATATTTTAATTTAGTGCAAATTTGGTCGGATTCTACATGGGATTCCAGATTCTAAATTTTAGTTCATGGACAAATATAACGGTACAAATACTTGCAAAGGTTGTCCAAACCTCTAGCATATTCCCTAATTAGATATTTTAATTTAGTGCAAATTTGGTCGGATTCTACATGGGATTCCAGATTCTAAATTTTAGTTCATGGACAAATATAACGGTACAAATACTTGCAAAGGTTGTCCAAACCTCTAGCATATTCCCTAATTTAGATATTTTAATTTAGTGCAAATTTGGTCGGATTCTACATGGGAATCCAGATTCTAAATTTTAGTTCATGGACAAATATAACGGTACAAATACTTGCAAAGGTTGTCCAAACCTCTAGCATATTCCCTAATTTAGATATTTTAATTTAGTGCAAATTTGGTCGGATTCTACATGGGATTCCAGATTCTAAATTTTAGTTCATGGACAAATATAACGGTACAAATACTTGCAAAGGTTGTCCAAACCTCTAGCATATTCCCTAATTTAGATATTTTAATTTAGTGCAAATTTGGTCGGATTGTACATGGGATTCCAGATTCTAAATTTTAGTTCATGGACAAATATAACGGTACAAATACTTGCAAAGGTTGTCCAAACCTCTAGCATATTCCCTAATTTAGATATTTTAATTTAGTCCAAATTTGGTCGGATTATAAAAAAGAATGAGATAACCGCAATATGAAAGTCGGCCGGTAAACTGTAATTTAGCAGACTATTTAACTCATGCCACAAATGCTAGTCAATGACCAATCACGTTTCAATTAATGTTGTTTTACAACCAATGACAGTAGTGTTTCACCTCGCTCTTTATCGATTTATCTTTATCAACTCCTGCTTTTGTGATAAAGAAAGCTCCTCCTTTTTAGTGTTCTGAACAGGTCAAAGCATTATTTTTCTCCAACAAATACATTGAATATAGCAAATAATGAAAAGATTCCTTGATTTTGCTGAGTTGTTTACTAAAAAAATAAATGAATAACATATATTGGTAAAACATTGGTGGAATCTGTTGCAATGTACAGAAGTGAGGTATGGACAATCAATAAGTACTACAAGAATAGACTAATAGCTCTAGAAATGGATTATTTACGAAGAAGTGCCAGAAAGTCTAAATTAGAACGTGTCACAAATAAGGAAATTAGAAACATAATGGAAGCAGAAGAAACCATAATTGAAAGAATTGAGGAGAAGGAATTAAAGTGGTTAGGACATGTTTTAAGAATGGAAGATGAGCGATGGCCGAAGCAACTATATGAATGGCATCCGAACAGAAAGAAGAAAAGAGGTAGACCAAGGTTAACATGGAAGGAAAACATGAAGACAGTAATGCAAGCTAGAGGGCTAAGCATCGAAGATGCCCAAGACCGTAGGCTTTGGAGGTTTGGCACGGGAAGACGGCAGCAGCTGTAAAAACCCGAAGATAGATAGATAGATAAATGAATAACCCGTAATGTTGATTATGATATATAGTTTGATGTGTTTAATTATTTCCCCACTTGGGTGCACACTTACAATATTGCGATCTTATTTGGCAATAAATAATATGATCAAGCAGCAGTGAATGAACATAACCTCACATTTCTGATTTGTTTTCAAACATCGCCGTTTACATTAAATATATAAATATTTTAAAATAACTATAGTTAAATAATGATTTGTGAGTAAACAGCTTAATTTTATTCGTTAAACAGTCCTAACAAATGCCACTCTTGATTTCCAAATTCTCTATATAAATTCACTCCTCACTTCGTGAGGAGTGAATTTATCGATAGTTTGGAAATCACTCGTGGCATTACTTATGATAACTATTTATGTTTTATTCAAATATTCATATTTTCTTGTTTAAATCTTATACAAATTGATCATATATAATTTCTCAGTCCAATAAAATGTTACAGGTATATTAAAAAACCCAAAACCAACTTCATCAGAAATGAAAACATTTTATTAAAATAAACGATTTAACACTAGATAAACTATAAAAATAATTTTGTTTTGCTTAGAGCTGCCTACAAGGAGTTTTTTTTTTGTTAAACAGCGCTTTTAAATAACATTCAGCTACAGAAATATTAATATGACTATTTAACTCATGCCCCCAAATGGGAGTCGATGACCAATCGCGTTTCAATGAATTTTGATTTACAACCAATCACAGTTGTGTTCACCTGGAATGTATCAAATAAGCTTATCATATTTAAAGAAAGCTCCTACTTTTAACATTCTGAATAGGCCAGAGCATTATTTTGCAGTGACTGACTCTAAGAAATATGGCTACCAGATTGTGTGTATATATATATATATATATATACACACAATCTGGTGTATATATATATATATATATAGTGCACGAATGTAAATAGATACTGCTTGCTGGATATAACAGAAAAATATTCGTAGTAAATGATTATACCACAATAAATAAAAACCATTGTTTGTACATTCTTAAACGTATTACTTCCCTGGAATTTACGTTCCAGAAAAATATAATTTACATCATAGGACATCAGCCACATTAGGACCAGCAGCATCAAACACCATACTGAATGCTGTAGAGAAGAATGAACTGCTGAAGATGGGACGGATGTCCTGAAAGGTCTACAGGCATAAAGATTATACGTTTTATAAGTTGAGGACGACAGATTTTACCTATGAAGGTATATTTTAACTTATTTTATTTTATGACTATCCACCTCAACGGTTTTAACAATGAATTTTATTAGCATTGATCAGAAATTAATTAATAACCTATAATGTTGGTTATAAACAGTTTGATGTGTTTCATTTTTTCTCCTCAAGGGTGCATCCTTACAATATTGCTATTCTATTTGGCAATAAATATGATCTGGTTACAGTGATGAACAAATGAAACATAATGTTCCTCATTTGTTTTCATACAACGCCGTTTACATTAAATATATAAATATTTTAAAATAACTATTTATATAATGATTTGGGAGTAAACAGCTTCATTTTATTCGTTAAATAGTCGTAACAAATGCCACTATTGATTTCCAAATTCTCTAGATAAATTCACTCCTTACTTCGTAGTGATAATTTGGAAATCACTGTGGAATTAGTTGTGAACAATAAATTAAGTTTTGTAATATGTGTCACTGCTGTTCAAGAAAACTAAGGCTGATTGCAATTATATGTCACCAGCTAGTAGATTAAAGTACAGAAGTTAATAATGTTTATGAGAAATTTAGAAAATTCAAAATATGCTAACCACCTATTCCAATTTAATCATTGTTTCGATCCAAATTTTGAAATTTTTCATATTTGTGATAAGGGTAAGAAGTTAGATATTTTGGAGGCTGTAGAAATTAATAAATTTAAAAGTAGTAAAAAACTGTTAAATTCTCAACTTGGTTTGAATGAATCCCCTTTGTTAAATTAAAAAAATTAAATAAATATTGTTGTATTGTTGCTTAGATCAGTTGGAACACAATTCATAATTTGTTAACATGTCTGAAGAAGGTACAGTGTACCGAAACAGCTGTCACTGAATTATATAATAAATATGAAAATCAAATAAAACTACGTTTTATTTTTATTTAATTAATTTAAGAGTTCTGCTTATATTTGGTGAAAGTTCTTTTTGCATTTAAGAATAATTATGTAATTTTCAGTTAATATGTAAACACTACTTGCACGTGTTACTTTGTAAAATTATAAAATATAATAAATCGCAATTAAATCTGAAGTCACGTGGTTAGCCTGACGCATACCTCGGTCTAAGTATCAGTTTTCTTAACGTTATATCATCTACTTCTCAATTTAATGCTATTGAGTTTTACTTACTCACTTACTCACTGGCACTATCAAACCCGTAGGTTCCTGGCCGCGCGGGCATAAGCTCTCCATACATCCCTATCCTGAGCTAATGCTTTCAAATCTTTCCCTGTGTAATCTACTTCCCTCAAATCATAGTTAATGTTATTCTCCCACCTCATTCTTGGTCTACCATCTGGGCATTTTCCCTCTGGCTTTCCTACAAGAAGCTTCCAAGCAAGTCTTTCATTCCCCATACGTGCAACATGTCCTGCCCATCGCAGTCTACGAGACTTAATTGTTCTTATTATATCTGGCTTCCTATAAAGACCATGTAGTTCGTTGTTATGTAGTCTTCTACATTCACCTGTTTGTTCATCTCTCTTTGGTCCAAAATTTTTCCTAAGCACTTTATTCTCAAATACTTGTAATCTCCTTTTCTCCCTTAAAGTAAGAGTCCATGTTTCGCACACATATAATATAACTGGTAGAATAATAGTTTTATATATTTTCAGTTTAACGTTTTTTGAAAGGAGTTGGGACATCAAAAGTGTCTGCAATGCATAATAGCACGCATTTACAGAATTGAGCCTATGTTTAATTTCTTTGTGCATCTCATTCCTATATGTGATTATTGTTCCTAGGTATTTGAATTCAGCCACTTCCGCAAATTTCTCTCATTTGCTATTAGCTGCCCATTTCCATTATACAATGTATTTCTACGAGTTTTACTTGTCACATTTATAGGCCTCTTTTCAGAAAAATGGGTATTTTGTAGCCAGTATTCGTATCTGGGCCACTTGCATTACAGTTATACACACAGGTCTGACGCCACAAGCGACCCTCACTTCAGTTTAGCCAAAAAAAAAAGAAAGAGGATGTAACAAATTATTATCTGTGACTAAGACGTTTCTAACTTTTTCAAAAATAAAAACTAATTTCTTAAAACGTAGGTTTACTCAGAAATACTTTCTTTTTTCGTAAACCTTAGAATCCACTTTACGATATACTTTTTCAAGAAAATTATTACATTTTTTTACAAGAACAGGTTAAAGTGGGTCGGTAGGTTACGAGTTATTTCCATAACTTGTTGTTTTTGACTACATGTTTATTATGTTTGACCTCAACAGAATTTTATAAATTCACACTTCATCCTCTCTCCCTCTCTTTCTCTCTGTCGGTCTTAGTGGACTAGTAATTACTATGCTCGCCTCTAGTTACGAGATTCGCGGATTCAAAACGGAACATATTTTAAGGGGGGGACCAGCACCTTTAGCCATTACAAATATGGCATATTAAATTTGTTTTCTCAGTAACAATGCTGGTTACAGAAATGAAATTTGGTACGAGATATCTATATTACAATGTACGCATGTTTGTGTACTTAAGTACAATCTACCTTCAGTCGTTATGGTTATTAAATATTCAAAATGTCAGCTGAAAATTTTGCATTGTCTTGCCTTTTCCTTGACAATTTTCCTAAATTTAAATATATTTTTAATGTTTCTTATTTTATTTTACTCATTAATGTTGTAGCTACAATTGTTTAATTAAATAAAAATAAAACGTAGTTTTATTTAATTTTCATATTTATTATATAATTCAGTGACAGCTGTTTCGGTACACTGTACCTTCTTCAGACATGTTAACAAATTATGAATTGTGTTCCAACTGATCTAAGCAACAATACAACAATATTTATTTAAAAATATGGATTTTCATCAAGTAAACACCAACTCAATTGATTATACTACAATTGTTTAATTATATAGAGTGCAAATATTTTATTTTTCATTTCAAATTGTTGCATACTCATTTTTGTTAAAATTTGCATTAAAATTGTTTTTTAAATAAAATATAATAGGTTTAAAGTGATCCCACAAAAGACCCGGAGGCCCTTGGGGTAGTAGGAGGTTAAAGCTCCCACTTTTTCTAGACAATCGGCACTTTATGTCAGCCCTGCGTGACGGCCGCCTTTACCCCAGAACAAGCATCTGGTACTCATTTCCGTTAGAGGCTGAGTCGACCCCAGGGCCATAGTGCCGCCAGAGGGTTTGGGTTAGTTTAAAAATCCTGACCCCAACGGGACTTGAACCCTCGACCCTCCGGCTTGTAGCTCAGTGCCTTAACCACTACGCTAAGGCGTGCCCCAAGCCCCGTTGGGGTCAGGATTTTTAAAGGACCCAAACCCTCTGGCGGCACTATGGCCCTGGGGTAGACTCAGCCTCTAACGGAAATGAGTACCAGACGCTTGTTCTGGGGGTAAAGGCGGCCGTCACGCAGGGCTGACAACCCGGCTGACATCAAGTGCCGATTGTCTAGAAAAAGTGGGAGCCTTAACCTCCTACTACCCCAAGGGCCTCCGGGTCTGTTGTGGGATCACTTTACTAAAATATAATAGGTACATTACTTATTGTAGTATATTTTGTTCATCTCTGTAAACTACATATACACGCAAAATTCCATCTCAATATCTTGAAAACGTATTGAAAAAATGAAGTTACGGAAAACAAACGACAAACTTACCGAAGATGTCGGTATCTTCTAAAATTAAAAAGGCTCACTCGAGTGACAGCATTGCACATTTTTAAACATAACTCGAAAAATAATAGAGATATCAATTAAACTATTTCACTAATTTAATGATGAAGTTTCAATCTATATGAAAAAAATTAAAAATTACTTTTTTGACCCTTGAATTTGTTGGTACCCCCTTAAGGGCAAACATGTCTAAAGGGGTATATAAAGTAACTCATATTAAAAAAATTACATATCTTATTCTAATCATAATATGTATTATTACATTTCTCTTTAATAAGGTTACAAGGTAAATGTAAACTTAGGCAGTTTGATACTTTCACACTAAAATGTAATAAATAAGGTTCTCGCGGGAAGCGTACAGTTGAACTGAACGTATTGGCTCCTAGAGGGGTGTGGTCTACGCCATAACGGTCAGATCAACTGTGCAAGAACTTCGTTTATTACATTTTAGTGTGAAAGTGCCAGTCACTAATGCAGTGTCTTTTACCGGCACGTTTACCATATGTAGCTTTAAAAAATGGAATTTTAGATATTTCAAATCATTTAGTCCGAATCAATATACCCTACACATAATTGAAGTTTGGCCAATCGCAATTGGGAACAGTTTTCTCATAATCTGTAATAAATCAGAGAATTACATTTTAACTACGAGTTTATTCATGTGTATCATTTTATTTATATTTATATAGGTATTATTTTCATTTCCCCTCCATGGTATCTTTACCTTGTCGTGGTGGAGTGGCTTGCGTGCTTAAATGATCCATGCATTGCAGAGACTTTTGATGTCCCAACTCCTTTCAAAAAACGTTAAGCTGAAAATATATAAAACTATTATTCTACCAGTTATATTATATGGGTGCGAAACATGGACTCTTACTTTAAGGGAGGAAAGGAGATTACGAGTATTTGAGAATAAAGTTCTTAGGAAAATTTTTTGGACCAAAGAGAGATGAACAGACAGGTGAATGGAGAAGACTACATAACAATGAACTACATGGTCTTTATAGGAAGCCAGATATAATAAGAACAGTTAAGTCTCGTAGACTGCGATGGGCAGGACATGTTGCACGTATGGGGAATGAAAGACGTGCATGGAAGCTTCTTGTAGGAAAGCCAGAGGGAAAACGCCCAGTTGGTAGACCAAGAATGAGGTGGGAGAACAACATTAACAATGATTTGAGGGAAGTAGATTATACAGGGAATGATTGGAAAGCATTAGCTCAGGATAGGGATGTATGGAGAGCTTATGTCCGCGCGGCCATGAACCTACGGGTTCGATAGTGCCAGTGAGTAAGTAAGTAAGTAAGTATTATTTTCATTTATTTTGTAACTAGTCTATTTGAAGAAAATCGAAGGCGATGAAGGAAAGTTATTACAGTTTTAATTATATTTATGTTTTATTTATTTTATTCAGGTCAACAATAGGCAAATTCAGTTTTCACGAAGATAGTAATGACAATGGAATTAGATTAGTCACCTTTGCCACATCAAAGGATCTTATTGTTAAGAGAACAACATTCCAGCGTAAGGACATTCATAACTATAACTGGACGTCTCCAGATGGTGAAACTCGGAACTAGATAGATCATGTATTAGCGGACAAATGCTGGCACCAGTAACATCATCGATGTTAGATCACTTAGAGGGGCATAGTGCAATTCGGATCTTCATCTGCTCAGGGTGAATATCAGAGAACGGTTATCGATTATAAGATGAACAAACACTAAAGATGATTCTGAAAATTTAGAATTAAAAAAAGAAATTAGAAATGATGAACTGCGGCAAGAATACTGGATTAAAATTGGTAGTAGATTTGAAATACTGGAAGCTTCAAATAGAAACCGAAGAAGTAGCTGATATAAATAAAGAATGAGAGACTATTCCATATACTATTAAATCATCAGTTCAGAAAAGTAGGTCATTTAAACAAGACATGGCTTGATGAGTAGTGTGTCGAGAGTCAAATTAAGTAAATTTATAAAAAAATCAATAACATCAGATGGGAAACCACTAGATTATTAAAGAACAAATAGAAAAGAGGCAAAACAAGACATGGCTTGATGAGTAGTGTGTCGAGAGTCAAATTAAGTAAATTTATAAAAAAATCAATAACATCAGATGGGAAACCACTAGATTATTAAAGAACAAATAGAAAAGAGGCAAAACAAGACATGGCTTGATGAGTAGTGTGTCGAGAGTCAAATTAAGTAAATTTATAAAAAAATCAATAACATCAGATGGGAAACCACTAGATTATTAAAGAACAAATAGAAAAGAGGCAAAACAAGACATGGCTTGATGAGTAGTGTGTCGAGAGTCAAATTAAAGTAAATTTATAAAAAAATCAATAACATCAGATGGGAAACCACTAGATTATTAAAGAACAAATAGAAAAGAGGCAAAACAAGACATGGCTTGATGAGTAGTGTGTCGAGAGTCAAATTAAGTAAATTTATAAAAAAATCAATAACATCAGATGGGAAACCACTAGATTATTAAAGAACAAATAGAAAAGAGGCAAAACAAGACATGGCTTGATGAGTAGTGTGTCGAGAGTCAAATTAAGTAAATTTATAAAAAAATCAATAACATCAGATGGGAAACCACTAGATTATTAAAGAACAAATAGAAAAGAGGCAAAACAAGACATGGCTTGATGAGTAGTGTGTCGAGAGTCAAATTAAGTAAATTTATAAAAAATCAATAACATCAGATGGGAAACCACTAGATTATTAAAGAACAAATAGAAAAGAGGCAAATAAAAAAATCAATAACATCAGATGGGAAACCACTAGATTATTAAAGAACAAATAGAAAAGAGGCACAAATAAAAAAATCAATAACATCAGATGGGAAACCACTAGATTATTAAAGAACAAATAGAAAAGAGGCAAATAAAAAAATCAATAACATCAGATGGGAAACCACTAGATTATTAAAGAACAAATAGAAAAGAGGCAAAACAAGACATGGCTTGATGAGTAGTGTGTCGAGAGTCAAATTAAGTAAATTTATAAAAAAATCAATAACATCAGATGGGAAACCACTAGATTATTAAAGAACAAATAGAAAAGAGGCAAAACAAGACATGGCTTGATGAGTAGTGTGTCGAGAGTCAAATTAAGTAAATTATAAAAAAATCAATAACATCAGATGGGAAACCACTAGATTATTAAAGAACAAATAGAAAAGAGGCAAATAAAAAAATCAATAACATCAGATGGGAAACCACTAGATTATTAAAGAACAAATAGAAAAGAGGCAAATAAAAAAATCAATAACATCAGATGGGAAACCACTAGATTATTAAAGAACAAATAGAAAAGAGGCAAAACAAGACATGGCTTGATGAGTAGTGTGTCGAGAGTCAAATTAAGTAAATTTATAAAAAAATCAATAACATCAGATGGGAAACCACTAGATTATTAAAGAACAAATAGAAAAGAGGCAAAACAAGACATGGCTTGATGAGTAGTGTGTCGAGAGTCAAATTAAGTAAATTTATAAAAAAATCAATAACATCAGATGGGAAACCACTAGATTATTAAAGAACAAATAGAAAAGAGGCAAATAAAAAAATCAATAACATCAGATGGGAAACCACTAGATTATTAAAGAACAAATAGAAAAGAGGCAAATAAAAAAATCAATAACATCAGATGGGAAACCACTAGATTATTAAAGAACAAATAGAAAAGAGGCAAACAAGACATGGCTTGATGAGTAGTGTGTCGAGAGTCAAATTAAGTAAATTTATAAAAAAATCAATAACATCAGATGGGAAACCACTAGATTATTAAAGAACAAATAGAAAAGAGGCAAAACAAGACATGGCTTGATGAGTAGTGTGTCGAGAGTCAAATTAAGTAAATTTATAAAAAATCAATAACATCAGATGGGAAACCACTAGATTATTAAAGAACAAATAGAAAAGAGGCAAATAAAAAATCAATAACATCAGATGGGAAACCACTAGATTATTAAGAACAAATAGAAAAGAGGCAAATAAAAAAATCAATAACATCAGATGGGAAACCACTAGATTATTAAAGAACAAATAGAAAAGAGGCAAAACAAGACATGGCTTGATGAGTAGTGTGTCGAGAGTCAAATTAAGTAAATTTATAAAAAAATCAATAACATCAGATGGGAAACCACTAGATTATTAAAGAACAAATAGAAAAGAGGCAAAACAAGACATGGCTTGATGAGTAGTGTGTCGAGAGTCAAATTAAGTAAATTTAAAAAAAATCAATAACATCAGATGGGAAACCACTAGATTATTAAAGAACAAATAGAAAAGAGGCAAATAAAAAAATCAATAACATCAGATGGGAAACCACTAGATTATTAAAGAACAAATAGAAAAGAGGCAAATAAAAAAATCAATAACATCAGATGGGAAACCACTAGATTATTAAAGAACAAATAGAAAAGAGGCAAAACAAGACATGGCTTGATGAGTAGTGTGTCGAAAGTCAAATTAAGTAAATTTATAAAAAAATCAATAACATCAGATGGGAAACCACTAGATTATTAAAGAACAAATAGAAAAGAGGCAAAACAAGACATGGCTTGATGAGTAGTGTGTCGAGAGTCAAATTAAGTAAATTTATAAAAAAATCAATAACATCAGATGGGAAACCACTAGATTATTAAAGAACAAATAGAAAAGAGGCAAATAAAAAAATCAATAACATCAGATGGGAAACCACTAGATTATTAAAGAACAAATAGAAAAGAGGCAAAACAAGACATGGCTTGATGAGTAGTGTGTCGAGAGTCAAATTAAGTAAATTTATAAAAAATCAATAACATCAGATGGGAAACCACTAGATTATAAAGAACAAATAGAAAAGAGGCAAAACAAGACATGGCTTGATGAGTAGTGTGTCGAGAGTCAATTAAGTAAATTTATAAAAAAATCAATAACATCAGATGGGAAACCACTAGATTATTAAAGAACAAATAGAAAAGAGGCAAAACAAGACATGGCTTGATGAGTAGTGTGTCGAGAGTCAAATTAAGTAAATTTATAAAAAAATCAATAACATCAGATGGGAAACCACTAGATTATTAAAGAACAAATAGAAAAGAGGCAAATAAAAAAATCAATAACATCAGATGGGAAACCACTAGATTATTAAAGAACAAATAGAAAAGAGGCAAAACAAGACATGGCTTGATGAGTAGTGTGTCGAGAGTCAAATTAAGTAAATTTATAAAAAAATCAATAACATCAGATGGGAAACCACTAGATTATTAAAGAACAAATAGAAAAGAGGCAAAACAAGACATGGCTTGATGAGTAGTGTGTCGAGAGTCAAATTAAGTAAATTTATAAAAAAATCAATAACATCAGATGGGAAACCACTAGATTATTAAAGAACAAATAGAAAAGAGGCAAATAAAAAAATCAATAACATCAGATGGGAAACCACTAGATTATTAAAGAACAAATAGAAAAGAGGCAAAACAAGACATGGCTTGATGAGTAGTGTGTCGAGAGTCAAATTAAGTAAATTTATAAAAAAATCAATAACATCAGATGGGAACCACTAGATTATTAAGAACAAATAGAAAAGAGGCAAAACAAGACATGGCTTGATGAGTAGTGTGTGTCGAGAGTCAAATTAAGTAAATTTATAAAAAATCAATAACATCAGATGGGAAACCACTAGATTATTAAAGAACAAATAGAAAAGAGGCAAAACAAGACATGGCTTGATGAGTAGTGTGTCGAGAGTCAAATTAAGTAAATTTTATAAAAAATCAATAACATCAGATGGGAAACCACTAGATTATTAAAGAACAAATAGAAAAGAGGCAAAACAAGACATGGCTTGATGAGTAGTGTGTCGAGAGTCAAATTAAGCAAATTTATAAAAAAATCAATAACATCAGATGGGAAACCACTAGATTATTAAAGAACAAATAGAAAAGAGGCAAAACAAGACATGGCTTGATGAGTAGTGTGTCGAGAGTCAAATTAAGTAAATTTATAAAAAATCAATAACATCAGATGGGAAACCACTAGATTATTAAAGAACAAATAGAAAAGAGGCAAAACAAGACATGGCTTGATGAGTAGTGTGTCGAGAGTCAAATTAAGTAAATTTATAAAAAAATCAATAACATCAGATGGGAAACCACTAGATTATTAAAGAACAAATAGAAAAGAGGCAAAACAAGACATGGCTTGATGAGTAGTGTGTCGAGAGTCAAATTAAGTAAATTTATAAAAAAATCAATAACATCAGATGGGAAACCACTAGATTATTAAAGAACAAATAGAAAAGAGGCAAATAAAAAAATCAATAACATCAGATGGGAAACCACTAGATTATTAAAGAACAAATAGAAAAGAGGCAAAACAAGACATGGCTTGATGAGTAGTGTGTCGAGAGTCAAATTAAGTAAATTTATAAAAAATCAATAACATCAGATGGGAAACCACTAGATTATTAAAGAACAAATAGAAAAGAGGCAAAACAAGACATGGCTTGATGAGTAGTGTGTCGAGAGTCAAATTAAGTAAATTTATAAAAAAATCAATAACATCAGATGGGAAACCACTAGATTATTAAAGAACAAATAGAAAAGAGGCAAATAAAAAATCAATAACATCAGATGGGAAACCACTAGATTATTAAAGAACAAATAGAAAAGAGGCAAAACAGACATGGCTTGATGAGTAGTGTGTCGAGAGTCAAATTAAGTAAATTTATAAAAAAATCAATAACATCAGATGGGAAACCACTAGATTATTAAAGAACAAATAGAAAAGAGGCAAAACAAGACATGGCTTGATGAGTAGTGTGTCGAGAGTCAAATTAAGTAAATTTATAAAAAAATCAATAACATCAGATGGGAAACCACTAGATTATTAAAGAACAAATAGAAAAGAGGCAAAACAAGACATGGCTTGATGAGAGTAGTGTGTCGAGAGTCAAATTAAGTAATTTATAAAAAAATCAATAACATCAGATGGGAAACCACTAGATTATTAAAGAACAAATAGAAAAGAGGCAAAACAAGACATGGCTTGATGAGTAGTGTGTCGAGAGTCAAATTAAGCAAATTTATAAAAAAATCAATAACATCAGATGGGAAACCACTAGATTATTAAAGAACAAATAGAAAAGAGGCAAAAACAAGACATGGCTTGATGAGTAGTGTGTCGAGAGTCAAATTAAGTAAATTTATAAAAAAATCAATAACATCAGATGGGGAAACCACTAGATTATTAAAGAGCAAATAGAAAAGAGGCAAAACAAGACATGGCTTGATGAGTAGTGTGTCGAGAGTCAAATTAAGTAAATTTATAAAAAAATCATAAACATCAGATGGGAAACCACTAGATTATTAAAGAACAAATAGAAAAGAGGCAAAACAAGACATGGCTTGATGAGTAGTGTGTCGAGAGTCAAATTAAGTAAATTTATAAAAAAATCAATAACATCAGATGGGAAACCACTAGATATTAAAGAACAAATAGAAAAGAGGCAAAACAAGACATGGCTTGATGAGTAGTGTGTCGAGAGTCAAATTAAGTAAATTTATAAAAAAATCAATAACATCAGATGGGAAACCACTAGATTATTATAAAGAACAAATAGAAAAGAGGCAAACCAAGACATGGCTTGATGAGTAGTGTGTCGAGAGTCAAATTAAGTAAATTTATAAAAAAATCAATAACATCAGATGGGAAACCACTAGATTATTAAAGAACAAATAGAAAAGAGGCAAAACAAGACATGGCTTGATGAGTAGTGTGTCGAGAGTCAATTACGTAAATTTATAAAAAATTCAATACCCTCAGATGGGAAACCACTATATTCTTAAAGAACAAATACATAAGAGGCAAAACGACACATGGCTTGATGAGTAGTGTGTCGAGAGTCAATTAAGTAAATTTATAAAAAAAATCAATAACATCAGATGGGAAACCACTAGATTATTAAAGAACAAATAGAAAAGAGGCAAAACAAGACATGGCTTGATGAGTAGTGTGTCGAGAGTCAAATTAAGTAAATTTATAAAAAAATCAATAACATCAGATGGGAAACCACTAGATTATTAAAGAACAAATAGAAAAGAGGCAAAACAAGACATGGCTTGATGAGTAGTGTGTCGAGAGTCAAATTAAGTAAATTTATAAAAAAAATCAATAACATCAGATGGGAAAACCACTAGATTATTAAAGAACAAATAGAAAAGAGGCAAAAACAAGACATGGCTTGATGAGTAGTGTGTCGAGAGTCAAATTAAGTAAATTTATAAAAAAATCAATAACATCAGATGGGAAACCACTAGATTATTAAAGAACAAATAGAAAAGAGGCAAAACAAGACATGGCTTGATGAGTAGTGTGTCGAGAGTCAAATTAAGTAAATTTATAAAAAAATCAATAACATCAGATGGGAAACCACTAGATTATTAAAGAACAAATAGAAAAGAGGCAAAACAAGACATGGCTTGATGAGTAGTGTGTCGAGAGTCAAATTAAGTAAATTTATAAAAAATCAATAACATCAGATGGGAAACCACTAGATTATTAAAGAACAAATAGAAAAGAGGCAAAACAAGACATGGCTTGATGAGTAGTGTGTCGAGAGTCAAATTAAGTAAATTTATAAAAAAATCAATAACATCAGATGGGAAACCACTAGATTATTAAAGAACAAATAGAAAAGAGGCAAAACAAGACATGGCTTGATGAGTAGTGTTGTCGAGAGTCAAATTAAGTAAATTTATAAAAAAATCAATAACATCAGATGGGAAACCACTAGATTATTAAAGAACAAATAGAAAAGAGGCAAAACAAGACATGGCTTGATGAGTAGTGTGTCGAGAGTCAAATTAAGTAAATTTATAAAAAAATCAATAACATCAGATGGGAAACCACTAGATTATTAAAGAACAAATAGAAAAGAGGCAAAAACAAGACATGGCTTGATGAGTAGTGTGTCGAGAGTCAAATTAAGTAAATTTATAAAAAAATCAATAACATCAGATGGGAAACCACTAGATTATTAAAGAACAAATAGAAAAGAGGCACAAACAAGACATGGCTTGATGAGTAGTGTGTCGAGAGTCAAATTAAGTAAATTTATAAAAAAATCAATAACATCAGATGGGAAACCACTAGATTATTAAAGAACAAATAGAAAAGAGGCAAGACAAGACATGGCTTGATGAGTAGTGTGTCGAGAGTCAAATTAAGTAAATTTATAAAAAAATCAATAACATCAGATGGGAAACCACTAGATTATTAAAGAACAAATAGAAAAGAGGCAAAACAAGACATGGCTTGATGAGTAGTGTGTCGAGAGTCAAATTAAGTAAATTTATAAAAAAATCAATAACATCAGATGGGAAACCACTAGATTATTAAAGAACAAATAGAAAAGAGGCAAAACAGACATGGCTTGATGAGTAGTGTGTCGAGAGTCAAATTAAGTAAATTTATAAAAAAATCAATAACATCAGATGGGAAACCACTAGATTATTAAAGAACAAATAGAAAAGAGGCAAAACAAGACATGGCTTGATGAGTAGTGTGTCGAGAGTCAAATTAAGTAAATTTATAAAAAAATCAATAACATCAGATGGGAAACCACTAGATTATTAAAGAACAAATAGAAAAGAGGCAAATAAAAAAATCAATAACATCAGATGGGAAACCACTAGATTATTAAAGAACAAATAGAAAAGAGGCAAAACAAGACATGGCTTGATGAGTAGTGTGTCGAGAGTCAAATTAAGTAAATTTATAAAAAAATCAATAACATCAGATGGGAAACCACTAGATTATTAAAGAACAAATAGAAAAGAGGCAAAACAAGACATGGCTTGATGAGTAGTGTGTCGAGAGTCAAATTAAGTAAATTTATAAAAAAATCAATAACATCAGATGGGAAACCACTAGATTATTAAAGAACAAATAGAAAAGAGGCAAAACAAGACATGGCTTGATGAGTAGTGTGTCGAGAGTCAAATTAAGTAAATTTATAAAAAAATCAATAACATCAGATGGGAAACCACTAGATTATTAAAGAACAAATAGAAAAGAGGCAAAACAAGACATGGCTTGATGAGTAGTGTGTCGAGAGTCAAATTAAGTAAATTTATAAAAAAAATCAATAACATCAGATGGGAAACCACTAGATTATTAAAGAACAAATAGAAAAGAGGCAAAACAAGACATGGCTTGATGAGTAGTGTGTCGAGAGTCAAATTAAGTAAATTTATAAAAAATCAATAACATCAGATGGGAAACCACTAGATTATTAAAGAACAAATAGAAAAGAGGCAAAACAAGACATGGCTTGATGAGTAGTGTGTCGAGAGTCAAATTAAGTAAATTTATAAAAAAATCAATAAACATCAGATGGGAAAACCACTAGATTATTAAAGAACAAATAGAAAAGAGGCAAAACAAGACATGGCTTGATGAGTAGTGTGTCGAGAGTCAAATTAAGTAAATTTATAAAAAAATCAATAACATCAGATGGGAAACCACTAGATTATTAAAGAACAAATAGAAAAGAGGCAAAACAAGACATGGCTTGATGAGTAGTGTGTCGAGAGTCAAATTAAGTAAATTTATAAAAAAATCAATAACATCAGATGGGAAACCACTAGATTATTAAAGAACAAATAGAGGGATTATTTGAGATAGAATATTAATGATCTTGAAATGAATGTAAAAAAATAGGAACATCAGATAATTATATCAGGGAATTAGGACAAAGTGAAAAGTGTTTCTGGCTAAAACACTTATAATTAGGAATGAAAATGGGGCTATGATTGCATATTTCTGAAGTATATTAAATAGTTCGAAAATTTACTTTATCCAACTATTAAAATGTATATGCAGAATAGGATATTGAAGAGAATGATATACAGATGACAGAAACATTGGTCACAAAAACAAGCGCATTAGAGGTTGAAATGACATTAGGAAAATTAAAGATATATATAAAGCATCAGATTCAGATGGGATCCCACCAGTACTGATAAAATATGGGGGATAAAATTTAATGGAAAAGATACATCGGTTGCTTAGTGTGATTTGAGATAAAGAACTGTTTCAAGTAAATGGAATAAATCGATAACCATACCAATCTGAAATAAATGAGATAAAATTGATTGCAATAACTACAGTAGCATGGCATTACTTTCAACTTCGTACACAATTCTAACAAATATATTAATATCCACACTTACTGCTTATGTTGAAGACGTAATATGTGTTCATCAAAGTGGATTTAAAATAAATAGGTCCTCAATAGATCCGATTTTTAGCACAAGACAGATTTTAGCAAAAAAATGAGAATATAATGGCACTGTGCACCACTATACGTAGACTTCGAAAAGGCATACGGCTCAGTTAAGAGGGAGAAGTTATATAGTATCCTACAAGAGTTCGGAATTCCTATAAAAATACTGAGACTTAATCGAATGTCCAAATGACACAAAGAGTAGGGTGCGTGTAGGGAAACCTTTTGTTTTTAGATATATTTGAAATTAACAATTGTTTAAAACAAGGATAAAATTTTAGACGATGAAAAATGCCTACAACTTAATGGTATTAATAATCTGTTAGTTTATGCTGATGATGTGGTACTATTAGGCGATAGAGAAGAGATACTAAAGGCCAACATACACACTCTATTGAGTAACAATAAGAAATTGAGACTGGAAGTAAACATCAATGAAACTAAATATATGGTCACACATAGAATATATTTTATAATGGAAATGTACAGTTAATGATAAATGAGATAAAATTTGAGGAAGTGGCTGAATTCAAATACCTAGGAAATATAATTACAAACAGGAATGCGGTGTAAAAACATTGGCTTAATTCTGGAAATTCATACTATTATGCGTTACAGGGATTCTCGTCGTCCCAACTCCTCTCTAAAAGCATTAAACTGATAATATATAAAACTATTATTCTCCCAGTTACATAACATGGAAGCGAAACATTGACTCCTACTTTAAGGGAAGAGAAAAGGTTATGAGTATTTGATAACAAAGTTCTTTAGGAAAATTTTTGGACCAAAGAGAGATGAACAGACAGGCGAATGGAGAAGACTACTTATAACATGAACTACATGATTTTTATGGGAAAACAGATATAATAAGAACAATTAAATCTCGTACACTGCGATGGGCAGGACATGTGGCACGAACGGTGAATGGAATATGGACAAGGAAACTGTAGGAAAACTAGAGGGAAAGCGCCCAGTAGGCAGGCTAAGAATAAGGTGAAAGAATAACAAAAACCATGGTTTGATGATGTAGATTTTATAGAGGAAGATTGGAAAACAGTTCAGGATAGCGATGTTTGTTGAGTTTATGACTTATCTATGTTCGTATTATTTTTGTTTACTTTTATAACTAGTTTCGTTAAAAAAAAATGGAAAGTGATGCATGGAAGTTATTTCACTTCTAGTTACTTTTGTCTCCAAGTGTTCATTCGTGAACTTTGGGTATTTCTTGTTTGAACCACGTATTTTTTTTCTTTCATTTTGTTATGTTTTGCAAAATTTTAGAAATGTCACGCTTGAGCAAAATTACATGTTGAGAATGTTAACATTGCTGGTATTATAAGAAGAATTGTTGGAAGGCTATGTGGTTGAATGGTTCCGAAAGCAATATTTTTCATACAGGTAATAATTATACAGACTTCATAATAACAATTACTAAGTCGGGCCGTCATTTCTGTTCTACTTGCTGTTAGTGAAATCGTACAAGCCACTCCCATTAGATTCGCCTGCTATTTGAAGCAACATCTGTATTCCAGTCATTGTTGGCGAGATTTTCTTTATGTTTGGCACAAATTCTTTGCAAAATAGAATGACTTGGCACGTCCTGAAATTACATTCATTACACGTTTACTATAGATTCTTCTGCCAATTGAACTTTTTGTTTAGGTCGGCCTGTTATTTGATGACCATTTCGTGTTTCTTAGGAATTTAGTAACAGAGTTCATACAAAACAAATCCAGTTTTCCTACAGATTTACAATTCAATGTAGTGTTCTTTTAAAAAGATCCCAAATTTACTTAGAGGTAGTAGGCCCTTACAACAAAACAATGAAAATAATCTTTATAGCAAATAAGCCTCTATACGCATTACTTTCTCCGATTTGGTCTCTTATTATTGATGGCTTAAACACATATATTTCATGAAAATAATGTTGGTAAAGTTTTTTTATTAAGAAGTTTTTTTATTAAGAAGTTTTTTAATCCATAAAACTAAGTTAAATATTAAATTTATAGTAGTGCAATTTTCAAATATCCTGAATTATTGAATTATAACATGTATAAATATCCAATAAAACAAAATAAGTATCCAAAAACATTACGTTGTAATAGTTTTTTTACAAATGTCTCAGGTTGTCTTTCGACATTCCTGGTTTCTCTTCTGTCATGGCGTACTTGTAACCCACTTCTGAAGTTGGGACGCCTGGAAGGCGGGTTACGTTGCCCCGATGATATGTTGGGTGATGATGATGATGATGATGGTGCGCCAAGAGAGTCCCTAATGCTAAGCTTAATCTAAGATGAATATGAATCATGATGATTGCGATGGCCATATGATTTCGGGGACCGTTTGGGCCTTAAAGTTTTCCTGACATTTGTCTTACAGGTGAGGAAAAACCCCGATAAAAACCTCACCCAGAAAACTGTCCCGACCGGGGATCGAACCCGGGCGCGCTGCGTGACAAGGCAGCACGCTACCTCGAGACCACAGCGGTGGACTAATAGTAGAAGAATAAATTTACTCCAATATAATACTCTTTATTATTAATAATATATGTTGTCTCATTATCTGTATTTTTAATCATTTGAATAAATTTTATTCAATATAAAAATCGCATGACTTACTTATGATTTAAATAAATATTATTATTTAATATTTAAAGTTTTTTCTCTCTCAAATATAATTAATTTAACAATTCCCCGAACGCGAGTGACTATCATACAGGAAACTCGAATATAAATACGGATTACTCGTTCATCTTAGTTTTCTTCTTCTTCTTCTTCTTATTATTATTATTATTTTGTTGTAATTTTATTAATTTAGTTTAATATAAACATGAATGTATGATACGAAAATAAGGAAATAAAGGATCTTTCATATATTACGCAATTTTAAAAAATTGCAACAATAAATAAACATGCATCGAAAAAATAAAAAATAAAATTTATTTTTCATCCACATACACTCCCATTTAAGTGCGGAAAATTATATCAAACATATGTGCACAGTCTCGGCAGGTAGTTACTCGGTCTATGAAGTTCGTGATGACACTTTCACAGACATCTCTGTTGACGTCGTTGATGACACGTTGATTTTCTTCCTTAAGTTGAATAAGTGTTTGTCGCTTGTTCTCATAGATTATGAAATTCACATAACCCCATAAAACCTGTCACACATCCCGCGAGACAATAACCCTATTTCATGAACAATTCCCTCAGTCTGTGATCTCAATTCGTTGCGACTTGGAATGGCCTTCCAGATCATGTGACCTTAACGCTACTCCATGTGACTTCCTAAGTCTACGAGAATAAACCACATGCAGTTTTCTAACTTAAGGAAGCAATTCAAAGTGTTATCAACGACATCAACACAGATTTCCGTGAAAGGGTTAACACAAACTTCATAGAGCGAGTAACTACCTGACGAGAAAGTGGAGGTCAACATATGTCTGATATCATTCTCCGCACTTAAATGAGAGTGTATGTAGATGAAAATAAAAATAAAATTCTGTATTTTTTACTTAATTATTGCCTTTATAAAAATTGCGTAATATATGAAAGACCCTATGTGTATGAGAAAATATAATAAAAATAAATAAGAAAATAATTCAGTTTTATGTGCTATTTGTAAAAGTAGACATTTAGACATTTCATTTATTTCTGAAAACACAAAACCTGCATTCATATGATCAATTGGTTTTACAAATCAATTTATATATATATATATATATATATATATATATATATATAGTCCACGCTGTGGTCTCGAGGTAGCGTGCTGCCTTGTCACGCACCGGGCCCGGGTTCGATCCCCGGTCGGGGCAGTTTTTCTGGGTGAAGTTTTTATCGGGGTTTTTCCTCACCTGTAAGACAAATGTCAGGAAAACTTTAAAGGCCAAACGGTCCACGAAATCATATGGCCATCATCATCATCCTTATCATTATCATCGCCACCACTACCATCATAATCCTTCACCTGTGTGGAAAGCAACGGGAAGCTACCACACCTACAATTCCCTAGTAAAGCCGCAAAGCATAGCATGCAAATGCTATGATTGCAGTGAAGGACCTGCCTTCGGGCAGAATTACTATGGTATATACAGGGTGGACCGCTCGAATGGACCTAATTTCAATTGCTTGTTACTGGCAAACGGTTGAAGATAGAAACTTAAAACAACGTTCATATTACAGAAACTCACCAAGTTTTGATATCCAGATCACCACATCTCTATATGAGCCCCAGCAGTCACTGTGACGATATCAAAGCGATGAACAATTTCTTGCCAAGTACGTTGGAGTATGTCTTCTGGAATGTTCTCAATAGCCTCTATGATGCGCTCACGAAGATCACGAAGGTCTTTGACTGGGGTGGTGTAAACTTTATCTTTGACATAGCCCCAGAGAAAGAAATCCAGTGGTGTTAAATCGGGAGATCTCGGGGGCCACGCGATTGGTCCTCCCCTACCAATCCAACGGCCAGGGAAAATGTTGTCCAAAGTCGTACGAACTTCATTGGACCAGTGGGGAGGAGCACCATCTTGCTGGAAAACGATGTTAGGCTGCAGTTGTTCAATTTGTGGAAAGAAGAACTGCTCCAGCATGTCAAGATATGTGGTACCACGAACAGTTTTCTCGGCGAAGAAAAAACGGTCCAATGACCTTATTATGTGACAAACTGCACCAAACATTCATCTTCGGACTATCACGAACATGCTCTTGAATAGCGTGAGGATTCTCCGATCCCCAGATCCGCACATTATGCCGGTTTACCTTGCCTGACAAATGGAAAGTGGCTTCGTCCGAGAAGAAAATCTTGGTCATGAAGTCAGGATCAGCGCCGAGACGGTCCAGCATCGTATTGGCGAATTCCACTCGTTTCGGCATGTCATTCGGCTCCAGACGTTGCACTAACTGCACTTTATATGCGTGCAGTTTGAGGCGTTTGTGGACAATCCGTTGTAATGTCGATTTTGGTATTTGAAGTTCCCGCGAAGCTCTTCTTAATGACTTCCGGGGGCTTCGCTCAAATGCGGCTTGAACATTTGCTACCATTTCATCGGATGCTCTGCGACCACCACCATGCTTCTTCAACACAGATCCTGTAGCTAATAATGTATCACGCCACTTCTTTATGCTTCTAGCAGTTGGAGCATCACGGTTAAACACACGCCGGAACTCCCTTTGAACTCTAATGATTGATTTAAACTCCGCATACCACAAAACAGCTTGCGCTTTCATCTGCGGAGTCGCCATTTTCACAAACAATTAAATCTAAGAACGAGAAACGTATCTTTGTGCCATCTACCGACAGGATTCGAAACTTGGTGAGTTTTTCTGTACTATGAACGTTGTTTTAAGTTTCTATCTTCAACCGTTTGCCAGTAACAAGCAATTGAAATTAGGTCCATTCGAGCGGTCCACCCTGTATATTAAAACAACTACGGTTATCAAAATTGTCGGCCTTTGTCTTGTTAATTATGTTGACACTGAAGAGAACATGCCGCTTGTAATGGAAGCATTTGTTAACAGTAATGTTAATAGTTGAATGCAGGCTTTCACGGCCGGTAATCATGATGTTGAGTGATTCCGGGTTCTGTGGCCGTGGTCCATAGTTGGTGTTGATACCAGACGTTTCGCCCTCAACTGCGGAGGGCATCTTCAGTGGCGAGTGCTTCTAGGCGTGTTTCCTGGTCGGAAGCTCTACTTAGAGTAGTCTACTCTAAGTAGAGCTTCCGACCAGGAAACACGCCTAGAAGCACTCGCCACTGAAGATGCCCTCCGCAGTTGAGGGCGAAACGTCTGGTATCAACACCAACTATGGACCACGGCCACAGAACCCGGAATCACTCAACATCAGTAATGTTAATAGTAATTATAATGATAATAATGATAATGATACTAATAATAATAATAATAAATAATAATAATAATAATAATGCAACAATTTAATTAAAATAAAACAGCAGTATATAAAAGCCTGGTAACAGGATATAGTTTCCTTTTCTTCGCTGCGGTAATATGTCTGAAACTGTATTTGGTATCGTTCAAGGTTTGTTATTTCCCGTTATTCAAATAGTTAGTTCTGCAATAATGAATCTAATTTCTTCAAATTTAAATCTTTTCATGTTCTAGAATTCCCGTTCTCCAACTGGAATAAATTAATATCTCCGACAGTTCTCAAATCTCTCAATCCGGTTTTAGTGTGAAAATGTTATACAGTAGGCCCTTTTGTATTTCATACTCAATTCACTCTATCCATTCTGATTGCAGTAATGAGTAGCTGAATACTAAAACCAGACTTACCCACTTTTAAAAACTTCGTAGACTTAAAAAGAATTATTAATTTACAGAACGCCCACCACTGTAGTGTAGTGGTAATGTCGTTTCCGCAGATGCCTTTGGCCCGAGTTTGATCCTTGGTGCGACAAGTTTTCTGGATGAGAAAATTTCTAAGATTTCCTCATGTGTAAGATAATTTTCAAGAAACTTGAACACTTAAATAGTTTACAAATATCTGGCCATCATAATCATCCTCAACGCATCCACCTTGTCTAGTATGGATTATAAGTAAATGATTTGTCTTGTCGAAAATGTTTGTGTGTCGGAACTCATCATTCATCCGGGAAAATCCTGTATGTTCTTATGTGATCAGAAATAGTTTCACGTGATCCAGAGGTAAACATCTTTTCCCAATAATTCTATTCGCTTGTAAATCCCAGATGACGAGGGGCATGTGAAATTACATGAGATGGAAGTGATTAAATTAAGATACATAAAGAAATAATTTACTATGTTACGATATTAGAATTCCATGATAAACAAGGCTTCCTTGCAAAAATATCTTAAGTTCCAGTGTCGGCTAGATTTTATTTGAACATTAATGTGACGCAATGTTGATCCGTTGCTTAAACGACCGCCTTTTAATTTTCGTGGACGGCGGCAAGACTCAAATCTCGCCTTATAAGGATAAAGGATTCGGATTCGGGAATCGTGAGTCGTGTGTATAACTCCCAACGCAGACATGTTTTATCGAAAGATCGCTTTCGTGACTATTCTAGGAGCATCCGATGTCATACGTTCGGCCTGTCTAGAAACTTGTTATTTTTATTGTTCGTTCCCCATATCCAAGATTTACTTCAATGTATAACTATTTATTTATTTTATTTATTTATTTATTTATTTCACCTGATGGATTATTGACTTTGAGATTACTTTATGTAGCCTATTATTAAATATCGATCATCCAGCTATCGCCCAGAAGTGACATGTGATCAGCATGTCTTATCCCCGGACCGCTTTTCTCAATCTGGAGTTGTTACTACTTATTGTAGATACATAAATTTTTAACGATACTGGCTGCTAGCCTCGACTCCATATGTGTCAATCACAGAATTGAACTATACTGAGAGAGTGCTGGTCCAATGAATTCTTCAAAATCCAATACAAAACTTGCATTCACGCGGGAAACAAATCAACGCCATGCTGCTAGACATATCACAAATGTAACATATGAAAAATTATTTTTACTAAGTTAAATACGTACCCAGACAAAATAAAAATTCGTGTTCTATACTCGCATTGAAATCTCTACATAAAGTTGCCTTATTTTTTTATTTCATGGCATATTTGTGTAATTAAAATACATCTGATGTTATTATTAGGCCTAACTATACATTTTAAATGTTTTGATTATAAATATTTGTCATTGTATAGACAATCTTAAAAAAAAATAGATCTGATGTATTTTTGTGTTAGGTAGGTCGTATTTTATATTGTGTAAAGACGCTCTTGAACACCTAAAATCAGTTTAATAATTCAATTACAGGTGTGAAAGAGTCCACAAATTTGGCAAGAGGTATCTTATTTCAGCTTTGGGGTTGTTTTATATGCTGTAATTCTAAGGCACAAAGTCCTACGGCTGTACTTCCCTTTCGAATAAGACAAGCTCAGGACTTTTACGCTTTTAAACATCCATCCATTCCAATATTTGAATTCGTATTGAAATATCAATAATGTAGAAAACTAGCCTATTTCTATGGCAATATGTTTTGTTATTTCTGTTTAAAAATATATAATTTTCTTTGTAAATCTACCCCTAATGTAAATAACTATATCTGTACATAATTATGTGCTATATTTGAGAGAAATATTAAACTCAGTCTGGCCTATAGAACTCTCAGGTACAATGGCACATTCAGTAACGCCTTCCATTGATCCCTTTCCTATAGTTATATCCGAATCCTGTTCATATCTCCGATAATTAGTCCCACAAGATCTATCTGAATATTATCCTCCCACTTTTGCCTAATTGTCATTTTCTAAACTTTCTCTATAAAAAAAACTAAAAACTTGAATAATATCATCCATTCGAGGTCATCTCAGTCTCCTAGACTTAATAACCCTGAAAATATTATACTAACGATATAAATGTCATGAGTTCCTCTTTGTGATACTTTTCTATTCTCATCATTTATGGAACCGAATATTCACTCTAGAATCATTTATTCAAGTAATTTTGCTTGTTTTCTTCCTTTAATGTTAATGACACCTATAGGTAATGGTATTGTTTTTCGTATTTTAATAATTGGACTATATAATCTCAAAATCATTAATTATAAATTGACGAGAATCTTGGACATGGGGAACAAAAGATAAAAGAAACTATGCTGCAGAAACAAGAAGCTGGATACAAGACTGGATAATATAGGAAACAGGGTCATTAGGAGTAAATTTAAAAATTATAATTATAAAATCGTAAATATAGCAGATAATAGAAACGGAGAAAGTATGTAGAAAAAGTGGATCTATATAAATGGACAAGGGTTTGAATACAGACCAAGGCAAAGAAGATTAAGAGGCTGATACAAAAGAGAAAATTGTCGAATACTTCGACACTGGTAGAGGATAATTGCTGCCTAATCCGTGAAAACAAGAAGTAGAAAAATAATTTTAATCTTTAGATGCTTAAACAAAATATAAGAAGACAAATGTACTTGAATTCAAGGCAATTTAAAATAGGGGCTATAATTATAAAAAATGGGAAAATTATGTTTTGAAATTTATTTTCTGTGAGAAAAATATATTTTCTTCACTGCTTTAAAGAAGACAATTATTTAAAAGCAATAAGCTCTCTACTAAGAGATTGAAGATTATTAGAAAGAAGAAATGATGTAAACAAACCTTTCTCAAAAAAAAAAAAAGGTTAAATTAAAAATATATAAATCTGTGATTCTTCCAGTTATACTGTATGGTTGCGAAGCATGGTCTATTATTTTAAGGGAGGAGAAAATATTACCTGTATTCGAGAAACAAATGCTTATGATTTTTTAGACCAAAGAGAGACGAATATATAAGTGCATGGATGAAATTACATAATAGTGAACTACATTATATTTATTAAATAATATAGTTGCCGGACATTGGCATCTTTTAAAAGAAATCTAAATTTATATTTGCTGTAACCTCGACTTCATCATTACCCAGTGTAAGGTACATATATTAATTGGCGTTTTTCGTATAATTTATCATATTTATACTATTATTATAATTAAAATTATAATAATTATTATTATATTATTATTTTATTATTGTTATTATTATTATTTTCGTAAGTATTATTATTGTTATTATCGTATAAAATGTTGTTTGTACATGAAATTTACATTGCTACATTTAATGTATCTTTAACTGTTTATAATTAGTAGGCTATAGTGTATATCTATATTTGTAAAAATATTTATTTATTTCAGAATAAATAAAACATTGTTGTTGTTATTATTATTATTATTATTATTATTATTATTATTATTATTATTATTATTATCATTATAGTTGTCTCAATAGACTACGTTGGGCACAAGTGACACAAATGGGGAAAGAAAGAGAAACATACAAAACCTTAGCTGGTTGAGTGGAAGAGAAGGCCTTATGGCCTAAACTCTGCCAGCTAAAATAAAACATTATTATTATTATTATTATTTTTATTGTTATTATTATTATTATTATTATTATTATTATTATTATTATTATAGTTGTCTCAATAGACTACGTTGGGCACAAGTGACACAAATGGGGAAAGAAAGAGAAACATACAAAACCTTAGCTGGTTGAGTGGAAGAGAAGGCCTTATGGCCTTAACTCTGCCAGCTAAAATAAAGCATTATTATTATTATTGTTATTGTTATTATTATTATTATTATTATTATTATTATTATTATAATTATTATTATAGGGAACCATAAGGGAAAACTCCGAGAAGTTAGGGCAAGAATGAGGTGAAATAATGATATAAATTATGATTTGAAGGAAGTAAATATGCAGGGAATAATTGAAAAACATTAACGCAGAGTATGGATGTATGAAGACTTCATTTCCGCGAGATCATGAAACACCGGCTTTTATCTGTCAGTGAGTTTGTTAATTAGTTAGGCAATGATGTAAATTCTATACAAGCCAATATGCCCGAATAGAGAATATAAAAATATGTCCAAGTTGTGAAGTGAATTATAAGTTAGAAGAATAAATATTTACACGGATGGCAGGCAACCTTCTCCTTCGCAGTTCTGGCCTTGCCTCGCCTCACAGTTACCGTTATGTTCAACTCAAGCCTCCGCATTACACCACATCCATAAAAAAATTACATTTCTCTCTTCTGCACCAAATACAACAGTATTGTAACACCGCTATCGTCATTCAGCTGTCATCAAAAGCTGAAACCTTGGTTAAAACCATTTTTTTGTTTCTAACTATAGGGTCTTTCTTCTTTTTTTTCGGCATGGGTTCCCTGAAGTAGTCCCCGCCCGGAGAACCGAATGGGGGACTATTTGACCTCCGGAAAATTTTACCCCAGTTGAACCCATATCCGCATTTCTTGACGGTTGTATTTTTACGGTGAAAGATCGTCACTCTTTCGACCAAGGCACTTTTTTCGTCTGGCTTATCACCTTCGACCAGACCGGCATGGGTAACCCTATCGGCAGCAATGCTACCGCCGGCATAGCTCTCGGGATCATTTAAGCACGCAAGCCACTCCATCACGACAAGGTAAAGGAGGTGGGAGAATAACATTAACTATGATTTGAGGGAAGTAGATTATACAGGGATGATTGAAAAGCATTGGCTCAGGATAGGGATATATGGACAGCTTATGTCCTCGCGGCCATGAACCTACGGGTTCGATAGTGCCAGTGAGTTAGTTAGTTAGTTAACTATAGGGTCTTTCATATATTATGCAATTTATAAAAATGCAATAATTAAGTAAAAAATTCATCGAAATATATATTTTTTTCATCTAAATACACTTCCATATAAGTGCGGAAAATTATATGAGGCATATGTCCACCTCCACTGTCTCGGCAGGCAGTTACTCGGTCTATGAACTCCGTGATCACCCTTTCTCTGTTGATATTGTTGATGACACTTTAAGTTTCTTCCTTAAGTTGGAGAAGTGTTTGTGGTTTGTTCACCTAGACTTCGAACTTCACATAACCCCATAAAAAGAAATCACGTGGAGTAAGGCCACAAGATCTGGGAGGCCATTCCAAGTCGCCACCAAATTAAATCACAGACTGAGAGAATTTTCATGGATTACGTTTTTATCTCGCGGGATGTGAGTCAGGTCTGTCAGGTCCAAAGTCTATGTGAACAAACAGCAAACACTTCTCCAACTTAAGAAAGAAATTCAACGTGACATCAACAGAGATGTTTGTGAAAGGGTCGCACCACGAACTTCATAGACCGAGTAACTACCTGCCGAGAGAGTGGAGGTGCACATATGCCTGATATAATTTTCCGAGCTTAAATCGTGTAGATGAAGTAATATATATATATATATATATATATATATATTTCGATGAATTTTTTACTTAATTATTGCATTTTTAAAAATGCGTAATATATGTAAGACCCTATATATCGTGTTTGATTTATTTTTAACACAGAGAACAATTAAAAACTTGTTTTCGAATTTTCAAATAGTTTTATTTTTATTCATATTTCACTATATGTAAAGCTTATTCATGCCATCTGAAATATATATTATGATGTTTTAGCAATATTTGTGAGGTTTAGTTAATACGAGTAGATCAATCCAAAAGTATATTTAATGGAAAAGTAAGGATGAAAGGGGATTTTATCAATATTTCTATTTAATCCTAGGGGATTATTTGATCCTGTTTCATGTACAAATAATAAATGAATTATTACTATCGCTACGATAATAAAGGGTAATAGAAAATTAAAAGTAAAGAATTGAATAATCAATTGAGTTGGTGTTTACTTGATGAAAATCCATATTTATTAATTAAATAAAAATAAAACGTAGTTTTATTTGATTTTCATATTTATTATATAATTCAGTGACAGCTGTTTCGGTACACTGTACCTTCTTCAGACATTTTAACATGTCTGAAGAAGGTATTTATTATATAATTCAGTGACAGCTCTTTCGGTACACTGTACCTTCTTCAGACATGTATTTATTATATAATTCAGTGACAGCTGTTTCGGTACACTGTACCTTCTTCAGACATGTTAACATGTCTGAAGAAGGTATTTATTATATAATTCAGTGACAGCTCTTTCGGTACACTGTACCTTCTTCAGACATGTATTTATTATATAATTCAGTGACAGCTCTTTCGGTACACTGTACCTTCTTCAGACATTTATTTATTATATAATTCAGTGACAGCTGTTTCGGTACACTGTACCTTCTTCAGACATGTTAACATGTACCGAAACAGCTGTCACTGAATTATATAATAAATATGAAAGTCAAATAAAACTACGTTTTATTTTTATTTAATTAGTAAAGAATTGATTTAAAGTTGCATTTTCTACAGCAAATCTCCCTCAAACCCATTGAACGCGGTCAGTAACAATTCATGGAAGAGCTGATTGGGATATGTTTTTGGATGCGATTATATTTCTTTTGGATTCATTTTATTAAGATTATGAATTTGTGCTTTAATAATTTTTGTTGGAGAGTCAGTATTTCGGGCAAGTTATTTTGGTGGCCTTTTTGTATTTATAATTATTAAGAGATACATTCTCTTTTTTTTCAAAGCTGAAAACTTTCATCGGATCCAAACAACAGTGAATTTTCTTTTCCACATAGTTATTAGGTCAGATCAGTGTCTACCAATTTATCCCTTAAATTTGCAATGTATCCAATAGGATATATAAATTGTTTTAATTTATCTAATAGTTTTAATAAAACAGAAGAAAACTAACGATAAGAAATTATTGAAGTGTGTTTTAAAATACACAATATACTTAATAATAACGCTTATACACGATTTCGTTTTCAGTGAGGTCCGCCACATTTAAATAACTGATATGAGAAATCACTGTTTTACCAATATCTGTTTACTATCAAATATATTAACTGAAATAGAGCACCCTACGCTTTTGTTGGTAAAATTATTTTTTTTTGTAGATAACTCTAGTTTTATTCTAGATATGTTGGAGATGATTTTTTTTTGTTGACCACTTTAATTTTATCCCAAGCGTGTTGGGAATTAAAGTTTTTTTTTTCATTTTTTAGTTCGGTTTTCTAATAAAGCGTGTTCTTTTAGTTCTTTGAAACTATTATTTATTTTTTATTTTTTAGTTTTAGTTTTCTAATAAAGCGTGTTGTTTTAGTTTTTTTAAAACTATTATTTATTTTAGCTGTATTTAATTTACCCGCAGATAAACGGTAGATCACACACACACACACACACATATATATATATATATATATATATATATGAGACTTAGATCTGCTGAAATGAGATATCTTCGGAGGACTGCAGGATACACACTACTAGATCACAAAAAAAATGAAGACATCTTAGAAGAATTACACATGGAATCTTTAGAAAACAAAATTTCTGATTATAAGTCAAGATGGATACAACATGTTCATCGAATGGAAGATCACAGAATACCCAAACTAATGTTAAGATATCAACCTGCAGGAAGAAGAAGACCAGGACGTCCACTCAAAAGACTTCTGGATGGTGTTTCTCTTGAGGCCGAAACGGGTCAACGAATGGCCTGAATTCGTGAATGTACCATGATGATGATGATGATGATGATGATATATATATATATATATATATCCATCCATCCATAGTAATTCTGCCCGAAGGCAGGTCCTTCACTCCAACCATAACATTTTCATGCTATGCTTGCAGCTTTACTAGGGAATCGTAGGTGTGGTAGCTTCCCGTTGCTTTCCACACCGATGAAGGATGATGATGATGATGATGATGATAAGGATGATGATGGCCATATGATTTCGGGGACCTTTTGGGCCTTAACGTTTTCCTAACATTTGTCTTACAGGTGAGGAAAAACCCCGATAAAAACCTCACCCAGAAAAACTGCCCCGACCATGGATCGAACCCGGGCCCGCTGCGTGACAAGGCAGCACGCTACCTACACACACACACACACACACACACACACACATATATATATATATATATATATATATATATATATATATAAAATAATTGGAACAAGTAGAGTGAAAGATTTCAATTAGGAACACTTTTACATTAAAACTACTTGGCAGAATTAAGTAAATCAGAATGAGAGTTTTGTCATTCATGTGTTTCTGAAAGTGTAACCTTGGCAACAGACTACTGTTGTTTAGATTGTGTTCCGTCTTAATGTTACACCGTGACCAATTAGCCGATCTTCTCTTGTATCCTCTTACCAACTTTTACAGCATTTTGTTTGTTGTGCTGGATAATTAAGAAACATAAGATTGCCAATTTATTGATCGTCATGCAAGCGGAGGCTAATAACCACTCAACTATCGTTAATGGTCAATAAAATATGACGTCGACTATAGTTTTGTTATGTCCTTAGTTATTATCTTAAATTGTACAGTACTCTGATAATTTATAGCGCATTATCTTCTTTAATCATGACTAATAAACAATAAATATACAGGTACATCAATGGTCGAAATAAAAACAGGAATTTCTCTTGACCCTATATTTTTTTCTTTTAATGTTTATCTTTCATTCTTGATTATTTAAGCCTCTCTCCTTTTGTATGATTTTCAACCCCATCTCCTGTGAAACTTTCAAGTCAATTCCCTGGCCAAGTAGCCTGTAGGCAGACAGCAATGAACTTTGAACTAATGCACTAGACACAAATATAGAGGCGGGCTTCCCTAGATCTGTAGCTACAGTCCAGTTCTCTATCTGTAGCCGTCTTGTAAAACCAAAGGCGCGTGGCAGGAAGGAACATTGCCGAGTGGGGAGGGAACTAGTAGTCATGCAAAAAAAAATTAATAATAATAATAATATTATTATTATTAATAATAATAATAATAATAATAATAATAATAATAATAATCTTCCTTCCAAGTATTAGACCAAGGCCTGTTACGATCCTACAGAAAATTTTCCCTCCAGCGTTTCATAGGACGGCCTAGTGATCTTCGTCCTCTTGGTATATAATTATAAATAGCTTTGGGGATCCGATTTAAGCTGACCAGAGGCTATAAGATGGCAGCCCCATCACTGGTCTTGCCTTCCTTTGGCCAGCAACCAATCGAAGGGACTATTATTATGCTTTCAAGTCTTATACGAGAATTTCCAGGATCAAACTAATAATAACAATAATAATGTTGAGTGATTCCGGGTTATGTGGCCGTGGTCCATAGTTGGTGTTGATACCAGACGTTTCGCCCTCAACTGCGGAGGGCATCTTCAGTGGCGAGTGCTTCTAGGCGTGTTTCCTGGTCGGAAGATCTACTTAGAGTGAGCACTGTGGACGTTGTGGACGTTGTATTAGTGGTGGGTGCAGGGTGAGTGGGCGTGGCTCTTGCTGATTGGCTAATGGTCGTCTCCTTGTTGTCCCTAGTGTTAATGCATTTATTTTCTAGTGTATGATACCAGGCCTTAGCCAGTTTGATACCTTCCTCTTTTCTGTTGATATTTCCCTTATGCTTGTATATTTCTATAGCCTCTCGGTATAATCTAGGGAAATAGTAGGAAGTTGTGGCTAAAACTTGTGTATCGTCTGTAGCAGAACATGCCATTATGAATGGACACCAGATTCTATTCGACGATACACAAGTTTTAGCCACAACTTCCTACTATTTCCCTAGATTATACCGAGAGGCTATAGAAATATACAAGCATAAGGGAAATATCAACAGAAAAGAGGAAGGTATCAAACTGGCTAAGGCCTGGTATCATACACTAGAAAATAAATGCATTAACACTAGGGACAACAAGGAGACGACCATTAGCCAATCAGCAAGAGCCACGCCCACTCACCCTGCACCCACCACTAATACAACGTCCACAACGTCCACAGTGCTCACTCTAAGTAGATCTTCCGACCAGGAAACACGCCTAGAAGCACTCGCCACTGAAGATGCCCTCCGCAGTTGAGGGCGAAACGTCTGGTATCAACACCAACTATGGACCACGGCCACATAACCCGGAATCACTCAACATTATGATTACCGGCCGTGAAAGCCTGCATTCAACTAATAACAATAATAATCGTAATAAAATAAAATTGTTATAAAAACAACGCTATTGTATAACGAACACTTCAAACTTATTAGTCTTCAAAACTATTCAATAACAAATATTTTTATTTGTTTTGTTTTAAATATTGTATAATCGTAAAATTAGTTTTCTATATCTCATTATTTTCCTGTTTTTTTGTATACACTAGACAGGGACAATTTAATATGTCTTGCTTGTATACATTTTATTATTAGTTTTAGTCTTAATTTTAACTAATATTAACTGGTTGTATTATAGATCGTAATATGTATATTAGATATTATCTTTTGATCAAATTTTTACTTAGTGTTTAATATTAGAGTTAATTAAGATTGTTATATTCTTATGTAATATATGTTTGTCCTGGTGAGTGGAAGAGAAGGCCACATGGCCTTAACTCCACCAGGCTAAATAAATCTTTAAAAAAAAATCTTAAATAACACAGAACTAGTAGATACGAAAATTCAACGTGTAGCAAAACTGACGATAGTTGCTGGCAGTATCTGTAACTCTCCCTCCCCTCTTGCCGCACCATATACCATAGACCCTAAAAAAGCGGCTAAAGAAGCCGGAACTGCACTATAGCAATGTATCAGGCCCACTGCCGAAGACAACACCGTGACAAGCACACAGAATAGTGGGGATTTAAATCCTCAACTCCATCCAGAGTTCAATTCGTACCGCCGAATATGGGGTTTCATTGTGTATGTTTTAAATTGCATCTGTATTTTTTCTCTCTTTTCTCCAATTGGGAACAGGCCTTGACCTACCAGCCGGTTGCTATGGCATCACATACTCGTACATGTGTTAATCAAAGAGGTGGACATTCATCCAAGCAGTACAGAAGTGACATGTGGTCATATACGAGTACGTTTGCGACACGACATCTCTGAAGACGTCTCTAGTCTGATGTGATTGCTTTTACTAGCTATTGATGATAATGGTCACGTGGTTAGTGTTTCAAATTTCATTCGATTCTTCTTATTCGGATTTTGATACTTTCGCAATGAAGTACAGGGTTCTTCATTGTTCTTAAGAGACTGACTGGACTCTCAACATTTGTGTATATATTTAAATTAATTAAAAATACATTTGTTAAATGTTCATGCTAATTAAAACCACACTCTTTCTCCTTATACACACACACACACACACACACACACACACACATATATATATATATATCATCCGGTATCATGGCAGCTGTCGCCGTCTTCCGCAAACCAAACGCCATTCCTCTCTGTCAATCCTTTGACCTTCCTCCAATCCTCTGATATTCATAGCTGCTTGTACCCCTTCTATCCAAGTTTTCTTCGGTCTTCCTCTCTTCCTCCTTTCCATTGGGATTCATTCCATAACAATTTTAGGCAATATTTGCTCTGGCATTCTTTTGACATGGCCATACCACTGTAACCTTTTCTTTTCTATGATGTCTAATGATGTCCGGCTCCTCTTGTACACCCATAATTTCCCTTATTACTTTATTTCGTATTCTATCCATTCTAGATTTTCCAGCTGATCTTCTTAGAACATCCATTTATGTACTAAAATTCTTTTCATTTGCCTGGTAGGAATTTGCCAGACTTCAGCACCATATGTTAAAATGCTCTGAATTATGTTTTAATATATTTGTAATTTTCTATTTTTTGTAATATTTGTGCTCCACCAAACAGAGTTTAGAGCATTTATTGCTTGTTTTGTTTGTGCGATTCTATTTTTAATTTCCACTGTGTTATCGCCTGAATGGTCTAATATTGTTCCTAAATAAGCGCGTTCAATAAGATATATATATATATATATATATATATATATATATATATATATGTACATTCAAGGAAAGGAATAGTGTTTGTGTGTGTTTGCGTTTTTATTAAGATTAACATAGCTATAGCATATAGATGCATATTAACATAATATATATTACACAGTTAACAGTATAAATGTATATTTATAGTTCACATATCCATCCATCCATAGTAATTCTACCCGAAGGCAAGTCCTTCACTGCAATCATACCATTTTCATGCTATGCTTGCAGCTTTACTAGGGAATTGTAGGTGTGGTAGCTTCCCATTGCTTTCCACACCGGTGAAGGATGATGATGATAATGATAAGGAGGATGATATAATTTCGGGGACTGTTTGGGCCTTAAAGTTTTCCTGACATTTGTCTTATAGGTGAGGAAAAACCCCGATAAAAACCTCACCCAGAAAAACTGTCCCGACCGGGGATCGAACCCGGGCCCGGTGCGTGACAAGACAACACGCTACCTCGAGACCACAGCGGTGGACCAGTTCCCATATAAAAAATAAAATAAAATTACAAAGGTAATAAGGAATAACTAATATGAATATGGGTTTCTCGTTACAGTAGTCACATGTATTCGAACAATTACTATAATCCAGCCTTGACGTTTTTACTGCATTGTTGCCGATATGGATATTCAGTGGGAGTGGCCGCCTTATGTACCACGCGGAATATTAAAATACAGAAACACAGCCGATAACATTGCAGCAATGTCAAACCTTAGCGGCGTCAAGAGCAGATTGACTGTTGCAGACGTCCACTCTCAATTCAACTATTTCCTTATTGACAGTAGAGGACGAGTTTCTCCCTTTACCTCTCGTTACAACGTCAGGGTCAGAGACCCAGCGGCTGGACTTTAAATAATTTAATACGGTTGAGTAATATATTAAAGTATAAAATAGTACCATGTATTTATTCAAAATATATGAAATTAACATGATTTGTATAATGAAGAATATATGAATGTAAAAGTAAAGTGATCCCACTATAGGGCTAGGATGCCCATGGGTTAAGACTCCTACTGTCTTAAACATATGTGTATATTTAGTATATATATATGAGAGAAGACGTGAAATTAGTGCTATTAATAATACATTAATACATTAGGCCCTATAAATTACGAAAATATCCCTACCATTCTCCTAAAGGACAAAAATATCCCGTACAACTCAGTAGTAAAAAATCTGGGTATCTATATGAACCAACACCTAGACTGGAAAATCCAGGTGAATAATACCTGCAAGAAAGTGTTCTAAATTCTTCACTCCCTAAATAGTTTTAAAAACTTCCTTCCTACAAAATTAAAACAAATACTTGTACAGACTCATAATGCCACACTTCGACTACTGCGACATATTACTGACTAATCTGACAACTGATCTGTCTGACAGACTACAGCGTGCTCATAATGCGTGCATTCGATTAATATTCAATCTCCGTCGTTATGACCACGTGTCTCCTTCATTTCAGGTCTTATCATGGCTACGCCTAAATGACAGAAGAACTTTACATTCACATACCTTACTATTCCAAATTCTGCACACATATTTACCAACTTATTTAACAACACGTTTTCAACATTTATCGGCTCATCACAATTTAGGAACAAGATCACAAGACTCTTCTTTACTTTTGATACCACAACACAGGACCTGTCTATACTCTGAATCTTACACAATATCTATGGCTAGAGCATGGAACTCACTTCCCAGTCATGTCAGGGACTGTCAATCGCTATCATTATTTAAATCCAAATTAACTGATATCTTAGGTTCGACACAATGAAAACATTAACTGCATAACAACTATATAGAGCATTCCATTAATAATCATCTAGGAAGCTACTTACTTTATTTTATATCATTTTAATTTTATTATATTCTATGTTTTGTTAGTATTAGCTAGTATTAGATAACATAATCATTGTATTTTGTTTAGTCTGTATTTTAATATCTTAAAATTGTAATATGTATGTAATGTTTGTATAATTTTACTATTCGCTGGTTGAGTGGAAGAGAAGGCCTTATGGCCTTAACTCTGCCAACTAAAATAAATTATTATTATTATTAATAATAATAATAATAATAATAATAATAATAATAATAATAATATATCACAGTTAATTTAAGTTAGCGACATGGGAAAACAGATTTAATAAGAATAGTTAAGTCCCATAGACATGGGCAGGACATGTTGCACGAATTGGGAATGAAAAAAAGGCATGGAAATTTCTTGTAGGAATGCCAGAGGAAAAGAGCTCAGTCGATAGGCAAATAACGAAATGGGAAAATTACATTAACCATGATTTAACAGAGGTAAATTATAAAGGGAATCATTAAAAATATTGGGCCAGGATTGGGATGTATGGAGAGCGTGGGTACGAACCTTCATGTTCGATAGTGCCAGCGAGATAGTTTATTATTTTAATTTAATGTTTCTAGATATATTTTTATTTCATTTTAAATTTTGAGATGTTAGACCCGTAATATAATAATTCGGGATGTTTAGAAATCATAAAATTACAAACATCCATAATGAAGACTATAGATACAGCATTTTAATAAGTTAAATTTTAGTGACGCTCATTAACACCTCAGACCATTACTGTCGTAATTTAAAACTGGGCGTGAAAGGACCAAGTTTTCCCCCCAGAGTCTTCTTACTTGTGGATTGATGTTCTCTTACATATACGACAACGGGACCCACAGTTCTATATATTTTCAAAATAATTTATACTCAAGATGTTTCGCCCTGAAAAGCCATTGTTTCCATTAAAGGTTTGAACCCGCGAACTTTGGAAGCCGAGGCGAGCATGATAACCTCTAGTCCACAGGAACAGAGAGGTCATTGAGTCATGAATAGAATTATAAATAAATGAAGTAGTAAGACACGCCTTTTTAACTTAAAACTACGTAAAGAATGTAAATATTGAAAATATACAGCATGATTCAGATAGAAAAGAAGGTCAGAGTGAACTGTACTCGATTCCTACGCGAAATTGCTATTCATTGCCATATAGATCATCTAGCAAGAGAAAGCCGTCTCTGCCTTCTGTTCCGGAAGTTTGCAACGTGCTTAGATTATTTTCCAAGTTGCTTGGTAACTTAGCCGATACACTTGTTTTATTTATTTGATGTCCAACCTGTGATCCGTCAAATATCTTTAGACGCTGTCTTGATCGGCTTTCATGGCGGTTAAAATGAGATTTATGTTTCTTGGGTATGACACCGTATCTTTTTACATCATTATGTGTCAACATTTCTAAACATATGCCTACTTCATGCGGTCTCTTTCTCATAATTCTTACTGACTACTCCTTTTGGGGTTGTTCATATCTCTTGCAGACTCCTTCTGAGTATGTTCTGTTTCCTTTTTCTGGGTTTGTTCTTAGCTCTTGGTGGCTCATTCTGGGCTTATTCATAGATATTTTTAGTTTTCTTTATATGGGCTTGTTCTTAGCTCCTGGGTGAGGTTTCTTCGGTGTTTTTCCTCACCTGTAAGACAAATGTCAGGAAGCGTAGGGCCCAAAGGTCCCCGAAAATCATCTGGCCATCATCATCATTCTTATCATCATCATCCTTCACCGGTGTGGAAAGCAACGGGAAGCTACCGCACCTATAATTCCCTAGTAAAGCTGCAAAACATAGCATGAAAATGCTATGATTGCAGTGAAAGACCTGCTCTCGGGCAGAGTTGCTATGGATGGATGGAACCTGTAATGTTGAAGAGCGTCTCTAAATAAAATAGGGACTACAACTGACCGTGAAGGTCCTTAAGGTTTCAGTAGTCCACGATTCTTCTTCACTTCACGGGTTAGGCAAATTGCCTGTTCCGCCTCACAGTTGTTCTGTCCATCTTTTCACTGGCCTTCCTACATTCCTTGAACCTCTTGGCTTGTAGTTGAATGCTGCTCTTGGTAATCTTGTTACATTCATTCATTATTTCCACATGTGTAAACCATTTGTCTATATTCTCTGATTTTCTCATTCAATGGATATATATTTTTAACTCTGTTCTTATATCTTCATTCCTTATTCGATCCAATCTTGTGCAGCCTTTTGTTCTTCTAAGTAAGTTCATTTCTGCGCGTTATATTCTACTTTGAAATTTTTTGGTCATTACCCAAGTTTCGCTCCCATAAAGTAATGCAAGAACTGCCAATGTTTTATAAAACTTCAAACTAGTATCTTTTCTTGTTTTATTCTTTAATGTTTTATGAATAGTTCTGCAAATCATTTGAAATGTCGACAATTTCATATGTATGTCTCTTTCAGTTTTTGTGTTTATAGTAAAATTACAACCCAAACAATTACAATTTGTTACTTTCTTGGTCAACGATAGGTATTCAAACTAGGCAGTAGTTAAATCCTATACTTTGACCATCATTTACTGTCTTGACACAAATGAGTGATGGAAAATCACCTTCGTCCGTTGCCCTGAATTGAATCCGGACCCTACAAACTTTACTGCTTTAATGATAAGTGTTATGTAGTCCATGGTTCATTCCTATCACACTATGATCTCTACAATACGAAACGACAGAGTTAGGTACACCTTGCTATGACGTCACTGTGGCCCTGAATTGAAAGGAGGTTTCGAAAAGAATGCGAGGAAGAGAAACATCTGCCGGCGACTTGTCTTTCATCCCATAAGTGGAACAAGTGCTTTAAATCGTATATTTCGTTGTTGCATTGTTATTACTTTGGCCACACCCATTTATTGGAAGGCCTTGAGGGACAGAAACCTGTTTAGACAAGTGTTTATTAGCATTTTTTAGGGAATGGAACTTACATTTAGAGCCACTATCAAATGCTACTCCTATTTGCTTCCTAATTGCGTTTTTATTCCTCTCTGCCTTTTATGGTCCAAAATCATTACAATCGCTGAGTAGCCTACTATTGCGTAGTGTTATAAAATAAACTAGATTGGAAAGGAAATATCCAGCACTCGAAGACTTTATAGAACCCTCAATTTTGTACTGTCAAATCCCATAGTTTAGATGGTATAATGAATATATATTTGATAGAACTTAGTTTTTATGTTTATGAATATATATTTGATAGAACTTAGTTTTTATGTTTATGAATATATATTTGATAGAACTTAGTTTTTATGTTTATGAATATATATTTGATAGAACTTAGTTTTTATGTTTATGAATATATATTTGATAGAACTTAGTTTTTATGTTTATGAATATATATTTGATAGAACTTAGTTTTTATGTTTATGAATATATATTTGATAGAACTTAGTTTTTAGTTTATGAATATATATTGATAGAACTTAGTTTTTATGTTTATGAATATATATTTGATAGAACTTAGTTTTTATGTTTATGAATATATATTTGATAGAACTTAGTTTTTATGTTTATGAATATATATTTGATAGAACTTAGTTTTTATGTTTATGAATATATATTTGATAGAACTTAGTTTTTATGTTTATGAATATATATTTGATAGAACTTAGTTTTTATGTTTATGAATATATATTTGATAGAACTTAGTTTTTATGTTTATGAATATATATTTGATAGAACTTAGTTTTTATGTTTATGGTTTATGGTTGAAGAGCTCCTTCGAAAATATGTTGTAATCATCAATATCTCTAAATGTGACTTTAAAGTATCATATAATTCCAATGTTCTAAATAACTAATTCACTGGCACTATCGAACCCGTAGGTTCATGTCCGCACGGACATAAGTTCTCCATACATCCCTATCCTGAGCTAATTTTTACAATCATTCCCTGTATAATATACTTCCCTCAAACCATAGTTAATGTCATTCTCCCACCTCATTCTTGATCTGCCAACTGGGCGTTTTCCCTCTGGTTTTCCTGCAAGAAGCTTTCATGCACGTCTTTCAATCCCCATTCGTGCCACATGTCCTGCTCATCACAATCTACGAGACTTAACTGTTCTTATTATGATCTTGTAGAAGATTTCCGGGCTGTTGGCCGTGGTCTTGAGGCTTGTAGTTCCCCGACGTTTCGCCAGAGACTGCGTCCAGCATCCTTAAGGGTTGTCTTGTCACAGTCTCAAGACAACCCTTGAGGATGCCGGATGCAGTCTCTGTCGAAACGTCGGGGAATTACAAGCCTCATGACCACGGTCAACAGCCCGAAAATCTTCTACAAGATCATCATAATAACTCCGGCCGTGAAAGCCTAAGTCAATATATTGTTCTTATTATATCTGGCTTCCTATTAAGACCATGTAGTTCACTGTTATGCAGTGTTCTCCATTCACCTGCCTGTTCATCTCTCTTTGGTCCAAAAATGTTCCTAAGAACTTTATTCTCAATAAGTAAGTATTGCTGAAGTAGGTGACACCATTTACCACTTGAGTGAGATTGACTGTAAGACAGTATTCCTTCTAAAAAATCTCACATAAAATTGTTGCTTAACGACACTCCATTATTCAAGGATGCTATTGAATTATATCGTACACGTAATTGCTACATATTAATCAAACAATGCAGTTTTACACTATTATATTATTACAGATTGTTTACAATTAACATTATACATTTTCAAAATCTTCTAGCGTTTGACACACACACACACACACATATACATATGTGTATGTGTTACACTCCCAGCCGGGCCGGCAAACGACATTCACTTAAAATTTATTGAGGTATAATTTTCTCAGGGGCACGCCGCGCCGTAGCGTAGTGGTTAAGACATTGCGCTACAAGCCGGAAGGTCGAGGATTCGAGTCCCGGTGGAGTAGGAATTTTTAAACTGACCCAAAACTTCTGGCGGCACTATGACCCTGGTGTCGACTCAGCCTCTAACGGAAATGAGTACCAGACGCTTGTTCTGGGGGTAATGGCAGCAGTCACGCAGGGCTGTCAACCCGGCTGACATCAAGTGCCGATTGTTCAGAAAAAGTGGGAGCCTTAACCTTCTACTACCCCAAGGGCCTCCTGAGGCCTGCAGTGGGATTACTTTATAATTTTCTCATCTTATATATATATATATATATATATATATAATAAATTGAATTTGATATTTCACTTTCTTACTTATATATAACATGATAAGACAAATAAATGCTCAGACGGGACTTGAACCCGGACCTCTGGATTTATATCCCAGTGCGCTACTGATTACGCTACTGAGCAAGTCTAGTACAAACATTCATTTTTCTTATATATTTATATTCTCATTATTACAAGATGTAGTGGGAACTCGGTCTCCACTGCCATCTGGTAGCTCCTATCACAAGTAAGCAAATTAAAGAGAATATTTTTACTTTAAAGCAGTGACGCTTTATCGATGGAATAATTACATTTTTGACATTGAGCAATGCAAGCTTAATATGACACGATAAGAAAAAAAAAAATTATATATATATATATATATATATATGTGTGTGTGTGTGTGATCAATGCTGGAATTGGAGAATTGGACGCACGGAACCATTATATGAGAGGTTATGATATTCCCTCACAATATTTATGTATCTGGGATTTGGCTCATGGGCCTATTAAAATATTGTTTTTGAGATAGGCTACATGAGCACCTATAACCTGAAATCCAAAATGCCTTATATTCTCTACTAAAAATTATAACATTATTCTCCAGAGGTTACAAATAAAACAACTTACAGCCTATGGAGGTATAAACACTGCGATTAGAATATTTCTAGTCGGTTCTATCAGTAAATGAAAATTAAAAATGCAGGAGGTTTTTGTGTCGAGGAGCACTAGAACTATCTCAACGGACAATCAAATCTCTAATATCGAGCATCCCATGTGCAAGCACTTTTTGGCTGAACATTTACGTATGCGCTTTGAAGAGTAAGTAAAGGTAAAGTGATCCCACTACAGGCCTCAGGAGGCCTTTGGGGCAGTAGGAGGTTAAGGCTCCCACTTTTTCTTGACAATCGGCACTTGATGTCAGCCGGGTTGTCAGCCCTGCGTGACGGCCGCCTTTACCCCAGAACAAGCGTCTGGTACTCATTTCAGTTAGAGGCTGAGTCGACCCCAGGGCCATAGTGCCGCGGTCAGTTTAAAAATCCTGACCCCACCGGGACTCGAACCCTCGACCTCCGGCTTGTAGCGCAGTGCCTTAACCACTACGCTACGGCGTGCGCTTTGAAGAGTAATACAGCGAATTCCTGAGGGTGGCTGACTATTCTGAAGGAGGAGTTTATTTATCGGAAAAGTGCTATTTTTAATATTTAATACTGCACACACACACACACACACACACATATATATATATATATATATATATATATATATATATATATAATCACTAAGGGGCGGATTTCTATGACCTAAAGAATGGAAAATATGCAAGCACTTATGATCTAAAAAAAAAGGTTTAAAATGACCTAAAAAGACAAAAATATGACCTTATAATTGAATGAATTCTTTACCCATGCTATTTTAAAATAACACCATCAGTACTACAAATCTTCTCCCCAAACTTTCGAACAAAATTCCTTAATTTTACACTCTCAGAACACGTACTTTTAGGCATGGTGAAATCGAACTAAAACAGAGGTCTCAATAGGAATGTAAAGGAACATTTCAGAAGGCTGTTGGAGGTGTGGGTGGTAAAGTGGAGGGAACAAAGCAGAAAACCTGATACCAAACAATTAGGGTGGTAAGGGTGAGATACAAACATTAAAGACTGTCCTCTACTGTCCAGTGCAAACGTTTGCTCCTGTTAAACAGAAACCTTCGAAACAAATGTACTGTGAAACGGACAATTTTTATACAGATACAATGTTGGTTATTTCCAATCGCCTGAGACAAGGCTATTAACCCATTCGCCTCAAAAGACGAGGTAGACTCGCCGGCAGTTAAATGACCTTGAACTCAGAAGATGAAATACACTCGCTTAACTCTACTGTTATATATTTTGCAGTATTTTGTACATCCCGTGGCAGGGTAATCTTTTGTTAAAATTTATGAATAGTAGAAAATGTGTTTTGGCCTTCACCCTTATTGTGATCTCAAGTACCGTTATCTTTTGTTTGTTTTGAAAGTCTCAAAATAGACAATATAATTTAAAATCCGGTTTCTGGGGAAATGAATTGAGCATTTAAACCTGAAGCGAATGGGTTAAAAAAACCAAAATATAACCAAAATATGACTTTATCATAGAAATAAGCAGAAGTATGACCAAAGATCTGAAAAGTGAGAAATATGATTTTTAAGACCCAATAAAAAACACTTAATCTTTATAATGAGTCATATATACATGTTTTTACTTACTTGAAGCTTAGAATATAGGCTTTGGTAAAAATATGACATGTCATAGGAATCCGCCCCTTAATAATCACTATGAATCTTTCTAATACAAGACGTTAGAGAGCGTTTCAAGTTTAATATAAGGCATAGATGGTATGAAAAAAATCAAATCTAAATGATATATTACTAAGCACACAATCTTCCAAAATGTATTAATACTAATACTCCAATGATTGTTTAACTTTTTGTATCATTTTAATTTATAAAATACCGTGTTTGAACTAGTTATATATTTGATTTTTTTAGAGTTTGTGGCGGTGTATTAATTCATTTTAATTCCTTTCCTATTTACCTTGTAACAACTAAAACCTAGCAAGTCAGTAGATTAACCAGGTAGCAAGAGTACTGTCCGAATTTTCCCAAAAAAATTATCTCACAAACTAAATTAAAAAAAAAAACCTAACTCTAAATCTAATGGAACTCATGCTGCATTCAGTGAGTTCCCATCATCAGCAACTGAATCAAATTCGTATCCTCGATATGCTGATCTCTAAGATCCATCCGAATATTATCTTCCTTCTACACTTAGGACTTCCTAACGGTGTTTTCTCCAAGGGTTTCCCCAATAATAATTTAAAAAAAAAAAGAATCTTCTCTCGCCCATTTCAGCTACATGACAATCTCCTTGACTGATTCACAATATTTCAACGATATAAATTGTGGAGTACCTCATTGAGAAGCTTTCTCCATTATCACTCATTTTGATACCTACTAGGATCTATTTTCTAATAAGATAATTTTAACTACTTAATCTCCTCTTAAATGTAAGAGACCGTGTTTCACACTCACACAAAATCATCGACTTTAAAAATAGGTTTAAAAAAACAATTTTTTAAATAAGTTACGATTGTGAAATAGCTCTATTGTGTGTTTACCTTTTTCTTTTCTGTAACTGATAGTAACATAAAACCATAAATTATAAAGATATTATCAGAATTTTTTAATATCTTTAAACGTAATTCAAAAGAACGGATGTTGAGGTAGTTTCTTTGAAATTTGGGAGTCTAACAAATAGCCAGTCATGGGAATAAAGCGTGCTCTGTCATTGTATTGTAAACTCATGTCTATTATTACGTGCAATAACAGCGACTTTCACTTGTCATCGTGCTCATCTTTTTTATTATTTTTCTTCTTTACAAGAAATATGAGTAAATATAAAACTTTCCTTCGAGTTGCTTAGTTTATTTAAGAAATATTCATAATACAATTACTTTTATGAATTATAATTATCGTGGATTTCGTATAAGTTCATTGACCGTTTTAATATGTAGACAATTGACTGGTTTGATAAAATAATATTAAACGTACATTTTCTGGCAGATGAAATAAATTCAAATTTAGACCCACGTTTTATTTTCCTTCGAAAAAAAAAAACCTTCAATTACGAATGCCTAACTTAAAAAAAAAAAAACCTCAAATATTTATTGAACAGTTCCAGAAAATATACAGGCCTACTATATATATGTTTGAGGTTTTTTTTAAGTTAGACAGTCGTAGGTGAAGTTTTTTTTCGAAGGAAAATAAAACGTGGGCCTAAATTTGAATTTATATCATCTGCCAGAAAGTTTATGTTTTATATTATTTTATCAAAATATGACATGATAAAAACATAAATGCTTGGACGGGATTTGAAACCGGACCTCTGGATTGATACTCCAGTGCGCTACCAATTACTCTACCATGCAAATATAGTATAAACAGTTATTTTTCATATGTAGCGCACTGGAGTATCAATCCAGAGGCCCGGGTTCAAAACCCGTCCAAGCATATATTTTTCTTATGTCACATTAAACTTGCATTGCCTAATGTCAAAAAAAATTAACATCGATATATATATATATATATATATCGGTCCACCGCTGTGGTCTCGAGGTAGCGTGCTGCCTTGTCACGCAGCGGGCCCGGGTTCGATCCCCGGTCGGGGCAGTTTTTCTGGGTGAGGTTTTTATCGGGGTTTTTCCTCACCTGTAAGACAAATGTCAGGAAAACTTTAAGGCCCAAACGGTCCCCGAAATCATATGGCCATCATCATCATCCTTCTCGTTATCATCATCATCATCCTTCACTGGTGTGGAAAGCAACGGGAAGCTACCACACCTTCAATTCCCTAGTAAAGCTGGAAGCATAGCATGAAAATGCTATGATTGCAGTGAAAGACCTGCCCTCGGGCAGAATTACTATGGATGGATATATATATATCGATGTTAATTTTAATATATATATATATATATATATATTCATGTTCATATTTATTTCATTTTTAATTATTATTATTTTTGTGCTAACTCTGGGTTATGTATTAGGTGTTGAATTTAATAATTGTCCACCGCTGTGGTCTCGAGGTAGCGTGTTGCCTTATTACGCAGCGGACCCGGATTCGATTCTTGGGCGGAACAAGCTTCCTGGATGAGGTTTTTTTCCTCACCTGTAAGACAAAATGTTAGGAAGCTTTGAGACCCAAATGGTCCCCGAACATCATCTGGCCATCATCATCTTTATCATCCATGTTGTGGAAAGCAACGGGAAGCTACCACACCTATAATTCCCTAGTAAAGCTGCAAAGCATAACCCTAGGGCAGAACACTGTAAATAAATAAATAAATATTTAATCAATTATAGTTATTAGATAATAGTTGATACATTAATTCAACCCTGGTGAAATGTAATTGAAGACCTTTGAGGATTTTATCATCATCATCATCAGCAGCAGCAGCAGCGTCAAGGATTAGACCTGTTAGTCTGTACCGATCTCATGTTAGAATTGGTCTGTCCATCTTTTACTGGGTCTTCCAACATTTCTTCGTCCTAGTGGTTTGTAATGAAGAATCTGTTTCGGAATTCTATTGTTATCCATTCTATTGAAGTGGTCCATCCATTCATCTCTGTATTGTGTAATTCTATTTAATAGTTTGAATATATTTTGTTCTCTTCGTATATTTTCATTTCGTTATCGATCTGTTATTGTATAGCCAACCATAGTCCTCAGAAACCTCATTTCTGACGTTTCTATTCATCGTTCCTGATTTTTGGTTAAGACCCACCGTTCCAGTCCATATAGTAGTGTTGGAACCGCCATTGTTTTATATAATTTTAAAAGTGTCTCCTTTGTAGTTCCTTTGAGACTTCGTTTTATTGTGCCACACATATAATTAAATTTATTTATTTTGTTTCCAAAGTCTTCACTTTTTCTATAATGATACATTGCATCCCAGGTAATTCAAATTGCTCACCTATTCTATTATTTTATTCTCTAGTTGGATTTTAACTCTTAGTGGCTCATACCCTCGAAAAGAGAATTTTATAAATAAAATAATTGCTTAATTCTCCAGGTTATCGATAATATTTTTTAAAAATTATTTCGTTGGGGTGATGGAAAGATAAAAGTATTTTTAATACATTTATGATTAATTATTTGGTATATTGATCAGAAAATATTTTTCTGATGTGCTTGCACTCAATTTTTTTTTCATCTTCAAATATGTATGTATTTAAGAGACATAAGGGTAATTAATTCTCAATAAGTGCTGAATTAAACAGACAAAATACTATTACAGCAGTTATTTAGGTTAGCACATTCAAAATAAAGTTTAAGGTATGAATAGAGATCGGGATCTAATATATAAAATTGAATGCTTGTTTGTTTGTTCGTACTTTATGCGCGGCATACCGTTCATCCGATTGTGATTGAGTGATTTGCAAAATGTTCAGGAGATTCCCGGGATGAACCCTAGGCTATAAGAGAGTTGTGATACTCAACTCCTACACCCTTAAAATCGCCCCTTGTAGTGGAAAACATGAAAAAAGTAGCTTTTTGGACGATTAAATGGCTTACGCTGCCTAAACCATAACAAATACACAACATTAATGTACACAGAATTGAATATCTCAGAAAGCTCTACAAAAAACGTCCGCGACAACATATGTTTATCTTTTACGGATAACTCACAGTAACCATTTTTGTATTTCATTGATGCCAAGAAGAATGAGACAAGTACATAACTTCCTGTGCAAGCATAGCAGCACATGGCTGGTATTCTTTTACGGTTCGAGATAAGTAGATTCCCGGGCAACACTGGGTAATCAGTACGGGGAACCTTAAAATAATTACGATATACATTTATAATTCTTTTTCATTTTACTTATTCAACTAATCATAAGAAGTATGTTAATGTTTGTCTTTCAACTCATTTATGGGAAGAAGACCGGGATGAATAGATTCCCGGACAACGCCGGGTAAAATAATTACGATATAAATTTTTTCTGCTTATTTAACTAAACATAAAACACATTATTTTTCGTATTTCAGCTCATTTATGTCAAGAAGATCGGGATAAGTAGATTCCCGGGTAACGCCGGGTAATCAGCACGGGGTATCTGAAAATAAAGTATAATATTTGTTTTTTCTTTTACTTATTCAACTAAACATAAAATCACATTAGTTTTCATTTATTTGGGCGTAGCAGCGCACGCCGGGTATTAGCTTGATTCGTATAAAAAACTTCAAATTCTTAAAAAAAAAAAAAAAACAATCTATTGCGCGACAGGCATAGAAAGCTCTTGACCTACCAGACGGCTGCTGCCTTGAAAACTACTATACTTCATTAAAAAGTGTGTCAAATTTAATTATTTTTAATAAATTATTATAGTTTTAATCTATTATGTTTTAGGCCTACACTTTTTAAAAATATTTAAGTTAATAGTATGATGCTGATTGCGTAGTCTGTTATTGAACAATCGATACAATTACAGAGAATGGAATTCTGATTAATGCAATATTTGTATTGCAATAGGATAATTGGCTAATAAATAAGAACATATTTATCATAAGTAATGCCACGAGTGATTTCCAATTTATCTAGAGAATTTGGAAATCAAGAGTGGCATTTGTTAGGACTATTTAACGAATAAAATTAAGCTGTTTACTCACAAATCTTTATTAAAATATAGTTATTTCAAAATATTTATATATTCAATGTAAACGGCGATGTTTGAAAACAAATGAGAAACGATAGGTACGCTTCATCTGCTTCTTTTGTTTATCACTGCAACCAGATCATACTATTTATTGCCAAAGAAACGCAATATTGTAAGAAAGCTCTCTAGTGGAGAAAAAATGAAACATATCAAACTGTATATTAATTCATTTCTGATGTCGTATGATGTAAATATGACAATTATATTTTTCTGGATTGTTACCTGGGAAAAAATACATTTAAGAAAGTGCGAACAGTGGTTTCTTTTTTTGGTGGTATAATCAATTGATACAAGTGTTTTTATATTAACTCCCGCATGCGGCATGTGTTGACATTCATGCACTATATATACAATCTGGTAGCCGTATTTCTCATGGGCTCAGTCACTGCAAAATAATGGCCAGACCTGTTCAGAATATTAAAAAGGAGGAGCCTTCTTTAATATGGTAATTATAACACTGATAAATATTTCGTGAAACACGACTCTGATTGGTTGTAAAACAGAAATCATTGAAACGTGATTGGTCATTGACTCCCATTTGGGGCATGAGTTAAATAGTCTCTATAATTTCTATTGAGCACTTTCATTTGATTAATACAAAATAAAGTGCAAGTAAATATGGATAATTTGGAAGCCTACGCATGATTTCCATTTGAAAACCTTCGCTTGTTTACTTGTAAAATTACTCATTTAGTTTGCCATGGTTTATTCACATGTTAGTGAAAGTGGCGATATAATGCAATATACTATAATGTTCTATTTGTCGGCCATTTTTATACTAATGAGTATTGAAATGTGACATGCAACTCCGAATATGTTAAACAGGAGGGGCAGAAGATAGTGAAAGAGCTTCAGAATATTAAAATTCTTGAAGAGTTGAAAGCAAATTGCAAACATTTGCAAATAAATGTAAGAAGAATTAGGCCCCTATAAGAATAAGATGATCAGATACAATTTCAAATTTAGAATTACTCCATGGCTCGAGAGGCCAAGAAATACCAGCCGGCTGCTGGCCTCATCTACACGAGTTAATCGCAGAGGTAGATAATCATCCAGCCAGTATGGGGGGGGTGACATCTGGTCAGCATATCCTATCCCACAGCCGTTATACCTTTTTTGAACCTGAAGCTGCTACTTATTGTAGCTACCCAAATTCTTCAGGATACTGGATGGGCACCGGTCCCATACTGGGCGAAATTCCATGAGAAAATTTATTTCCCCATGAAGGAAATTTACAATTGTGAAATGTAAATAAACAAAGGAAGTTCAATGGAAATAAAAAAAGCAAAGTGGAATTGGATAGGGCACGCATTGAGAAAAGGAGATGAAGTAATGGAAAGAATAGTTTTGGATTGGAACTCCCAGGGTAGTAGAGGAAGACGATGACCAAAAAACATGTAGAAGGGAATAGTTAATGAAGAAATTGTCAGAATGGGAAAACATGAAATGAAGTAAAGAAGTTAGCGAGAAATAGGGTCCGATGAAAATACCTTTGTGAATGCTCTATGCTCTTCGTAAAGAGATGTGAACAATTAATTTATTGATTTATAGAAGAGCTGAAAAAATAGCACCTAAAATAATTATAAAGAACTAGTTAATACCCGGCGTGCGCCTAAATACATGCAAATTAATGTGCTTTTATGTTTAGTTGAATAAGTCAAAGGAAAAAATAATTATAAATTTATATTTTTTAGATATCCCGTGCTGATTACCCGGCGTTGCCCGGGAATCTACTCATCCCGATCTTCTTGACATAAATGAGCTGAAATACGAAAATTAATGTGTTTTATGTTTGGTTAAATAAGTGAGAGGAAAATTTTATATCGTAATTATTTTTAGATACTCCGTACTGTTTACTCGGCGTTGTCCGGGAATCTACACATCCCGATCTTCTCGGCATAAATCAGCTGAAAGACAAAAATTAATATACTTCTTATGATTAGTTGAATAAGTAAAATGAGAAATTAATAATGATGTATATCGTAATTATTTTAATATTGCCCATGCTGATTACCCGGTGCTGCCCGGGAATCTACTTATCTCGATCTTCTTGACATAAATGAGCTGAAATACGAAAATTAATGTGTTTTATGTTTGGTTAAATAAGTGAGAGGAAAATTTTATATCGTAATTATTTTTAGATACTCCGTACTGTTTACTCGGCGTTGTCCGGGAATCTACACATCCCGATCTTCTTGGCATAAATCAGCTGAAAGACAAAAATTAATATACTTCTTATGATTAATTGAATAAGTAAAATGAGAAAAATAATTATGAATGTATATCGTAATTATTTTAATATTGCCCGTGCTGATTACCCGGTGTGTGCCCGGGAATCTACTTATCTCGATCTTCTTGGCATAAATGAGCAAAAACACAAAATTCGTTATTGTGAGTTATCCATAAAAGAATACCCATCACGTGCTGCTATGCTTGCACAGGAATCTACGTACTTTTCTTGATCTTCTTGGCATCAATGAAAGACAAAAATGGTTATTATGAGTTATCCGTTAGAGATAAACATATGCTGTCGCGGACTTTATTGTAGAGCTTTTTGAGATATTCAATTCTGTGTACATTAATTTTGTGTATTTGTTATGGTTTAGGCAGCGTAAGCCATTTAAGCGTCCAAAGAGCTACTTTTTTCACGTTTTCCACTACAAAGGACGATTTTTAAGGGTGTAGGAGTTGAATATCACAACTATCTTATAGCCTATGTTCATCCCGGGAATCTCCTGAACATTTTACAAAAAAAAACCATCACAATCGGATCAACGGTATGGCCGCTCATAAAGTACAAACAAACAAACCAACAAACAAACATACAAACATTCATTTTATATAGTAGATAATCCGGGAACACATCTGAAAAGTTCTTCTTCTTCTTCTTCTTCACTTCCTGGTTTAGGCAAGAGTTGCCTGTTCCGTCTTCACTAATAGATCTAAGACCATCTCTTCCGAGGACGTCCGACATCTCTTCTTCCTCTTGGAAAATAATGGAAGATTTTATTTGGTAATCTTCTTTCTTCCATTCTTTCTACATGTTCTTTCCACTGCATCTTGTTGTTAAATATCTTTTCTTTTATGGAGTAGATCTGCAGTTCTTCACGGATATCCTCGTTTCTTATCTGGTCCATTCTAGTGCAGCCTTTTACTCTTCTTAAAAATTTCATCTCGGCTGCTTGGATTTTACTTTCTTGTTTGGTAGTGGTAATCCAACATTCACTCCCATACAAAAGGACAGGGACAGCCATTGTTTTATAAAATTTTAATTTTGTTTGTTTATGGGCTTTATTATTCAATGTTCTAATCTGAAAAGTTATCAAGTGTAATAGTTGAAATTAATGGAACAAAAATGAATGTTTTTTCTGTCTATTGCAACGTGAACAATATATATCTCAGAAATAATTATTCCCAAACAAATTGACTATACAAACATCAGGAGCATTTCTGTGCTAGTTGCGAGATAATAGGATACTTGAACGTGAAGTTTCGCATATTACGAGCGAACGTTATAATCTCTGGAGTCCGTTTTATGCTAGATTCGGAATTGTGCCGTAGAATAAATCTGTTTTCTTCACGCAAAATCCAATTATTTCACATTATCAACAAAACGATCAATTATAACGGGTATAAGAAACTGAATATGATAGCGATAAAAAATAACCTAAATTATTATATGATAGTTTGATTTTTCACATCCATATGGTGTTTATTGCGGCAGAGTAATTACAATGTATCCCACAGCCATGGGAAACATTTACTGACAGATACCAACTGGTTTGCTTTCACATAAAACCTGTCTTAATAAACTATGAACAGGTACATTTATGAATTATTAACCATATGAACTTACTCTGTCTAAAGAATAGTAATCATGATGATGATGATGATAATAATAATAATAATAATAATAATAATAATAATAATAATAATAATAATAATAATAATAATATGGGAATATTCATTAAATCCCACTTGATGTGAAAACAGGTCAAAAGGCTTAATTTCATGAAGTAGAAGAAGAAGTAATAATAAACGAGGGAGGATGAGTTAGGTGGCTAAGTTTTAGAATCGTATACGGTACTCCACAGGTATCATGTCCAAATCTCAATGTCGGCGAAACTGAGTTTATTTCTGTATCGAGAACATTATAAGAATCAAATCTTAATTTAGTATTTAATATTAGAGTTGATTGTTATATTTTAATATAACATTAGGCTCAATTCTGGAAATGCATGCTATTATGCATTGCAGAGACTTTTGATGTCCCAACTCCTTTCAAAAAACGTTAAGCTGAAAATATATAAAACTATTATTCTACCAGTTATATTATATGGGTGTGAAACATGGACTCTTACTTTAAGGGAGGAAAGGAGATTACGAGTATTTGAGAGTAAAGTTCTTAGGAAAATTTTTGGACCAAAGAGAGATGAATAGACAGGTGAATGGAGAAGACTACATAACAATGAACTACATGGTCTTTATAGGAAGCCAGATATAATAAGAACAGTTAAGTCTCGTAGACTGCGATGGGCAGGGCATGTTGCGCGTATGGGGAATGAAAGACATACATGGAAACTTCTTGTAGGGAAGCCAGAAGGAAAACGCCCAGTTGGTAGACCAAGAATGAGGTGGGAGAACAACATTAACTATGATTTGAGGGAAGTAGATTATACAGGGAATGATTGGAAAACATTAGCTCAGGATAGGGATGTATGGAGAGCTTATGTCCGTGCGGCCATGAACCTACGGGTTCGATAGTGCCAGTGAGTAAGTAAGTAAGTGAGTATGTTCGTTCTGGTGAGTGCAAGAGAAGTCACATGGCCTAAACTCCACCAGGCTAAACAAATAAATAAATAAATAAAAATAAATAAATAATACAGAACCTATTACATACAATTAAAATATTCTAGACATGGTATGATGTTGGATGTTAAACCATCTATAGAACATTTTAAAAAATAATAATAATAAATCACTGGTTCGTCTCGGGATGAACGTAAGCTCTCCATATATCATCATAATTCCTGTATAATTAATTTCCATCAAATCATTGTTAGTTATTCTCCGACCTTATTCTTGGCTTTACCTATTAGACCCTTAATAATAATAATAATAATAATAATAATAATAATAATAATAATAATAATAATAATGATTATGATTGATTATGATTATGATGATTATGATGATGATTATGATGATTATGATGATGACGATGATGACGACGATGACGACGACGATGACGACGATGACGACGACGATGAATGATGATGATGATGATGATGATGAGAATGATGATGATAATAATAATATGGCGTAGGCGATTATCATGTCCAGGTGGTTTTTGGAGACTATTTGGGACTTAAACAATCCTGACATTTGTCTTAAGATAATTAAAAACGTTACACACACACACATACTTTTTTTTCGATAACATTTTTGCTATTATAATTTATTTTTTTAATACTTTACAATTTTTCAATAATAAAATTCATTCTTTAATACCGTTGAGATGGATAGTCATATGATAATTAAAATATATACCTTTTTTTGGCCAGTGCCATCGTCCTCAACTTGTAAAAAGAAGTTTCAACGTAAGGTTTAAGGAGAATCGCAACGATTTCGTAAACGCAAATGGAAGGTGTAATTATGCAAAACACATAATAAACGCCGGTCATTGAATGAATTCAATAGAAGACACCCTAACAGTAAAACACAAAGAGGGAAACTCGATAAAAATCAACATATTGGAAGGCCTTGAAATTAGCAGAGAGATAGATAACAAGTTGTTTATAAATGAAAGCACTCCCCGAGTAAACAACCCGCTATACGATATCGTCAGAAAGAACACATCAGTTACGGACAACACTGCATCAAGACCAACATCATCAAGAACATCTCAACAATGAATTATTCCTGCTGATAATGGAATAGATAGGCTATTCTGAAAGGCCTTCAGGAAAAGTAAAGCACGCATATATTTTTTACAAGTTGAGAACGATGGAACTGACCAAAAAAAAAAAGGTATATAATATATTTACAAATATATTACAATTTTATATTCATACATTTACAATTTTTGTTTTAATGTTTGAGGTTTGATTCTGAAAATATGTTTGACTTCACTTTTATTTTCAAACGCTTGAAGATCTTCTATCATAATGCAACTAAGGTCATTGAGTTATAACACTAGACTTTACGGTTTATTTCTATTAGTGCTTGTATTATCGTAAGTATTATTATTGTTATTATCGTATAAAATGTTGTTTGTACATGAAATTTACATTGCTACATTTAATATATCTTTAACAGTTTATAGTCCACCGCTTGTCGTCTCGAGGTAGCGTGCTGCCTTGTCACGCAGCGGGCCCGGGTTCGATCCCCGGTCTGGGCAGTTTTTCTGGGTGAGGTTTTTATCGGGGTTTTTTCCTCACCTGTAAGACAAATGTTAGGAAAACTTTAAGGCCCAAACGGTCCCCGAAATCATATGGCCATCATCATCATCATCCTTATCATCATCATCATCCTTATCGTCATCATCATCATCATCACCACCACCATCCTTCACCGGTGTAACGGGATGCTACCACACCTACAATTCCCTAGTAAAGCTGCAAGTATAGCATGAAATGCTATGATTGCAGTGAAAGACCTGCCTTCGGGCAGAATTACTATGGATGGATGGAACTGTTTATAATTAGTATAGTGTATATCTATATTTGTCAAATATTTATTTGTATTTGTGCTGGTTTAGTGGAAGAGAAGGCCTTATGGCCTTAACTCTGCCAGAATAAATAAAACATTATTATTATTATTATTATTATTATTATTATTATTATTATTATTATTATTATTATTCATGTGCATGCTTCATCCATTGTCATTTGATGATGGTTTGAATTAATATTTTGGAATTTTATACTTAATTTATTTTTTGTAAGAAACATTGAATTATGCAAAATGAGAAATGCGGATGTTCTTGACTACAAGAACATCAAATATTTTACGTTATAGGGCATACACTATCTAGATAAGGGAATACTTAGCAGCAATATCTTCACTGCATGGATCGAACGTTTATCCCAATTCAGATTTTAAATTACCATCCCAGAGGAAAGAGATCTTTAGGAAGATAACTTGTAGATGGTATCAGACCGTAATAAACCACCAATGCCTGATGCAAGGCAAGATAATGATCATGATGACATTAATCAATAACGACAATATAATAATTAAAACTCTTTTTTAATGTTTTTTTTTGTAATATTACTAAATTGTAAGATGTCTTGTGCAAGTTAATTGAATATTCATTTTTAATGAAATACGAAAAGATGATTAATAATAAGTTGGTAAGAGGCACTCGAAAGAGCATTAAGTTATAAGTTTATGATTTGTCTTTTATAAGTTCGTTCAGTGATCCTGTCCATATTCTGCATTGTTTGTAATGGTATCGCTCACACTTTTGGTCGCATATCTTGCATTCACACGAATCACTCGGTTGGTGGAATTTTGTATTTTTGCACAAAGATGATTAAGGATGTATTATTTTGATTGAATCTCCAAAAATGCAAACCCTATTTCACCACCCGGTATGTTAGGGTTTTACGGTATGTTAGGGTTTTACGGTATGTTAAGGTTTTTGTTACAATACAATTAATTATTTACATTAATTTAGATTGTGCTTAATTTCTAGCGTTACATATCAATAATAGTGTAATATAATATGAACTAATTAATTAATTAATTAATTAATAAACAAAAACGAACTCAAAGTCTCTTAAAATTATGATAGATTAAGTCACACAGCTTCCTATAGCAACACTTCTTACATAAAATATTTGACAAAGGCAGTTGAAATCTATTTTGGTAATAACCTAATTTTCAAATAAATTCATGTCTTTTGGAATCAAATGCGGGACAATCAAATAACATATGTAAGATAGTCTGGCTGCATTCTTGCATAATTCAGATTAAGGGGACCGAATGGTGAATTTCAATTTTTGTTTAGTTTTCATCTGATTGTTTTGAATTTTGTATTACATACATTATGTGTTTATAAAAACGTTTCTGTGAATTTTGGTGTTTATAAGTAGAATAGTTTCAGAATTATGATTTTTTAAAACCATTTTTTAAATAATTTCTAAACAAATGCTCCTAACGATGCATTTTTAAATATTTTCGGATGAAATTTGAAATTCAGAGTCTTTATGATTTCGCTAAACATATTTGCTATGCAAAAAATCATAAAGGGAGGATACTGCTTATTTTTCATTTCTTTTGAAAAAAAAAAAAAAACAAATCACTCATTTTCCATACGTGTCTTAGTAACTGAATAGCAAATGTGAATTAGCATATATTGTTGGAGAGTCTAACCACAAAATGTCACTTTGATAGCACAAAAAGTGCATCGTAAAGAGCATTTTAAGTTTTGGAAAATGTCAAAGAATGGAAACGAAAAAAACGCATATTAAAATTTAGGTATTAATGATGACCACACGTGCAGGGGTATTTAAACGCTTACGTCACGGACTCAATTTTGCTCCTACAATAATAATTTTTATATGAAAATGATAATAAAAAATCAGTTATTAAAAAGTAAATAAACAAAAAATGATTTTTTTTGTGATTTTTCAACACTTTCACGATTCGGTCCCCTTAAGGATATAATGGAACGTAGAAATCAAATTCCAACCCATGATTTGCCTTGAAAACTGAGGAAAACCATAAGAAACTCAAAACAAAAAGAACATTTGATCGGTTCCTTGATCTAAACTCGTGACTTTCTAAATATGAGTTTCAAAGGATACTGATTGAGCCAATTCATTCGGTACAGAGGAAATTATTTGCATGGTACTGTATCAGTAAATTGTGAAATATTATGATTTATTTCATACACTACAGAATGTTGTAACGTTTCCGCTCGTTTCCCGATTGTGACATTAATCTCCGCTCTAAATGACATAATGAGACTTTTCACGGGAAGTACGCTTCAATATCTGTTTCTCAAACCGTGGTTGTAAAACCTTCAAAATGTAACGTTTAATTTCTACTTCATAATCAGGTGAAAAATATGAGACAAGGTTATTACTAAACATTCTAAAAAAGTACGTAATAAACGTTACCGTAGTATGAATAAACTTTTAATATCTAAAGCCCTTAAACAGAACGATGAATCAATTGATTTGGTGTTTACTTGAAGAAAATCCATTATGTTTAGCGATTCAAAATAAAATAAAACAAAGTTTTATACGATTTTCATATTTATTTTAATACAAATTTGTTACAGCTGTTGAAACAGCTGTATTTTGTACATTCTTCAGACGTCTGAAGAAGGTACAGAGTACTGAAACAGAGCTGTAACGAATTTGTATTAAAATAAATGTGAAAATCATATAAAACTTTGTTTTATTTTATCACTTACTTAATACAGGCTTTCCACTTTACAGCAGTTTGCCCTTGATTCCTGCTTTCCAGACATTCCTATCTTCCCATTGTCCATCTTCCATACCCCTCTTCATCATGGCATCATATATTCCCTCGTACCATGTTCTTCTACTTCTTCCCCTTCTGCTTCTGCCTGGTACCATCCAATCCAACACCTGTTTAGGCTACTGGTCTTCCGGCATCCGTTGTACATGTCCATACCATTGTAGAGCTCTCTTTGTTATCCTATCGATAACAGTTTCCTGTGCATCCATTTCTTGTCTGATATATGTATTTTTCGAATATGTTGTAGCCTGGATATTCTCATACTTCTCCGTAATCCATCCATTTCTGTCGCCAAGATTCTTTTCTGCATCCTTTAATTTATTGTCCAGCTTTCTGATCAATATGTAAGTATACTTTCTATTATTGTCTGTATAATCCCTTTTTTTGTATTTCTGGTCAAATTTCTATTCCATAAAAGACCATTCAGGGATCTAATCGCCTTCCTTGCACAATTTACTCTCTTAATAATATCTTTTTCACAAGTACCAGATTTATCTATTATAGATCCAAGATATTTAAATTCTTCAACACGTTTAATTATCATATTATTTATTTGTAGGCCTTCTGAATTTCCTCCGATTACCATATATTCTGTTTTAATATAATTTATCTTCAGTTCACCTACCTCAAACACATCGACCAACTTTCTTATCATATATTCTATATCTTCTTTATCACTTAAGAACAATAAATCTTAACTGATACAAAACCATAATTTTACTAGCATTTTTACGCAGCTGAAACCTGCAAATTTCACAAAAAATCAGAAATATTGCTTATTGCTTTTGAAAATAAAATTTTACGAAAAAAATTGGTGCTGTTAAAGAAAATGAGAGAGCAGAAAATTACGAATCTTGTAACAGGACTACGATGACTTGATCACACGATAAATAAAACGAAAACTCTAACAAAAAATACCTCACTGGCACTATCGAACCCGCAGGTTCATGGCCGTACGGACATAAGCTCTCCATAACCCCTATCCTGAGATGTTTTCCAATCATCCCTGTATAATCTACTTCCCTCGAATCGTAGTTAATGTTATTCTCCCACCTCATTCTTGGTCTACCAACTGGGCGTTTTCCCTCTGGTTTTCCTACAAGAAGCTTCCATGCACGTCTTTCATTCCCCATTCATGGACAATTGTCCACGAGGTAAAAGACCATTGGACAGTACATACATCCCTATCCTGAGTTAATGTTTTCCAATCATCCCCTGTATAATCTACTTCCCTAAGATCATAGTTAATGTTATTCTCCCACCTCATTCTTGGTCTACCAACTGGGCGTTTTCCCCTCTGGATTTCCTACAAGAAGCTTCCATGCACGTCTTTCATTCCCCATTCATGGACAATTGTCCACGAGGTAATAGACCATTGGACAGTCCATACATCCCTATCCTGAGTTAATGTTTTCCAATCATCCCCTGTATAATCTACTTCCCTAAGATCATAGTTAATGTTATTCTCCCACGTCATTCTTGTCTACCAACTGGGCGTTTTCCCCTCTGGATTTCCAACAAGAAGTTTCCATGCACGTCTTTCATTCCCCATTCATGGACAATTGTCCACGAGGTAATAGACCATTGGACAGTCCATACATCCCTATCCTGAGTTAATGTTTTCCAATCATCCCCTCTATAATCTACTTCCCTAAGATCATAGTTAATGTTATTCTCCCACCTCATTCTTGCCTACCAACTGGGTGTTTCCCCTCTGGATTTCCAACAAGAAGCTTCCATGCACGTCTTTCATTCCCCATTAATGGACAATTGTCCACGAGGTAATAGACCATTGGACAGTCCATACATCCCTATCCTGAGTTAATGTTTTCCAATCATCCTCTCTATAATCTACTTCCCTAAGATCATAGTTAATGTTATTCTCCCACCTCATTATTGTCTACCAAATGGGCGTTTTCCCCTCTGGATTTCCTGCAAGAAGCTTCCATGCACGCCTTTCATTCCCCATTCATGGACAATTATCCACGAGATAAAATACCATTTGACAGTTAGGAACACTTGGTGTATCATGATCTCACGCGAAAAGAAGTTCATTTGAAGGAACCGGACAACATGGAGTTGTGGAGAACATTTATGAATGAGGCAGAAAACTAACCACAATTGATTAATGATTTATTAGGTTATTAATGTTTGATTGATTGAATTATTAACATTATAATCAACCTGCGGGAAGAAGAAGACCAGGACTCAAAAGACTTTTGGATGGTGTTTCTCTTGAGGCTGAAACAGGTCAACAAATGGCCTAAATTCGTGAATGTACTATGATGATGATATAATTGAGCCTAAATATCTCTGACACACTTTTCATTGGTTTATCTCCTTTTTTTTAGGAACTTTTAGATGCCCCACAATAATTATTACTGTGTCTTAATGATAGGCCTCTATGATTGACGGAAGGTAATTCTAATGATGAATCACATACATATTTAAGTTACTGACCACAAAAGAACAAAGTAACCTTCTCGGATGAGTGATCAGTTTAATTTTGGGACCAACTCCAAAAAAAACACGAAGACAAGTTACGCCATTCACTCATAAAAAAAGACTAATATGGCGTAGGCGATTATCATGTCTAGGTGGTTTTTGGGGATTTACACAATCCTGACATTTGTCTTAAGATACGTAAAAATGTTGAAAAAACCTCACCCAGTAAACTTGTTCTAACTACCGACAGAACCCGGACGCTGTTATAGAGGTAACGATGTAAATCCTAGACAATCATTGCTGTGGATATATCTAATTAAAAACAACTTTGAAATCAAATATTTAACGATACAAAACTGCCAGAAGGAAGATATTAGTATTAAATTAAATAGATTTTACAGAATGTGTGGCACTATAAGGCGGACACTGAAAAATAAAGTTTGAGGAGCACACAACTAAAATTTTACAAAATTATGGCAGTGCCTGTCTTAACATATGCAAGTGAAAATTGGACTCTTAACCGTTCAGACAGAAGGAAAATAGAAACTGAGAAATGAAGTTCCTACGTTCAGTAGCAGGTGTGACAATTTTGGACAAGAAAAGAAGTGAGGGTATTAGGAAGGACTTAAATATTTTCAATTTAACAAATAGAATTGACAACATGAGAAACAACTGGTATGAACATGTCAAGAGAATGCCTATAGATAGAATCCCTCAGCTGTTACTAAAGTACAAACCAATAGGACATAGAAATGTTGGACGCCCATTTACTAGATGGGAGGATTCATTAAATCCCACTTGATGTGAAAACAGGTCAAAAGGCCTAATTTCATGAAGCAGAAGAAGAAGATAAATTCAACTTGACTTCTGCCAAGAACTTCAAACAGATGTTCTGTCACAGGATTTGCAACTACAAAACGTTTGAATATAAATCTTAAACAATTATAAACAATTGCAATATATAAAGAATATTGCAGAATATCTGACTTCTGCACATGGGGTTAAATACAGAGTAGAACATAGCTTTACAGACGAACATTCACGGATTATTCACAGATTTTTGGCTAAGTTTTTATTTAATGAACCCTTGGTCTTCTGTGATTTATTACATAGCAAAGCCTTGTAGGCTTGTATAATCTTGTTTGGACTGTGGTAAGATGTATTCTGACAGACCACAAAGAAGCATTAATTAAGTATTCATTATCTGAGGTAGATATACCTACTGAAATTGATTAATTTTAATTTTTATCTTTGTAATTTACCAGAACACAATTCATTTCACGGTCCAAAGGGCAAGTTTTGTGTATAACACATTAACAACACATTGCTGTAATAAGTCACCTGTACCTATGGGAGAAAACTTTTTCTTGTTGGATTTCGGCCAGCATGCTATTATGCATTACAGAGACTTTTGACGTCCCAACTTCTTTAAAAAAAACATTAAACTGAAAATATATAAAACTATTATTCTACCCGTTATATTATATGGATGCGAAACATAGACTCATACTTTAAGGAGGAAAGGAGATTACGAGTATTTGAGAATAAAGTTCTTGGGAAAATATTTGGGTCAAACAGAGATGAACAGACATGTGAATGGAGAAGATTATATAGCAGTGAACTAGATGGTCTTTATAGGGAGCCAGATATAATAAGAACAGTTAAGTCTCGTAGAGTGCGATGGGCAGGACATGTGGCACGAATGGGGAATGAAAGACGTGCATGAAAGCTGCTTGTAGGAAAACCAGAAGGAAAACGCCCAGTTGGTAGACCAAGAATGAGGTGGGGAAACAACATTAACCATTATTTGAGGGAAGTAGATTATACAGGGAATGATTGGAAAGCATTCGCTAAGGATAAGGATGTATGGAGAGTTTATGTCCGCGCGGCCACGAACCCACGGGTTCGGTAGTGCCAGTGACTTAGTTAGTTAGTTAGCTATATGGCCCGTACCCAACGAGAATCATTAGGAATAACTAGAATAAGTAGCGGCTTCAGGTTGAGAAAGTCAGCTGTAATGTATGGGGATCCGACGTGAACCATATAGGCTACTGGCCGGATGATCTCCACCTACTGTATGTGTAGATGTGAGCCTAACAGCCAACTGGTAGGCCAAGGTATGTCCAATTTTGTCGCACCTTAGAGAAAAAAGACATATTATAGTTTGCTTATATCAAAATATTCGGATAATTATCATAAGTAACGCCACGAGTGATTTCCAATTTATCTAGATAATTTGGAATTCAAGAGTGGCATTCGTTAATACTATTAACGAATAAAATTAAGCTGTTTACTCACAAATCATCGTTTAACTATAGTTATTTTAAAATATTTATATATTTAATGTAAACGGCGATGTTTGAAAACAAATCAGAAATGTGAGGTTATGTTCATTCACTGCTGCTTGATCATATTATTTATTGCCAAATAAGATCGCAATATTGTAAGAGTGCACGCAAGTGGAGAAGTAATGAAACACATCAAACTATATATCATAATCAACATTACGGGTTATTCATTTATTTTTTTAGTAAACAACTCAGTAAAATCAAGGAATTTTTTCATTATTTGCTATATTCAGTGTATTTGTTGGAGAAAAATATTGCTTTGACCTATTCAGAACATTAAAAAGGAGGAGCTTTCTTTATCACAAAAGCAGGAGCTGATAAAGAGAAATCGATAAAGAGCGAGGTGAAACACGACTGTCATTGGTTGTAAAACAAAATTCATTGAAACGTGATTGGTCATTGACTAGCATTTGTGGCATGAGTTAAATAGTCATCAAGAACCTGTGAAATTTTGTGAACAGAGTTCAGTTCTAGATAGATAGATCATGGGTTGATTAATGTCTTTGACATCGATTCTAATAGCCAATGTTATCGGTCCATCCAATATCCTGATTGTAGATGTTTCAACTTCATGTATAAATATATTCCCTGACTCCAGGAGATTTTAGGTCTTCCTCTGCCTCGTCTTTCCTCAGGTTTCCATTCCAAAACACATTTTGGTACCCGATCCTCTTCCATTCGCTGGACATGGTCCGTACCGTCTTAATTACTGAGTTTTAATATTATCTAAAATAGTGTCTTCAATCTTAATTTTCTCCCTTATAACTGAGTTTCTAATTTGTTTTCTCTTCTTGAAATTCTTGCTGCCCTTCGTATAAAATCAATTTTGTTAACAAAAAATATTTATTTTTGTTGTTAATGGCTAAAGTTCTGCTCCATAAGTGAAGATGCTTTTAACAATTATGTGATATATATTAATTTTATTTTTATTACATATATTTTTCCCCACAATATTCTATTGAGGCAGCAATTGCAAATGTTCATTTATTTTTCTATTTCTTATTTCCTCTTCATAACATTAATTTTTATTTATTTTAATTCCAAATATGTGATCTCACTACAAGAGTTCAGTTCTGTCATGTTAAAAAAAACTTCAAAGTAACCATATTTCAGTGTAAAAAGTGTGTTTTATGATTCAGAGATTCGTTTTTCTGTTTTTTGTTATATTCAAATTATTCCTATAGGCCTACCTTCAGCAGAGAGAGAGACGTTAAACCAGTTTTTGACCTCAAGCCAGATATCCAGCAGAATCTGTGGTGTGATGTAATAATTTGATTCATTTTGAATTTCAAATGAGTAAAGTTCTCTACAGATGTGCGGCACACTTGATCTTTCATAAAAATAAATAAAATAAAACAAAAACTGAGAAGTGTGAGTTCAAGCAAACGTCTTAATTTTTTAGTTCTTCGCGCCATACATTGCCACATTCCAAACAAATGTCTTCTTTATTATTTATTATAATAATTTATATTTTATTATAATTATTTTCAGATAGGCTCAAATATTTTTCCTTCTTTAGCCTTTACTATTCTCTGAATGTTTTCTTACAAGTAGCTCTATTGAAACATTTTACTGCAGAATGTAAGACTAAATATATTCCATCTTCCATCAAGGAATGTACACATTATCCATTGCAAATTGTAATAGATTATTAGAAATTCCAAACTGTTTATGCGTTTAAATATGTGGGGTCAGAAATTACTTGTAAGAATAACAACCATATAAAAAATAAAAAAAACGCATAATAGCTGCAATCAGATGTTTCTTTGGACTTAGAAAAATTTAAGATCACATTTAATAACAGTGAAAATTAAGATACTGATTTATAAAACTCTTATAAGATCAGTAATTACATAAAACATCAGAAACTTGGACTCTTTTAGAGCCAGATGAAAAGTCTCTGGCTACTTTTGAAAGAAATATGTTAAGAAATATTTTTGGGGCTGTGAAACGTGATATTTGGAGAAGGAGAAATTGTATGAATTATATAAGGAACCCGATTTAGTGAACTATATACAAATTAATAGATTGGCCTGGGCTGGACATTTGATACGTATGGACAATAATAAAACCGTTAAATAGATATATATAGCACAACCATTACAAACCAGAAAAGTTGGAAGACCAAAATTAAGATGGGAGGATGATGTCTTGCAGATATTAGAATTAGTAAAATTAGAAATTACCTGAAACAGGGAAAATAAAAAAAATGCGAATTTTTTAAATATCTTGGGTCAATAATTACAAGTTTAGGTATATGTGAAAGAGATGTACAAACCAAAATTGCAATGGCAAAAGATGCAACTGGAATAATTTGGAACAAAAATATTATACAGGAAGCTAAAATGAAAATTTATATGAGCATAATGCATAATATTTCGTCATATGGAAGTGAAACTTCGTCTTTGACGGAATTATAAAATAATAAAATTAGAACAATTGAATTTGATTATCTTAGAAGAAGCCTTCAACAAATACGACAGGTTAAATAAAACATGAATTCCTTTGGAGTTAAATGAATGCCACCACATCTGTTGTTAAGATGATTGAAAATCAAACCCTTAAATGGTATGGTCATGTACAAAGTATGGAAAATGAAAGATGGCAAAAGAAATACCAACCCACTGGAAGAAATAAACATGGCAGACGAAGATGGAAATGGAAAACCTATGTCAGAACCATAATGGATGATATGAATTTGGAAGAAGCAGATTGGAATGATATAAATAAATGGAAACTGAAGACGGCAAACCTAGAAGTGGGTGAAAGCCGAGGAAGAAGATGAAGAAGAAAATTAGAAATTGGAAGCATTTAGCAGCAAATAGAGAAGTCTAGAAGGACATTAATGGGCTGTCATGCCATATAATGAAGATGAGAATTTAGAAGGTTTCTTTAAAATTAATCTTTAATTTAAATTTCACAAAACAAGATTTACAAACGTTTGTATTGTTAAACCCACAGAAAGATTATTTTCTGTGTTTTAAGTATTGTGTGAACGAGTATATAAATATGTATGATATAATAATTAAAATTTATGATAATTCGCATAACTATTGGCATAAGACAGAGAGAAGAGAACTCGCTCACCCTGAGGACAACACGAGGGTGAGGTTTCACGTGGTCATAAGCAGTGAACAACCTTGAGACAGCATTAATTATTGTTACGTACTGCAGTTCGTGTTTCTAATGTTAAACATACACAACTGAACCCTAAAACACGATTCAGTTTTAAACGTGACTGAAAACATCTATTAGCCTGTATCCAAAGACTGCCGAAATTAGCAAAACCCCATAAAGCATTTTAAGTAAATTAACTAACCCCATGGCGTGTGCAGAATCAGAAAATAACTCAAGAAAACTCTGGAGAAATATAATCTCAAGATTTCAACGAAGAAAACAATAACAATGGCCTTTCAGGGAAAATATGCAGTTAGATCGAAAATAGTTTTGAACGATGAAATTATGGAACGATTACAAAGATTTAAACAATTTAAATATCTTGGATATTATCTCTCTATCTGGGATGAAAACATCTATTAGCCTGTATCCAAAGACTGCCGAAATTAGCAAAACCCCATAAAGCATTTTAAGTAAATTAACTAATCCCATGGCGTGTGCAGAATCAGAAAATAACTCAAGAAAACTCTGGAGAAATATAATCTCAAGATTTCAACGAAGAAAACAATAACAATGGCCTTGCGGGGAAAATATGCAGTTAGATCGAAAATAGTTTTGAACGATGAAATTATGGAACGATTACAAAGTTTTAAACTATTTAAATATCTTGGATATTATCTCTCTATCTGGGATGAAAAGGATATCCCTGAAAAAATTACTAGTTATAGTAAGTTATGAAACCATCCTTTGTACAAAAAAACGCCATTTACGTTTATATAACACTTTGGCTAGACCAGTGTTGACCTATGGTAGTAAAGCATGGACACTAAAAAGACAACATGAAATCATAATAACGGCTTGTGAAATGAGATTCATGCGCAGAACAGCGGGTTACACCAGATGTGATCGGAAAAGGAACACCGATATCTTAAAAGAATTGAAGACTACACCAATTTTGGAATATATTAAACAGTACCAACTAAATTGGAAACACCATCTAGAAAGAATGAGTTCAAATCGGATCCCCAAAGCTGTTTATAATTATATACCAAGAGGACGAAGATCACTGGGCTGTCCTATGAAACGCTGGAGGGAAAATTTTCTATAGGATCGTAACAGGCCTTGGCCTAATACTTGGAAGGAAGAAGAAGTAAGACAAAGTTTTACATATTTAGGATGTCACAAATCTTACAATTGGGAAAATGATATACATGAAAAAAAAAATATAAATTTCAAAGTATGTGTGGGACTATTAAAAGGACACTAAAAAAACAACAAAAGAAACAATGCTAAAGTTTTATACGGTAATGGCAGTTCCCATTCTGACATATGGATCAGAGAATTGGGCCATGAATAGATCAGACAGAAGGTTACTAGAAACATCAGAGATTAAGTTCCTCGGATACGTTGCAGGATATACTCTTAAGAGACCACATTCCTAGTGAAACAATTAGGCAAGAACCCTACATTTTTAATCTAAATGAGAAAATACAAAATTATAAACAAAAATGGCATGAACATATTTTAAAAATTGACTCTTATAGGCTAACAAAACAAGCACTGTTGTACCAGCCTCAAGGCTATAGAGATGTGGGACGTCTTACCATGAAGAAGAAGATGATAATGATGAATCCCATGGCGTATTTAACAAATAAAACTATCACATTTTTACATGCTTTTTCATAAATATTCATTTTATTTAACATTCCTAACAGGTGTTCCAACACACTGACACTTCTTCAGACGAATGCCATAAATACAAATACATTTATGACGTTGGTCTGAAGAAGATACAGCGTGTTAAAACAGCTGTTACGAATGTTAAATAAAATAAGTATTTATGAAAATCGTATAAAACTTTGATAATTAACTCACTGGCTCTATCGAACCCGTAGGTTCATGGCCATGCGGACATAAGCTCTCCAAACATCCCTATCCTGAGCTAATGTTGATAAAACCAATGTTATTCTAAAGCTCTATACATATTTTACTGCTTTTTTACATGACCGCCATGTATGTAAAAACATATGCTCTGTTATATATACGTACGATATATAGATAGATAGATTATGATATATATATAATATATATATATATATATATATATAGATATGATATATATATATATGGTATATAGATATATGATATATAGATAGATAGATTAGATATGATATATAGATAGATATAAAGACATATAGTTATGTAGATGGATAGGTAGATAGGTAGATGGATAGGTAGATAGACAGATAGATATAGATAGATGATATAGATAGATAGATAGATATATGTAGATATATAGATATCTGAATATATAGACATCCATCCATAGTAATTCTGCCCGAAGTCAGGTCCTTCACTGCAATCATAGCATTTTCATGCTATGCTTGCAGCTTTATTAGGGAATTGGGTAGGTGTGGTAGCTTCCCGTTGCTTTCCACACCGGTGAAAGATGATGATGATAATGATAATGATAATGGTAAGGATGATAATGATAAGGATGATGGCCATATGATTTCGGGGACCGTTTGGGCCTTAAAGTTTTCCTGACATTTGTCTTACAGGTGAGGAAAAACTCCGATAAAAACCTCACCCGGAAAAACTGTCCCGACCGGGGATCGAACCCGAGCCCGCTGTGTGACAAGGCAGCACGCTACCTCGAGACCACAGCGGTGGACATATATATATATATATATATATATATATATATATATATGATATATAGATAGGTAGATGGATAGGTAGATAGACAGATAGATATAGATAGATGATATAGATAGATAGATAGATAGATAGATAGATAGATAGATATATGTAGATATATAGATATCTAAATATATAGACATCCATCCATAGTAATTCTGCCCGAAGGCAGGTCCTTCACTGCAATCATAGCATTTTCATGCTATGCTTGCAGCTTTATTAGGGAATTGTGTAGGTGTGGTAGCTTCCCGTTGCTTTCCACACCGGTGAAAGATGATGATGATAATGATAATGGTAAGGATGATAATGATAAGGATGATGGCCATATGATTTCGGGGACCGTTTGGGCCTTAAAGTTTTCCTGACATTTGTCTTACAGGTGAGGAAAAACCCCGATAAAACCTCACCCGGAAAAACTGTCCCGACCGGGGATCGAACCCGGGCCCGCTGCGTGACAAGGCAGCACGCTACCTCGAGACCACAGCGGTGGACATATGTATATATATATATATATAGATAGGTAGATGGATAGGTAGATAGGTAGATGGATAGGTAGATAGACAGATAGATATAGATAGATGATATAGATAGATATACATATGTAGATATATAAATATGTAAATATATATATATATATATAAAGACATATAGATAGGTAGATGGATAGGTAGATAGACAGAGCTGTGAAACGAAATGTAGACCTTAACGTTTAAAGGCCATTTACTTCTGTGATACAATTCCGTAAATCAGTAGAGTTATAAGGTGGGTTTCGTACAGTGAAACGTAAAGAATGTTCCACACTGTGTTGCAAGGGGCATTCAAGTCCCTACTGAGGCGTCGAGTTCATGCGTTCGGACTATCACCGACAATGTGAACCTGCTGCACTGTTTCTGCTGATACGTGTGGTCGTCCATGACTTGCCTCATCACACACATTGCCGGCGCGCTTAAATTTGTTTACAAGCAGACGGATGTGTGCCTTTATTGGGGCTGGTTTACGGAATTTATGAGTAAATTCAGCTCTGGTGTCTTCATATGACAATCCGCGTACCTGTTCTTCAGTGATAAACTTACTGCACTAAGCTGGTGAGTGGAAGAGAAGGCCACATGGCCTTAACTCCACCAGGCTAAATCTACCTATCTATATATCTATCTATCTGTCTATCTGTCTATCATACATCGATCTATCATATAACTACTCGTATCATCTGTCTATCATCTATCATCTATCTATCTATCTATCTATCTATCTATCATCTATCATCTACCTGTCTATCTATATATATCTATCTATATATATATATATCATCTATCTATCTATATATCATCTATCTATGATCTATTTATATATCATCTATCTATTTATATATCATCTATCTATCTATTTATATATCATCTATGTATCTATATATGATCTATCTATCTATCTATCTATATAGGCCTATCATCTATCTATAATCTATCTATCATCTATTATCTATCTATCTATCGTTCATCTATCTATCGTTCATCTATCTATCGTTCATATATCTATCGTTCATCTATCTATCGTTCATATATCTATCGTTCATATATCTATCGTTCATATATCTATCGTTCATATATCTATCGTTCATCTATCTATCGTTCATCTATCTATCGTTCATCTATCTATCGTTCATCTATCTATCGTTCATATATCTATCGTTCATATATCTATCGTTCATATATCTATCGTTCATCTATCTATCGATCATCTATCTATCGTTCGTCTATCTATCGTTCGTCTATCTATCGTTCATCTATCTATCGTTCATCTATCTATCGTTCAACCTATCGTTCATCTATCTTTCGTTCATCTATCTATCGTTCATCTATCTATCGTTCATATATCTATCGTTCATATATCTATCGTTCATATATCTATCGTTTATATATCTATCGTTCATATATCTATCGTTCATCTATCTATCGTTCATCTATCTATCGTTCATCTATCTATCGTTCTTCTATCTATCTATCTTCTATCTATCTATAGTCTATCTATCTATATTCTATCTATATATCATATATCTTACAGTGTTGAACAGAAAAAATAGTGGTTTCATGGTAATGGATGGTGACTTTAGAGACACCCTGTATAATAATTCTGATTGTGCTAAAATATACAGTAGCATTCACAGTAGTAAAAGAAATAATTTGAATTAGTGAAGCTCTTTTTGGGACATATATTTTTTGTAGATTGTAAGAAAAAAGTAATAACTGTTTTTGCAGGATGTTCTGTTATTAAAATATGTCACTCTGTATAAATATATTAAGTTCAATCAAGATTACTTCATTTGTTTGGAACCATTAAGAACATTGCCATGGTAACGGTCTAATTAAGGAATTGGATCGGTGTGTACAGTTAGACAGCTAATTAAATATATAATTTAATGACGTCATTAAAGTGTAATGGTTGAGGTAATTTATTGCGTGCGAATTCGTTTTTAAAACTACCGCAATGTGGTCACGCGTTAAAATAAAAGTCAGCGAAAAAAATGTCTAATTATAGACATAAAACGTAATCTGCATTAGCGATATCAAACGAATTGCACACTTGTTTTATTACAATGTTAATTTATATATTATTTAACTTTTGAGGTCACAGCACGTATACAGCCATATAGCCCTATTGAGTAGGTTGTTTGGTTACGTGTTTTTTTCATGGAGAAATACAATTATTTTAACATTAAACAATAAATGGCGATTATGAAGCATGGTGATAAAACTCTAACTCAGCACCACCTTTGCGACTAAGGAAGAACATGAATCTATCTCCGTCAGGTTGATCACCACCGGTTATTGAACAAGGAACTACCCATAGTCACTAAGGATGGAACCCCAAATATACCGAATAACAGTCTTAACGCAACGCTATACCTTGAGCCAGACAACTCGTAATAATAATAATAATAATAATAATAATAATAATAATAATTATTATTATTATTATTGTTATTATTATCATTTTTATCATTATTATTAAAGCTGGTTCTAGTCACCATGGAGGAAGAAATTTTCTCATGGAATTTCTGCCAGTATGGGACGATATCCACCCAGCATCGTGAAGAATTTAGGTAGCTACAATAAGTAGCGAGTCCAGATTGAGTAAACCAATTATAACGATTGGGGGACTCGACATGCTGACCATATGCCATCCCTACACTGGTAGGATGATCGTCTCCTCTGAGATTAACACATGAGGATGTGAGCCAGGTGATAGGCCAAGGGCCTTCCATGCCCGTCGCTCCATGGAGTTTAGTTATTATTGTTGTTATTATTATTATTATTATTAGTATTATTATTATTATTATTATTATTATTATTATATAAGCTATTATATTGATATTGGCATTTACGACGAATGTAAGACGAAAGGTTACCCAGGAAAATATTGGAATGGTGTCCACCTGGAAGAAGAAGAAAAGGAAATCCTCGAAACTCATGGATGCAAGAAATAAGAACTGGAATGAGAACAAGAGGACTGGAGGTAATGGAATGGATGGATAGAGACGAGTTGGGAAGGAAAATAAAACTTTAGGCACAGAAAGATATGTAAACATTAAAAATCTGTATACAAGTAAAATTATTATTATAATCATCATCCTTATCATTATCATCATCACCCTTCACTGATGTGGAAAGCAACGGGAAGCTACCACACCTATAATTCCCTAGTAAAGCTGCAAAGCATAGCATGAAAATGCTATGATTGCAGTGAAAGACCTGCCCTCGGGCAGAATTACTATGGATGAATTATTGTTATTATTATTATTATTATTATTATTATTATTATTATTATTATTATTATTATTGGGATGCATCGTAGCGTAGTGGTTAAGGCACTGCGCTACAAGCCGGAAGGTCGAGGTTTCGAGCCCCGTGGGGTCAGGATTTTTAAACTGACTCAAACCCTCTGGCGGCACTATGGTCCTGGGGTCGACTCAGCCTCTAATGAAAATGAGTACCAGACGCTTGTTCTGGGGGTAAAGGCGGCCGTCACGCAGGGCTGACAACCCGGCTGACATCAAGTGCCGATTGTCTAGAAAAAGTGGGAGCCTTAACCTCCTACTACCCCAAGGGCCTCCTGAGGCCTGTCGTGGGATCACTTTACCTCACTTTAGTATTATTATTATTATTATTATTATTATTATTATTGTTATTATTATTATTACTATTATTATTTATTATTATTATTATTATTATTATTATTATTATTATTATTATTATTATTATTATTATTATTATTATTATTATTAATGTAGCTCATGGCTTCAATGGTGTGTTTTAGTATTTGAAGGATCCGGGTACGATTTTTGTTTGGGCATAATCTCTAGAACGGGGTCCACTCATCCTGGAATATACCTGGTAATAAAATATAGAAATTAGGGTTTAGGTACATAATCATGTTAACCACTTGACTGTATACTGTCATCTGCTTGAAGTGTGGCAGCAACCAATTGAGTGTGCCTTGACTCTCCGGAGCTGTCGTTCCACATAGTTATTATTTTATCAATGTAGCTGGAAGTGGTACACAAACAGCAGGTTCTGGAATTGCTGACACACCTTGTTAGTCGTGAGACAAGTGTTTGGCATTCAGACAACTTAACACTTGGTTCTTAGCCAGAGTCAAACCCACGATCTTCATCTTAAAAGGTCAATGCATTGTGACCTTAACACATGCTAATTACATGAGTAAGGTATGAAATATTTTAGAAGCTCAATACAACATTATTTTCTCTACCTGCATTCTCATTAAATTTCGAGGACATCAGTCCCACGCATTATCATCATCATGGATTAAGCCTTATGATCCGTTCTGTCCCAAAGTAGCTGTTCACATCAGCTTTTATTTATTTATAAACATGTTTACAATGTACATATTATTACATAATAAATCATCTTCCTGTGCCCAAAGATTTTCAAATTATCTTCTTTCTCCATTCTTCTCTATCTTCCAATTCCAAAAGTTCGTTATAGAGCGATTCCATGAAAATATCATACCGAGGTGAAAATTTTGAAATTGACGCAGGAATAATATTTTGGTGTAATATATATCTTTAAGGATCAAATTTTCTGATTCTATAGGATAATGTTCCAAAAGTGTATTATTTTAATCTAATATTAGTGGTAGAACTTGTAATTTTCCAAACCTGTAAAAACACGCAAAATTTTACCAATTTGTTGTTCAATGATGTGGTCGTATTAATTCGTTTTATTTTACAAACTCTTTTGTTAAACCATACTTTAGTCCTCCTTAGTCGTAAATGTAATAATATTAATTGCATTCTAATGATCTATATACCTTAAATGTGTCCTATAATTCTTAACTGCAAGCTAAATATGTCTAATTAAAAACTACAAATATTAATAAAAGTGATAACACAAGACAAGAAACATACCCAAATTGATCCCGACACGAGTTTCGTCCTAGAAAGAAAGGACATCATCAGCATGGTATCACATCTAAGTAAAAACACTACTTAAAATATAATAATAATAATAATAATAATAATAATAATAATAATAATAGCTTTATTTCAACTGCAGAGTTAAGGGCTTAAGGCATTGTCTATCACTCAACAATGTTGGAAAAAACCTAAAAATAAAATAATGTATTGTATAATAAATGACAAAATATTTGTGGCACTACGAAGATCCAAGACTAACTGAATTGGTTGCCCTACTGGCTGTCAGAAAACAATACAAGGATCAAGTGATTAGAGTTAGGGGTTCCCACAAAATTATTTTGAGTTTTCTTAACCGGATTTCGCGGGTTCTTATACCAAGTATCTACTATTCAGTTGTTTTCACGACATTGTGTGGAACCTGCTCCAGACTAAAAAGTACCGTAATCGAAAGAGTGATGATCTTTCCGTAAAAATAGAACCACGAAGAAACCTGGACGTGGGTTCCATTGGGATAAAAATTTTTCTGGAGGTGAAATAGTCCCCCACCAGTTCTCCAGCCGGCGACAATATCAGGGAATCCATGTCAAATGAACAAAGAATAGGGACATGTTCCTAATCACCTGGAATGTTAGGACATTATGCTAGTGTGGCGCTAGAAATATTAACGCAGGAATTAGATAAACCACCCTTGGATGTAGTCGCTTTAGAGAAAGTTAGATGATCAAGAAAAGGTAGTCAGGAATCAGGAAGCTTTGCAGCGAGACCTAAATTTAGAACGGGGTTTCTAGTCCGAAGGAGGATTCTTTCCACTATCCGAGGTGTTAAATTTGTCAACGATATGATATTATAGATAATTCTAAAGGGTAAATGTTCATAGTCCCGCAGAAGATAAGGATGGCAATATCTAGAATGAATTCAATGAAGAATTATTTGATAGTCTTTCACGATATCATATGAAAATTTCTTAGTAAATTTTAATGCTATATATACACACACATTCTTGTCCCATCTAAGCATTATATATATATATATATATATATATATATATATATATATATATATATTATTTGTACTGATTTTTTTAATCAATGATTTGATACAACAAAATTTGTATTTAGAGATATGAGGGAAAGGAGAACAGAGAGACAAATGCAATGACCTTGACCTCATGTATTACTTTTTGCAGATGACCCCAGTACCAGATGTCACGAGAAAATTCGTTGGTATATATATAATAAATAAATAAATAAATAAATAAATAAATAAATAAAGCCTGATATGTCCCTTTAGGGCAAAGGCCTCCCTGTACAGGGGTTAAGCTCTATTTGAGAGTGTCACCCGGTGAGCTACTCCGTGGTGAGAAGTTGACTTGGATGTAGCACTTGGTTTGTATACACTGTCTGTTCTGTGATTAGTTAATACACAGTTGTCTCTCCATCGTTCTCCAGCTTTTCCTGCATCTGGCGACTCTGGACCATTGCGCCCCTGCTCGTTCTTTGAAGATGTCAGCCCATCGTCGTCTTGGTCTTCCGCGCTGTCTCTTGCCTGTGTACGGGTCCCACATGGTTGTTTTTATCGTCCACCTGTCGTCCTGTATTCTTGCGACGTGGCCTCCCCACTTCCATTTTTTTTTTTTTGGTATAGGCCTATGCCACATAATATTCATCCGCATGTTAACCACGTTTCATTTCCTTCCTTAGGAAATCATTCTACTTTCTTGAGATCGTTTGAAGTACAAGTGAACTTGCCCTGGTACAAAAATAATCCAAAGTGCTGTTATGGAAACATTTACCACACAGCAAGTAATATCATTCAGCAAAAACTTAGACTTGCCTCAATGGAATATCTCTATCTATCTTCGGGTTTTTACAGCTGCTGCCGTCTTCCCGTGCCAAACCTCCAAAGCCTTCGGTCTTGGGCATCTTCGATGCTTAGCCCTCTAGCTTGCATTACTGTCTTCATGTTTTCCTTCCATGTTAACTTTGGTCTCCCTCCTTTCTTCTTTCTTTTCGGATGCCATTCATATAGTTGCTTCGGCCATCGCTCATCTTCCATTCTTAAAACATGTCTTAACCACTTTAATTCCTTCTCCTCAATTCTTTCAATTATGCTTTCTTCTGCTTCCATTATGTTTCTAATTTCCTTATTTGTGACATGTTCTAATTTAGACTTTCTGGCACTTCTGCGTAAATAATCCATTTCTAGAGCTATTTAAGGGAGGAAAGGAGATTACAAGTATTTGAGAATAAAGTACTTAGGAAAATTTTTGGACCAAAGAGAGATGAACAGACAGGTGAATGGAGAAGACTACATAACAATGAACTACATGGTCTTTATAGGAAGCCAGATATAATAACAGTTAAGTCTCGTAGACTGCGATGGGCAGGACATGTTGCACGTATGAGGAATGAAAGACGTGCCTGGAAACTTCTTGTAGGAAAGCCAGAATGAAAACACCCAGTTGGTAGACCAATAATGAGGTGGGAGAACAACATTAACTATGATTTGAGGGAAGTAGATTATACAGGGAATGATTGGAAAGCATTAGCTCAAGATAGGGATGTATGGAGAGCTTATGTCCGCGCGGCCATGAACTTACGGGTTCGATAGTGCCAGTGAGTAAGTAAGTAAGTATTATTCTATTCTTGTAGTACTTATTGATTGTCCATACCTCACTTCCATACATTGCAACAGATTCCACCAATGTTTTACCAATATATTTTTTTGTGTCTTTCCAAATATGCTTATCCTACCATATGAAATTTAATGATATTATTTTGCTACTCAATTCAATTCTATGTTTTATGTTCTCTTCGCCTATACCTTCAATGGAATATTGTGGGATAAAAATATAAGTAATAAAAATAAAATTAATATATATCATGTAATTGTTAAAATCATCATTACTTATGGAGTAGAACGTTGGCCATTAACAACAAAAACAAATAAGTATCTTTTGGCAACGGAAATGTATTTTATACGAAGGGCAGCAAGAATTTCAAGAATATAAAAAATTAGGAACTCAGTTATAAGGGAGGAAATGAATATTCATGACACTATTTTAGATTATATTAAAACTCATCTATTAAGATGGTACGGACATCTCCAGCGAATGGAAGAGGATCGACTACCAAAATCTGTTTGATATGGAAACCTGAGGGAAGACGAGGCAGAGGAAGACCTAATTCCTCCTGGAGTCAGGGAATATGTTTATACATGAAGGAGAAACATCTACAACCAGGAGATTGGATGGACCGACAAAATTAGCTATTAGGAATCGGACGATGTCAGAGACATTAATCAACCGATTATCTATCTATCTAAAAAGTTCCAGAACGTCACAAACATAAAATAGAAGGGAGAAGTCAAAATTGTACGTGTTGTCCCAAGCTCATTGATTTCAAACTGCCAAGAACTAGAACAATTGCACAGTTCAAAATGGTAATAGATCACGATTATCCAATCGAAACATTTTCACAGAATGCATTATTCTACCAGTTATATTATATGGATGCGAAACATGAACTCTTACTTTAAGGGAGGAAAGGAGATTACGAGTATTTGAAAATAAAGTTCTTAGGAACATTTTTGGGCCAAAGAGAGATGGACAGACTGGTGAATGGAGAAAACTACATAACAGTGAACTGCATGGTCTTTATAGGAAGCCAGATATAATAAGAACAGTTAAGTCTCGTAGACTGAGATGGGCAGGACATGTTGCACGAATGGGGAATGAAAGACGTGCATGGAAGCTTCTTGTAGGAAAACCAGAGGGAAAACGCCCATGGAAACTCCTCGAGGAAAACGAGAAGGAAAAAGCCAATAACACTGGTGGACAAGGTTTTCTTCACAAGAAATCTGATCAGTGAATCTTGTGCATTTTTTCATTCTGAATTCAGATATGTAGTCAGAATTTGTTCCATCAGGCACAGTTTTTTTGTGACAACTACTTTTTTAAAATTGATTTTTGCATTTTCTTTGGCCTGTCATAGGAACCTTTACCTGATATGAAGAGTTCCCTGTACCAGTATATGCAGATATACTCATAACTCTGATTCTGACCTAGCTCAAACTGAAAATGTTTCAGATGGAAATAAAAACGATCTTACATAAAATATGCCCGATAATCACTATCTACCACTTTCTAGTTAGGGTCAGAATGAGTTAGATGGATTTTATTACAAATTATAAAAAATGTAAATGAATATCACAGAAAACTCTTGTCGGATAGGAAAAAACTGAAATATTTAAATTCAGGATGAAAAATACTTCTAAAATCTCATATTTTTATTCTTGTGAAAGAAAAAAAGTTAATTTTTGTCACCAGTGTAATTAAGCAGAATTAAGTCTCGTAGACTGCTAAGAGCAGGGAATGTGACACAAATGGGGAATGAAAGAAAGGCACGGAAACTCGTCTAGAAAAGCTAGAAGTAAAACGCCAAATAATTCGGCCTAGAACGAAGTTGGAAATAAGATCAACAAAGTTTCGAGATAGATAAATTATACAGGAAATGATTGAAAAATATTAGTTGAAGATAGGGATGTCTGCGGCGATGAACCCTCGGGTTCGATAGTGCCAATGAGTTAGTTAGTTAATTAGAAATAAAGTGAGAGAATGATATCCAGTTGAATCTTAGATAACTAGATAGCCAATTGCAGATGTGCACTGGATCCAATTGACTGAGCATAAGAACCAATGGAATGCGGCATTGAACTTTTAGATTTCATAAGCTCTAGAGTTGTTAGTTGGTAACTACATAATTTGTAATTATTTACTTAAAATACTCTTGATAGTAGTTTCTTAGGTAAGTTTTCCCTACAGAGCCATGTATATGTTAATTTGACATATCAGTGGAGGAAGATGTTTAACCTGTGGCTTTTGTGAGTTATCGGAGTCATTGAGCCGAAGGTTACTTGTGTCATCATGAAATATGTCTCAAAACTTTTACTTCCACATACCATTGTGGGCAAACACAAGTTTCTGTTGACACCGGCGGCATGTGATGTTGCTGCAATCCCAAGTTTTCTCCCAGTGAAAGTCTCATAGTGTGACTTTATATTTAACATCTTTATTCTCTGTTTAACCTTTACTGAAGCTGTAACAGCTGCAGTCTAAAGCAATTTAAGACATTTACTCTATCTACAGGTACCATATACTCTTGCAGCAAGTTTTACTTTGCCAAATTAATGTTATATTTGAACTATTTGTACAAGTAAATCTCTTTTTTGCGCGATAGTGCGTTTTGTCGTTACAGCAATGGCGATCACGATTGATAGTTCAACTTCCTACATTTCGGGGTTGCCAACCTAAATAACTATACTGTAATATTACATATTACAAACCGCGTGCGGGAAGTAAAACCACTGCCTTTTATGTATGCTACGTAAAATGTATATACAAAAGTATATCCAAAAGGTAGTGTTTTAATATACATTATACGAAAGAATCGCTGCATTTTAAATGAATTGAACTTTATTTGAAACAATATAAAAGCAAATTAATACCTACTTACTGTCATTTCGTCACTGATTGGTGTCACAGTCTGCTGTAGTGTCAACTAATAATCATTGCCCACACTTGGTCAGTTGTTTATAATGAACGCAAATGTTTCCAACAAAGATGTTATTATTTTACTATTTTTATTTTACTGCTTTTTAAATTAATTGAACTTTATTTGAAACAATATAAAAGAATAAATACGCACTTGTTGCCATTTTACCACTGATTGGTGTCACGGCCTGCTGTAGTCTCAACTAATAATCATTGTCCACAATGGTCAGTTGCTTATAATGAATGCAAATGTTTCCAACAAAGATGTTATTAATTTACTATTATTTATTATTTTGTAAATACCATCGCGCAAAAAAATAATGTATAACGCACGTTTGTAAAGTGTTTTACAGAATCTCGGGAATTAAAAACCTCGCTATTGATAGGTTTTAAACATTTCTTCGCTTCTGTAAAAACCACTTCCGAATCTTGCATTGCAATATACTATTTCTAATATTATTTTGCTCTAGTTTGAAATTGACGAAATAAGAAACGAAGTTGTTCTAAGGACAGTAGAAGAATAAAGTTGGAAATGATAAAGAAAAGAAAGTCAATGGACCATTGCCTAAGAAAACACTTCTTGTTGAAGGATGGACTTGGGAATGATGGATGGAATAAAGTCCCTTGGAGATAAAAAATAGATGAAGATAATGCAGAAAAGAGAGAAGATTAGAAAATTGAGTTTCCAGTAAAGAACATGTCCTTAAAGGAGGAGACTATGAATGGTTTATTATAGAGTAGTACTCGTAGGCCTGTATAATTGATACCAATATATATTTTTTTCCTTTTTGGAATTGTATATGAGGAATTTAAAAATACTTTGAATCTGCTGCAAAAAGGAATATTCCGTTTTGAAAAATTAATTGAACATTTTAAAAATTACATGAATCTTTCTATAATTCTATTCTAATATAATTCACTGTTCTTATAGTGAAACAGTATTCAGTTTTTATATGCGTCTCTTACATTTGACTTTCACTTTTTAAACTGAATGCCAATTATTCAAATAGAAGTAAGCAATATACGGTCACTCCAGTGTCCTACCGGAAAACATTAGTAAAATGATTAAGAATAATCCAATATAAAGGTATACTATCAACTGATTGGGAAGAGATATCCATTCCATCATCATCATCATCACTCCAGGGATTAGGCAATTGCCCGTTCCGACTTCATAATGCATCAGCCCAACATCTTCTAGGTCTTCCAACATCACGTCTTCCTCTTGCTTGATAATTTTATATCCATTCCATTAATTTAAATAAATTTAGGGAATCCTTAACGCTCTATATGGCTAATATTAAAATATTGCTTATAAAATTCGTTTTATCATCTTTCCATAGCAGACAGATCAAATATTTGTAATTTACGACATATTTTGACAGTCATTTAACACAAGTTTTTTTTTTTGTGATTTTGTCGATCCTGGTGGACTAGTGTTTCCCATGTTTTCAGCTGATTCCGAGGTTCGTGGATTCAAACTGGACGGATTATTAAAAGCGTAAAATCCTGAATTTGACTTCCTTGGGGACATATATGTACCTTAGGCCCCGTGTCGTAGATTTACGACACTTAAAAGAACCTCAATTCTGCAAAAAAGACGCCTCTGAGCAAAATTTATCGGCCCTTACAGACCAAGATTTGAATTTAGTTCTTAATGAAGGAGTTGTAAAGAGCGACATTGAATAAAAACACTGTAATTTCGTTGAATACATTTTTTTAAACCTATGGATCAATCTCAAAATTACAGGTTTAAGTTTTAGAATTTTGTTAAAAATACTTAGAAAATGCTAGATTTTACTCGTAATTAAGAAATCCTGTCATCCGAAGTATTGCATTTTTTAAAATAATTATATATATATATATATATATATATATATTTCCTGTTTTAATAATGTTGATACATTTTTCCGGCACCAATGATTTGTCTTCAATTTCGCTTTGTAATTTTTTCCATTCGTCTCCATTCTCCCTTTATTTCCCAGTTCTTCAAAGTTTCTCTAATCCCTTGGATCCAAGTGAGATTTGGTTGTCCTTTCCTTCTCGTTCCTGATGGTGTCCATTCCATAATTTATTTTTGGTAATCTTTCATCCTCCATTATGAATAAAGTAATATTTATTTCTGAAATATACCGCTCTGATACATTGTGCACAGGGATTTGTTAAATATCAACTGACAAATTTAAGCAAATACATTCAGCAAATTGTGATAAATAATTAACTTAAATCCCATTATATATCCCATTATATATATATAACATTTAAGATGTCAGGTTATAATAGTAAATTATTATAAATTAATATTATAAAAAAGCTTTACTTGTACAATATTATAAATAAAATACAAGTAGTTTTATAAATCAATACTTTTTGGCAATAATTTCATTTAACGTATTTTATTATGATTTTATTTACTTTATTTTTATTTATCAAGTTAAGTTCTAAAATAGAAATCGCTGATTTTGAGATTGATTATAAATGATTGCTCTTCTTGTAATTGTGTAATATGTTTTTGTACAGAGGGGGCATGAGAAAGAGAGAAAGCTTCACAATGACGAAATCTGTAACTTTCTGATAATATTTTCAAGGATAATTATTGATGAAGGTTAGGAGATTGATATAGGCAGGTTATGTAGAAATTATATAACTAAAAAATATGTTTTTGAAAAGTATTGTATTTTGAAAACACACAATACAGGTTAAATTCTTTTAACTCTATTACAACGGCGTTGAGTCTACAGATTCCACTAACCATTGAATTAGTTTGTTAGTTTAATTTATTCCCTTCAGAAAATCGCGAGATAATGTAAAGATAACACTGGTAAATATGATTTTTGTCTCATGAGTACCAATACTTGTATTAATGCAGTTTTTTTATCGTGTTTTAAAAATGTATTCGGAATTTCTCCATCACCCACAGTTTTTTTATTTGAATTTCAATTAATGGATTTAAATAATTATTTTTTTTAATAAACTGTTTTGTCGTCCATTTGTCCATTGTAAAATATAACCAAATGAGCTAACTCAGGAGATTTAAGCTATGGAAAAGAGATATCAAGGCAAATGGAATCCTAATATGCTGGCCGATTATTGTTGGACCATCAAGAGGGATGCTCCACAGGCGAAATATAGCAGAAAATCGTCATTTCTTACTTTCTAGGTGAGTCCGAATGTTCGAATATTGTGTAGTTACGAATGTAGAACATATTAAACTGTTTGAAATTATACATTCCTGTCTCTCTCGGGAACCTTGCGTGATGGAGAAAAACAGATATCTTATTTGAACTCAGGAGACAAAATATTATCAGAATCACATATTTTTGTTTCTGAGACAAAAAAAAAAAAGTTTATTTTTGTTGCTCAGTGTAATTGGTGGATTTTTTTTTTTTTCCCCCTTGTTTGTACACTCTCGATGTAATAGTGCTTAAAAATAATTTCATTTTGACACTTGCTGTCCGCATTTCGCTTAGCTTTCATTTATTTATTACCAAGGAAAACCTTGCAATTGTTCCTTTTGTTCACTTTTTTCCTAATCGTTTCGCTCTTAGAGTGTTCTTTTTACCGTAAAAATACATTGTTTTGTTACAAATATTTCCAGTTTATCACTTTCAGATGTTTAAAAGAGAAATTGTGTTTTTCAAGGTTGATGATTCTGAATCAAATGAAACTCCTTTTAATGTACCTCTAACATTTTTCATCAACAAGATATCCTCTACTTCAAATATCTATTTTTATGCTCCGTCGATTTCATTGTACGGTTTTACTTCAATTATTGAATCCTTAGATTGTAATAAATTATATCGTTAGATGTTTAGATAACCCTATTTAGATTGAAAATTATTTATGAATTTTAGACCCAAAATTATTTATTAATTTTCAATATATGGTAAAAGTATCGGAGCCCTGAAAATATCTTATTAGCAGGGCTGAAAAAAGTATTGGTTATAGACTGGCCTGCATCGTATTTAGACCCTATGTTTACAAACTGCACGTTGAAACGCGCTACTCGGTACAGACTTCTAGTACAGTCCACTTTGTGTAGCAATGGACTCGTCTTTGCACAATTTTTGTTTCGGCATTCTCATACAACCACACGTCACGTAAACAGATCTATTACTGAGGAGAGTCGAACATATACACTCTCCGCTCCGAGCAGGCAGTGGAGACGCTCGACAAAGACACGCGTTTTGTAAACAATGTGTATAGAAATTTGTTACTATCCTCATACCGATACTTTTTTTTTCACCCCTACATATAAAAATACAAATAATATATTTTGAACGTAATGTCATTGTTGTAATCTACAGGTATGGAAACTCCCCCTACTAATGAACTTTATAGTTTCTATCGAATCAATTAAAAATATAACCAATATCACAAAATGTAGATAGAAAATTTCGCTATTAACTTTACTTTAAAATACATTTTCAAATATAATTTGATTAACTAGTACTGTTTAATAATTATATAGCCGTTACTACCTGTATAATATACATACATATATCAATCCATCTATATTAATTCTGCCTGAAGGCAGGTCATTCACTGTAATCATAGCATTTTAATGCTATGCTTTGCAGCTTTACAAGGGAATTATAGGTGTGGTAGTTTCCCGTTGCTTTCCACGCCGGTGAAGGATGATGTTGATGATGATTATGATCCATCCATAGTAATTCTACCAGAAGGCAGGTCCTTCACTGCAATCATAGCATTTTGATACTATTCTTGCAGCTTTACTAGGGAATTGTAGGTGAGGTTGCTTTCCACACCGGTGAAGGATGATGATGATGATTGATGATGGCTATATGATTTCGGGGACCGTTTGGGCCTTAAAGTTTTCCTGACATTTGTCTTACAGGCGAGGAAAACTCCGATAAAAACCTCACCCAGAAAATTGCCCCGACCGGAGATCGAACCCGAGCCCGCTGCGTGACAAGGCAGCACGCTACCTCGAGACCACAGGGGTGGACATAATAATGATAAGGATGATGAGAATGGGCGGATGATTTTCGGAGACCGTTGGGCCCTAAGCTTTCTGACATTTGTCTTACAGGCGAGGAAAAACTCCGAAAATAACCTCACCCAGGAGCCTGTCCCGACCGAGAATCGAACCCGGGACCGCTGCGTGACAAGGCTGCACGCTACCTTGAGACCACAGCGGTGGAAATGATAATGATAAGGATGATGATGATGGGCGGATGATTTTCGGGGACCGTTGGGCCCTAAGCTTTCTGACTATTGTCTTACAGATGAGGAAAACCCCGAAAAGAACCTCAAGCAGGAGTATGTCCCGACCGGGAATCGAACCCGGGTCCGCTGCGTGACAAGGCAGCACGTTACCTCGAGACCACAGCGCTGAAATATATATATATATATATATATATATATATATATATATATATATATTGTGTGCCTGTAAAGAAGCTACAATCCACTACTTCTACAGAACGTATGTATTACTTCTTGATGAAGAACCACATCAAACTGTTACATTTCACTCTCTACATGACAAATATTTGACTTTATTCTAGAAACATTGGAAGAAGACATTGGAAGACATTGATTCAGAATACAATTTGAGAACCTACTTTCCAATTTAACGCTCGGCATTATATACTAGTCAAACTTGATTTACATTCTTGAAAAATGAGGGTAAATCAAGTTTTTCAAAACACATAGTAGAAGCAGGACAACAATTTAACACAATAGACAATGTATTATCGATCCTGCATAGAGAAAATAATACATCGAAAATCAACGTTGTCGAAGAGTTAGAAATTATCAAGGAAACATAAACAAACACCTGTTAAATGAGAACATACCCAGTGATGTGAACCCTCTGTACAAAATTATTACTAACAACAGTCCCTACCAAACTGAAAGCAGAAGATGAAATTTAAGTTTTCGAAAGGCCTCCTACAAAACTACACTACATTATTGAGGACCACTGAGATCCCAGGTACTGTTTTATATTTCTTAAAATTGTAACATAGAGACCTCAACGGAGTTTCGTAATGTATTTTAAAAATCTTGTATCAACAGCCTCAAGGAGTAGAGTTTTTAATCTGTTCCATCCTCTCAATGAAATTGATCTGTTCATATCTTCATGGTCTCTCTCTCTCTCTCTCTCTCTCTTTTTCTCTCTCTTTCTCTTTCTCCCTTTCTCTTTCTCTCTCTCTTCCTCTCTCCCTTCCTCTTTCTCTCTCTCTTTCTCTCTCTTCTCTCTCCTCCTCTCTCTTCTCTTTCTCTCTCTCTCTATCTTTCTCTCTTTCTCTTTCTTTCTCTCTCTTTATCTTTCTTTCTCTCTATATATCTCTCTATATCTCTCTTTATCTCTCTCTATATCTCTCTCTTTATCTCTATCTCTATATCTCTCTCTATATATCTCTCTCTTTATATCTCTCTACGTATCTCTCTCTATGTATATCTCTCTATGTATCTCTCTCTATGTATCTCTCTCTATGTATCTCTCTCTATATATCTCTCTCTATATATATCTCTCTATATATCCCTATATATCTCTCTTTATATATATCTCTCTATATATCTCTCTCTATATATCTCTCTCTATATATCTCTCTCTATATATATCTCTCTATATATCCCTATATATCTCTATATATATCTCTCCATATATCTCTCTCTATATATATCTCTCTATATATCTCTCTCTATATATATCTCTCTCTCTATATATATCTCTCTATATATCCCTATATATCTCTCTCTATATATATCTCTCTCTCTATCGCTCTATGCATCTCTCTCTATATCTCTCTCTGTCTCTCTAGTGTTGGCAACAAGATCCGTTTCATGATGAATAGAGCAGACTTTGTCATAATTATTTATATATAGATTATTTTGACAGACATGCCCGGATTGCGGTAGTTGGTAATTTATTAGTGGATAAATTATGTCGGTGACCCAGAAGCTCCCTGTACAGACATACTTGTGAAGAATGCAACTGTCACGGAGGCAAGGTAGGGTCATGTGATAACTTGTGAGGCTCGAGAAGTGGAAAAGGAATAACATTTGAAGGGGTTAACAGGATTCTCCATGGGGTAATGCGCAGAGAAGCTGGGACAGAACGTGGCCGCCGTACAAAGCAAATAGAAATATCAAAGTCTACCTTTTTAGTCAAACATAATTTTCTTCTTAGAATATTAAATTAGGAGAATTAGGATTTAAAGAAATCGTGTAAAAGATTTAGTTACAATATTTGAAAATACGTTATCTTATTGAAATATATTTTATGGGTGCGAAACATGGACTCTTACTTTAAGGGAGGAAAGGAGATTACGAGTATTTGAGAATAAAGTTCTTAGGAAAAATTTTAGACCAAGGAGAGATGAACAGACAAGTGAATGGAGAAGACTACATAAGAGTGAAATACATGGTCTTTATAGGAAGCCAGATACAATAAGAACAGTTAAGTCTCGTAGACTGCGATGGGCAGGACATGTTACGCGAATGGGGAATGAAAGACGTGCATGGAAGCTTCTTGTAGTGAAACCAGAGGGTAAACGCCCAGTTGGTAGACCAAGAATGAGGTGGGAGAATAATATTAACTATGATTTGAGGGAAGTAGATTATACAGGGAATGATTGGAAAACAGCTCAGGATAGGGATGTATGGAGAGCTTATGTCCGCGCGGCCATGAAACTACGGGTTCGATTGTGCCAGTGAGTTAGTTATTGAAATATATCAAGCACGCTGAATCAGTGTGCTGAGGAATTCAGAAACAATTTCTCGCGTCAGTTATTTAAATGTGGCGGACCGCACTGAAAAACGAAATAATGAATAACTTATTATTAGATGTATTGTATAATTCGACACACATTTACGTAATTTTTACGTGTTCGTTTTCTTCTATTTTATTAAAATTATTAAATAAATAAAATCAATTAATGTATCTTATAGGATACGTTGCCAATTTAAGCGTTAAAGAAAATTTATGGACCAAAAAGTTTTAAATGGTATTTGAAGGATAAAAATTTCAGTTTTTTATTAATAGACCTAAACAGAATAAAAATATAACACATGTTTATCATATCTCATGGATTTTTTAAAAATATAATTTTACAGAATAAAAAGAAAATATAATAAATTTGATGAAATCTCAAATATAAAGATGGTTTGGACGTGCTTGTATAATGGCTTATTAGAAAATGGTGTAGAAGAATTTTAAATGGACTCCATTATTAACAAATTCATAAAAGACCTAAAGAGAGTTGGATAATTGATGTAGTTAAAGTACTTAAATAATTAAGTGTTTTAAACTGTATAGTATTAATCAAGAATAAAAAAAAACTTGTTGAGAATGTCAAAACTTTACATACAAATACTGTAGCATAACGAGTAGAATTTATTGGCTGAACGTTTTTAAACCTACATGAATTCATAAGAAAAGAATTGAAACATCATTTCATAGTTAAATTTTTCTGTAATATTTAAAATACAGATAATGAAATTAGGCTGGGGATAAAATGTAATATGCAAATTACAAAAAAAGAATTTAAATATTAATAAATGTTGGTGAATAAATGGGGATAAATCGATTCTAAAAAATGAATTGGAATCTTAAAATGTATGACGAGAGGGACCCTTAAAGCAGGCATAACAAGAGAGAATTTATTGGCAAGTAGTGACACAAGAGAAGGAAGTGCAGGATGACCGGCTGAGGTTCTTGCACCTGTTCCAGTGCAGACCACGCCTCGCCTTGCCGATACGTAACACCGTTATCAGGGTGACATAGCCCTCTTTCTAACCGTTACGTACTTTCTACTTTATCAACATAATCAAGGTTTCATTAAATGCTTATTAGGGTTTATCGACATTTGCAAAATCAAGAATGGAACAAAACCTGTTAAAATGCATAAAAAAAATACATTAACCTGTGAAAATCTATTAAAAGTTTAGAAATTTGGAATTTGTAAAAATACGTTCCTTTATTAACATTTACTAGATCAAGAACATATTACAACTTGTTAGAGATATATTCTTCTTCTTCTTCTATTTCATGAAATTAGGCTTTTTGACCTATTTTTACATCAAGTGGGATTTAATTAACCTTCCCATCTAGTAAATGGGCGTCCTATTTGTTTGTACTTTAATAACAGCTGAGGGATTCTATCTGCAAGCATTCTTTTAACATGTTCATACCAGTTGTTCTAATATTATCAATTATATTTGTTAAATTAAAAATATTTAAGTGTTTTCTAATATCTTAATTTTTTCTATCGAAAATTGTTACACCTGCTACTGAACGTAAGAACTTCATTTCTGCAGTTTCTATTTTTATTCTGTGTAAACGGTTAAGAGTCCAATTCTCACTTGTATATGTTAAGATCACAGATATCTATTAAAATATAAAATTAAAAAGGCTGACAAAAAGAGATTACAGGCAATCAATATGTGATTCATGAAGATTTCAGGTTGCTCATTACTTGAGCACAGGAGACATGAAGGTATTCTAGAATAATTTATTGAAAATTTATCCACTGCTCCTCTACATAAACTAACATATACTTCAGCGAAAGGAACATCTGAAAGATACGCAACAATTAATTCTTACATAATATATTCCAATGGGATATCGAAATTTGGGAAGATCTAACAAGGGAAGATAGTGCCCTGAACGTAAGTAAATTATTTTTTTTTGTTGATGCTATTGAGTCATATTGAACAGCTGCTCAACAATGACTACGTACCCTGATGTTTAGTTTAATTTATTTTCAATTACACATTTCAAAATCTCTGCATGTTTTTTTGATAAAATCAGCAAAAGAAAACATTTTAAGCAATTGTATATTTATATTATTTTTGGTCTGGACATCTTACCTCAATATAATGTTGAGGTAAGATGTCCAGACCAAAAATAATATAATTAAAATAACCTCAAAATATAACTTCCTAAAATTAAATATTAATTGTATATTTTTTGTCTAATACCACCAGGTTGTCTATTTGACATTTGTGGCTTTATCCTCTGCATGGGCAGAATGGCAATCCATTTCTTACATTAGGGCACCAGGAAGGCGGAGTTATGTTACCCCGTGATACGATGGGTGATAAATGATAATGGAGCGTCAGCAGAGTTCGTAACCTAAACTTAACCTAAATTCCAAACCATGGGGAAACCACAGGAATAATCCCCCTTAAGAAACAAGGAGGATTTGCAGCTGGAAAATTTTGTGTAAATCACATTTTTACATTAAGATTTCTTATGGAAAAGAGAAGTCAATAAATAAAGAGGAATTTAAAGAAATAGGTCTTGTGTTCATTGATTTGGAAAAATCTTCCGGCTCTGTTCCCAGAAAATTATTTTGGCAAACTCTAAGAGAGACATAGATTAGTCGAGATAAAATGAATTTTAAGATCCATATACTCCAATAACAGGTACCAAATAAAAATTGTAAATAGTTTATCAAAAGAAAATTGTGTACAACAAAGAGGCTACTACAAGGATGATGTTTATCTCCGATACTTTTCAAATACATATTGATATTTGTTTAAAAATATTGATCCAGAAAATGCGATATTAGTAGTCAGAAACGCTGACCACTAGCCCATCAGGCTGGTCAACAATTGTTTAATTTAAATTTTATTATTTAATTATTTGATTATTATAAATTAATTTTAAAATATAAAAAAATGAAGACTTCGTATATTTTCGTTTCGTTTCCGATCTGTTCTCTACTCCTCAGAAACCACATTTCTGACGTTTCTATTCTTCGTTCCCGGTTTTTGGTTAAGACCCAGTGTCCCGATCCATATAGTATGCCCATATTATTAGAATTCCAAAACAGATTCTTCATTACAAACCACTAGGACGAAGAAATGTTGGGAGACCCAGTAAAAGTAAAAGATGGACAGACCAATTCTAGCATGAGATCAGAACAGACCTTAAGGTCTAATCCTTGATGCTGATGATGATAAAAATGAAGATGATAATGTAAAAAGCAACAGATGTACTTAGAGGAGAAGGGAGGGGCTTTGTAAAAATGAGGGGTAATGCAAGGTTTCCTGAGTCATTTCTCCACAGACGATTAAGCTTCTAAATTGTCTGTTAGTGGACTTTTTTCCTCCGCGTCGGGAAGAAGTTCCACTACCGCAAACTTGTTATTTGGAAGATGGTTAACTTTTTTCTAAATAGTGATACGTGTTGGACGAACAACAATATGAATACTTGCACGTGAAGCCGCAAAACCGCGGAGTTGGGTTTCACGAGGTTCTCTGCTTTAGTTGAATAAGAACTTGTTTGCGGTATATGTAACTCCGAAATGTTATTCTATTTTGTAATGTTATAGTGAAAGGAAGAATTTATGTTTTTATAAAATCACAATTAAACATTAAATTCCATTCTGGTGACAATATTCGATTTCATAATGGATCAGAATACTAAATGGAGGATGCTTCACAAGAAATTCTATAATTTATTCCTTATCTACTTAGAATGATCATCAACAAACGCCAATTGTATCCTTCCGCCATTCGCGACAAAATTACATCTTGATTGCCTGTAATCTCTTTTTGTCAGACTTTTTAATATATATATATATATATGGAATGATAAGAAAAATAAATGCCTAGACGGGATTCGAACCCGGATCTCTGAGTCTGTACCTCAGCGTGATATCCATTACACTACCAGGCGAATCCAGTTCAAACACTTATTTTTCTTATATATGTATTATACTCTCCATTATTACTAGATGTCGCGAGAACTCGGTCTTCACCGCCATCTAGCAGCTGACTATATCAAGTAAGCAAATTAAAGAGAATATATATATATATATATATATATATATATATATATATACATACATATCTGTGATCTTAACATATGTAAGTGAAACAGAAGAAAAATAGAAACTGCAGAAATGAAGTTCTTACGTTCAGTAGCAGCTGTGACAATTTTGGACAGAAAAAGAAATGAAGATATTAGAAAACACTTAAATATTTTTAATTTAACAAATAGAATTGACAATATGAGAAACAACTGGTATGAACATGTTAAAAGAATGTGTGCAGATAGAATCCTTCAACTATTATTAAAGTACAAACAATAGGACATAGAAGTGTTGGACGCCCATTTACAAGATGGGAAGATTCATTAAATTCCACTTGATGTGAAAACAGGTAAAAAAGCCTAATTTCATGAAGTAGAAGAAGAAGAAGAATATATCTCTAACAGGTTGCAATATATTCTTGATCTAGAAAATGTTAAAAAAGGAACGTATTTTTACAAATTCCAAATTTCCAAACTTTTAATAAATTTAATAAAGTTGTAATTATTGATTAGGTATATTTTAAGATATTTTCTATGTTTTGAATATTATTATTTTCATTCACAAAGAATAACAAGTACACATTCCGAGGACATATTTCTAATTTAATGATGGTAACTACTTTTTCGCGTACTTTTTGCTTCTACAACGTACGTTGGTGTCCATAACCAATGAAAAGCAAGCAGATCACATGGTTTTGTTTTGATTAAGATCGCTTTAAGAGCGTACAGCCTTTATATCATGTGTCTAAATACTTACCGAGTTATTAAGTGCAGGAGATTGAGTTGGGCAGGTCATTAACTAGAATGGGGAGAGTAGAAATACTTTCATTTTTTATTGGGAAACTCATACGAAAAGAACCGTCAGGAAGGCCAACTTGTACATGGGAGGAAGATATACAGATAGAACCTAGCGACCTGGACTTTTATTAGCTAAAGATAGGGATCAGGGCCTTGTTAACCCATTCACCTTAGAAGACGAGGTACACTCGCTTAACTCTGAAATATTTTATACATCCCTTGGCAGGTTAATCTTTTGTTAACATTTATGAATAGTAGAGGAATGTGTTTTGGACTTGATCCTTATTGTGATCTCAAGTACCGTTCTCTTTTGTTCGTTTTGAATATCTGAAATTTTAAAACCAGAATACGGTGATTTAATATCCAGTTTCTGGGGATATGCATTGATCATTTGAACTTGAAGCGAATGTTTTAATGTAGCTTCAGGGTTCCATAGAGTATTGACTGAGTGAATCAGCGAGTCCGAAATTTAAATTGCATTTCAAAACAATGTTTTTTTTTTGTCGCAAGTGTTGGGTTAGTTTTGGGTGTTTGAGATTAATATTCGGGAGGCTTTTGGTTCAAGTTCCAGTTAACATAAACTGACTTAGTATTTTCTCTTTTCCGTAAATTCTCAAGAAATTACATCTTTCTCTCTTAGTTTAACAATTCCCTTTTTGGGCCTTTCACATGCTACACAATTTCATGGCATTATAAGGACAGGAAAGTACTTTTAATTCCAACTAACTAACTCACTGGCACTATCGGACCCGTAGATTCATTTTAATAAACATACTGGCGGCCGAATTTTAATAGGCAACTCACTGGCTCTTCCAACTCTTTTGTATGGTAGCGAAGTATGGACGTTGAAACAGAAGGATATACAGAGACTTAGATCTGCTGAAATGAGATATCTTCGGAGGACTGCAGGATACACACTACTAGATCACAAAAAAAAATGAAGACATCTTAGAAGAATTACACATGGAATCTTCAGAAAACAAAATTTCTGATTATAAGTCAAGATGGATGCAACATGTTCATCGAATGGAAGATCACAGAATACCCAAACAAATGTTAAGATATCAACCTGCAAGAAGAAGAAGACCAGGACGTCCACTCAAAAGACTTCTGGATGGTGTTTCTCTTGAGGCCGAAACAGGTCAACAAATGGCCTAAATTCGTGAATGTACTATGATGATGATGAACTCGGCAAAAATATATTCAGTGGAATTCACAATTTTATGAAAAAATAATTGATTTTGTTCATACACTCGATGAACGTAGTAATATTGCAGCCGGATTTTGGACTATCATAACTTGACAAAATTAGGGCTAAATAATTAACTAACTCTCTAACATTATCGAATCCGCAGGTTCATATCCGTGCGGACATGAACTCTCTATGCTTCCCTGTCCTGAGCCAATGTTTTCCAATCATTCCCTGTATAATTTATCTCCCTCAAACCATCATCATCATCTACATGGTAGGCCCTTGGCCTGTTCCGCTCTCAGAATTCATCTTCCCGTCGTATTCTAGGACGTCCCACTTCTCTACAGCCTTGAGGCTGGTACAACAGTGCTTGTTTTGTTAGCCTAGAAGAGTCGATTCCCTCAAACCGTGATAAATATTATTCTCCCACATTTTTGGCTTACCTACTGTACACTTTACTTCTGATTTCCATTCACCTCTTTCAGTCCTCATTCGTGCCACAGGTCCTGCCATCACAATATATGAGTCAGTTGTTCTTATTACATCTGGTTTCCCATAAATATAATGTTATGCAGTTTTCTCCATTCACTTGTCTGTTTGTCTCTCTTTGATCCAAAAATTTTCTTTACTAACTGACTTACAGGCACTATCGAACCCGTAGGTTCATGACCGCGCGGACATAAACTCTCCATACATCCCTATCCTGAGATAGTTTTATAATCATCCCTGTATAATCTACCTCCTCGAATCATGGTTATGATCTCCCACCTCATTCTTGGTATACCAACTGAGAGTTTTCCCTCTGGTTTTCCTACAAGAAGCTTGTATGCATCACTTTCATTTCTTATTCGTACCACCTGTCTTGCTCATCGCAGTCTACGAGACTTCCCTTAAGAACTTTATTCTCAAATATGGACGATGTTAGGATCCATCCATCCATCCATTCATAGTAATTCTGCCCGAAGGCAGGTCCTTCACTGCAATCATAGCATTTTCATACTATGCTTGCAGCTTTACTAGGGAATTGTAGGTGTGGTAGCTTCCCGTTGTTTTCCACACCGGTGAAGGATGGTGATGATAATAATGATAAGGATGATGATGATGATGATAAGGATAAGGATGATGATGATGATGATATTGATGATGGCCATATGATTTCGGGGACCGTTTGGGCCTTAAAGTTTTCCTGACATTTTACAGGTGAGGAAAAACCCCGATAAAAACCTCACCCAGAAAAACTGCCACGACCGGGGATCGAACCCGGGCCCGCTGCGTGACAAGGCAGCACGCTACCTCGAGACCACAGCGGTGGACAATATTAGGATAACAAAATAAATTGTGGTCCGTTCTTATTATTATTCCATTACATAAATTGAAACAAAACATAGTGGCAAATGAAGATTTGCAGGACGCGGCGATCCTGACGTCATCTAACCGAATTCATGTAGGATGTTACAACGAAAATATTTACAACGGTATTTTCGACGAAATTATTTATAATTGGGCTTACCCCGAAACAAGTTGGCGGGCAAACTGTATAATTCAAAGTAGTATGTGGAACTGTCGTACCAACCTGTTTGAAGTCATAAAGTTGTAAACATGTGAAGACATGGTCATTTATAACGTCGGATGTATATGCTGATTTGTGGATTCTGGTTTCTTAATACTGTTGACCTTAATAACATGGAATTCGAGGTCATCGCCTCACTTGCCTGTTATATTCAATACAAGTATGTGAAAACTGCCATCTGGTTCCAAGAATAAGAAATTTCTCTCAGAAGCAATAACTTAAACTGACGTTTCTTCAACCGAGTACTGCTTTTATAAATCAAAATATTATACGGACCACCCTGATCTTGCCCTGATCGAAACAAGATTTATTGACATTAAAGGTAAGAATCGACATAAATTAAATTTCCGAACTGTTCCCAGTAAATATTTATATATAAGAGGTGTTGTTGAAGTTAATCCCCTTTCTTGTTGGCTACAGTGATGATATGTCCGCCGCTGTGGTCTCGAGGTAGCGTGCTGCCTTGTCACGCAGCTGGCCCCGGCCGGGACAAGTTTCCTGGGTGAGTTTTTTCTCGCCTGCAAGACAAATGTCAGGAAATCTTAAGGCCCAAACGGTCCCCGAACATCTTCTGGGCATCATTATCATCAATAACACATTCGCCTCATTAGATAAAGTTTATGAATAATACCTCTCTTGACGCATCATCACCCATTAAATCATTGGGGTGGCGTAACGCCGTCTTCCAGGCGCCCAAATATCAGAAGAGGGTTACAATACGCCAATACCAATGGAGAATACCAGAAATGTAGACATTTTTTATTATTATAAACAATTTTCGTCATTAGAGGATTGCCTCAAGGACAAAGTGATACAGACAATTAATTTTTGAAATTGATGAAATATATTTTGTAAATATATTTTTAAAAATTCAAATTGTAGGCCTAATTGAAGTATACGTACTATAAAGTAGAAATTATGTAAATATGGTTTCTTAAAATTGAAATTGATCCTCTAATGGCAGCGATGATAATTTTAGAAAGATACACCCTGTCCAAATCTAAGGAATTCCAAAATTTGACTAAGAATCCTGGTATAGTACCTCTTGCCCCGATCATCAATCCTGTGACAGTTATACTATCTAGATGGCATTGAATAAGAAAATAGTGATGTCGATGATGATAGTTCAACTTGATCTTGAAATCGAAACAAGATTATTTAAGATGATATCGATGTTTAGTGGGCTAATGAATATATAACTCCAAGCGCGACAGGGCTAGAAGACCCTTGGGCCTACCAGCCTCACATCCACATGTGTTAATCACAGAGGTAGACATCATCTATCCAGTGTAGGGGTGACATGTGGTCAGCATGTCGAGTCCCTTCTTCTTCTTCTTCCTTCCAAGTATTAGGCCAAGGCCTGTTACGATCCTATAGAAAATTTTCCCTCCAGCGTTTCATAGGACGGCCCAGAGATCTTCGTCCTCTTGGTATATAATTATAAACAGCTTTGGGGATCCGATTTGAACTCATTCTTTCAAGATGGTGTTTCCAATTTAGTTGGTACTGTTTAATATATTCCAAAATTGGCGTAGTCTTCAATTCTTTCAAGCCTTCCGGGAAATTCTCGTATAAGACTTGAAAGCATAATAATAGTCCCTTCGATTGGTTGCTGACCTAAGGAAGTCCCCCAGCCGTTATAGTTGGTCTTCTCAACCTGGAGCCGCTACTTATTGTAGCTACCCAAATGCATCAAGATGGTGGGTGGGCACTGGTCCCATACTAGCCGAAATTCCATGAGAAAATTTCTTCCCACATGGAGACTCGAATCAGCGTAGCTCTGCGTCAAGGCTTCTTGTCTCAACCACTCGGCTACGGCGCGGGACGAATATATAGTGGGGCTTAATGGAGAAGTTAGTAGGAACAAATTACAGAATTTAGAAAATGTAAAATTCAAAATTTCAATTTTTATTGATAAAAGTATACAAATATTGTATGAGAAGAGAATAAGTAAATAAATATACACTACATTTGAAAGGACCACAGAGGGTTTGTTTGATTATACAGTTATTGTAATTAAAAATGTATCGTACGAGGTTTTAGAAATCGTAATTAAACACTTGAGGGTCGAGGGTTCAAGTCCCGTTGGGGTCAGGATTTTTAAACTGACCCAAACCCTCTGGCGGCACCATGGCCCTGGGGTCGACTCAGCCTCTAACGGAAATGAGTACCGGACGCTTGTTCTGGAGGTAAAGGCGGCTGTCACGCAGGGCTGACAACCCGGCTGACATAAAGTGCCGATTGTCTAGAAAAAGTGGGAGCCTTAACCTCCTACTACCCAAAGGGCCTCCGGGCGTGTTGTGGGATCACTTTACTTTACTTTACTTTATTTTACTTTACACTTGGATAAATCAAGATATTGTAGAGAAAATAGAAGAGAAACGACAAGCATATCTATTGTTCTCTATTTATTTAATTTTATGCTATGTCATTAATCTTTTCCTCGTTTTTTATATATCTTGTACATATTATATATTTAATTCGTTAAATTTAGAGTAAATCAAAATACATTATAAATATTAATTGTATTGTATTCATAACTTGTAATCGTTTATATATATATATATATATATATTGTAATTTAGATTTAAGACTTTTCTTTTGTATTTTTTTTAAACCTGGTTGAGTGGTAGACAAGGCCTTAAGGCCTTAACTCTGCCAGGTAAAATAAAGCTATTATTATTATTATTATTATTATTATTATTATTATTATTATTATTATTATTATTATTATTATTATTATTATTATTATCTAAGATGGTTAAATACAGGAACAGAAGAGGACAGGAACATATACACAAAAAAAAAAGTTATACGGTTTTTTTAAAGAGGTTAGAAGAGTAAAAAAATAAGCAGTGGAGAAAAAAGGACATTCTGACGTAAATGGCAAGTTAAATTTTAAACATCAGCTACAGCTCGGAAAGTTAAGGTAACGAGAAAAAAATTGAACAATAAAACTAATATCCCTTTAACCCTTAAATTCGTAATGTATCCTTTTAGATACATCAGTTGGATTTGTTAATTTAATATTTTAAATAAATCAGAAGAAAACTAACAAAAATAAACCGCTTAAATGTGTGTCTAATTATGCAATAACAGTTATACAAGATTCCGTTTTCACTGCGGTCCGCCACATTCAAATATCTAACAGAAGAAATGTGTGTTTCCCCAATTTAAGGGTTAAAAACCAGCAATATTACAGGATTCTACTAAATGAAGAAAACGAAGAAAAACTGGAGTTTAAAGTAGATGATACTTTTGACACAAACGTCAGATGAAGATGTGAATATTTCCTATAAAATGAAAAAATATGTAAAATATGAAGCTTCTAAATTAATAACACTAACTCACTGTCACTATCGAACCCGTAGATTAATGGCCATGCGGACATAACCTCTCCATACATCCCTATCCTGAGCTAATGTTTTTCAATCTCATTCCCTGTATAATCTATTTCCGTCCAATCATAGTTAATGTTATTCTCCCACTTCATTCTTGGTCTACCAATTGGGCGTTTTCCCTCTGGTATTCCTACAAGCTTATTATAATGTATAATTTTAATCTTGGTGAAGTGGAAGAGAAGACATCAGGTCTTAACTCCATCAGGTAAAATAAATAAGTAAATATATGATAGAATTTCCAGAAGAAAATGCGTAAGACAGAATTTTTTGGAAGAAAATATTACTTTATTTTGAAGGAAAATCTACTGTAATGTAGAACAATTCTTAATAAAATTATTATTATTACTTACTTACTCACTGGCACTATCGAACCCGTAGGTTCATGGCCGCGCGGACATAAGCTCTCCATACGTCCCTATCCTGAGCTAATGCGTTCCAATCATTTCCTGTGCAATCTACTTCCCTCAAATCATAGTTAATATTATTCTCCCACCTCATTCTTGGTCTACCAACTGGGCGTTTTCCCTCTGGCTTTCCTACAAGAAGCTTCCATGCAAATCTTTCATTCCCCATACGTGCAATATGTCCTGCCCATCGCAGTTTACGAGACTTAACTGTTCTTATTATATCCGGCTTCCCATAAAGACCATGTAGTTCATTATTATGTAGTCTTCTCCATTCACCTGTCTGTTCATCTCTCTTTGGTCCAAAAATTTTCCTAAGTACTTTATTCTCAAATACCTGTAATCTCCTTTCCTGCCTTAAAGTAAGAATCCATGCTTCGCACCCATATAATATAACTGTAGAATAAGAGTTTTATATATTTTCAGTTTAACGTTTTTTGAAAGGAGTTGGGACAAAAAAAAATTATTATTATTATATTATTATTATTATTATATTATTATTATTTATTATTATTATAATTATTATTATTATTATTATAATTATTATTATTATTATAATTATTATTATTATAATTATTATTAGTCCACCGCTGTGGTCTCGAGGTAGCGTGCTGCCTTGTCACGCAGCGGGCCCGTGTTCGATCCCCGGTCGGGGCAGTTTTTCTGGGTGAGGTTTCTATCGGGGTTTTTCCTCACCTGTAAGACAAATGTCAGGAAAACTTTAAGGCCCAAACGGTCACCGAAATTATATGGCCATCATCCTTATCATTATCATCCTTACCATTATCATCATCATCCTTCACCGGTGTGAAAGCAACGGGAAGCTACCACACCTACACAATTTCCTAGTAAAGCTGCAGGCATAGCATGAAAGTGCTATGATTGCAGAGAAGGACCTGCCTTCGGGCAGAATTACTATGGATGGATATTATTATTATTATTATTATTATTATTATTATTATTATTATCTTATCGCCATCGCTGTTATTTTTAAGGAAGCGAACCGTGAAAAGGTGGCATGATAATTAGGGTACAGTTTTGACATTTGCAACGGAACTTATTTGTAAGTTAGTAACGCTAAGAAATAGCAGAGCTGTGTGTCACGGAAGCACAATCTGCGAGAGCCGTGGACCATGAAGTATGTCTAGTGTAATAGATATTTCACAAATACGTAACGCCAGTAAAAATATACCCAGCGAAACAAACTACAGTTAAATATTACAAAAAAAAATTAAACCTGTTTGTCTGCTACGACGAGTACGTAACCGCGGTGTCACCAGTTTCGTCAGTTTTCAAGTTTTAACTTGTCTGTATATGAACCACTTGACTTTCAAATTGAAATTCTGACAATTTTGAAAATTTAAAGGGAGAAATAATTATGGGCTATAAATTGGAACCAAATTAGATCCAAGATACTTCTAATGTATTTTTTTTCCAATAAAAAATATTCCTGTTGAGTGCTTAAACAATTAAAATTATTTATTTTACCATAATGTTGAGTGTTTCCGGGTTATGGCTTTGGTCCATTACTGGTGTTCCTACCAGACTTTCTCCCTCAAATGCGGAGGGCATCTTCAGTGGCAGTATTTCTAGGTGTTGTTTCCTGGTCGGAGTCTCGACAGTCGAGCCAGTTGAGGGAGAAACGTCTGGTAGGAACACTAGTAATGGACCACGGCCACAAAGCCCAAAATCACTCAACATTATGATTACCGGCCGTGAAAGCCTGCATTCAACAATTTACTTTACCAATTAATCAACATTTAATTTTATAGAAGACTCCAGTCAACATCTAAAAACATGCGAAATTTCAGGAAAAAATTATAAAACCAGAAATTCCAATAAAACTCTAAATTCATAATGTATTTATTTATAAGTATATTCACATTTCAAATCTGAAATAAAATTAAATAAAATTTAAAAATTGTAAGTAAAATTCAGGTTTTAAATATAGTAATAAAGTGGAAATAATTAGCTTTAATAATTTACTTTGAGAGACAATTTAATAATCCATCCATATTAATTCTGTCCGAGGGCAGGTCCTTCACTGCATTCATAACATTTTCATGCTATGCTTTCAGTTTTACTAGGGAATTGTAGGTGTGGTAGCTTCCCGTTTTCCACACCGGTGAAGGATGATGATAATGATAAGGATGATATTAATGATAGTGGTGATGATGGTGATGATAAGGATGATGATGATATGATTTCGGGGACCGTTTGGACCTTAAAGTTTTCCTGACATTTGTCCTTACAGGTGAGGAAAAACCCCGATAAAAACCTCACCCAGAAAAACTGCCCCGACCGGGGATCGAACCCGGGCCCGCTGCGTGACAAGGCAGCACGCTACCTCGAGACCACAGCGGTGGACTAATTTAATAGTATTCAATTTTTTCTTGTGGAGAGGTTTCGATCTCTTGCCACAAGCAGATGTTCTTTTGGAATGCATCTCGTCGTTTTACTGTTGTTATCCATTTTGCACGAAATAATAGTATCGTTCTGCTGGTCGTAATTGGGTTCAGTTGAAAATCTTAAATGCTGTATGGAGGGTAGGTAAAAATTCATTCAACGACCCTCTTTAATAATTCAGATTACTAATGAAATGAAAATTTATTATATTAAAAATTACAGATAGTTTTGAAATACACTGTGCACGTGAACATTAATTTTTCGATATTATTTTCATCAGAAAACAATTTAACTAAAATTTATTGTGATATTGCAAAGTGCTTCTCTCACTTTACGTGGTGGAGCGTCAATACTCTATAGCTCATTTGACGTATTTAGAATAGCTTACTAATATTATTGTTGACATTTACGCACCCAATCTTGTTGCTTGTAAAACGACTCTTCGATTAATACATTCGAATAGAATTAACCGACTCAAATGAACTTGACATTACTGTTACTATTCAAATTTGGTCTGAAAGGCCCAACAAATTTACCTTTAAGTCTTCTTATTTCAGGCTTGAGAATTTTTAATATACTTTGGCCTACATCTATGACATCGGGACCTATAGATTTACTTCCCTTTTGAATGGAGCCACACTCATGATTTTTGCATACTTACTTAAAACTCCATGACATGAACATTGGTTTGAACCCGTGAAATACCAAAGGATTTTTTTTATATCACATCCCCAATATAAGTCAACCGCTGCGGTGTCGAGGTAGCGTGCTGCCTTTTCACGCAGCGGGCCCGGGTTCGATCCCCGGTCGGGGCAGTTTTTCTGGGTGAGGTTTCTATCGGAGTTTTTCCTCACCTGTAAGACAAATTTCAGGAAAACTTTAAGGCCCAAACGGTCTCCGAAATCATATGGCCATCATCCTTACCATTATCATTATCATCATCATCCTTCACCGGTGTGGAAAGCAACGGGAAGCTACCACACCTATACAATTCCCTAGTAAAGCTGCAAGCATAGCATGAAAATGCTATGATTGCAGTGAAGGACCTGTCTTAGGGCAGAATTACTATGGATGGATCCCCTATATATTTAGGGTCTTGCCTTACCCGAGAAATTTAAGGCATTACACCTTCATATAGAGTACTTGCGTTGATTTGAGTACCTTAGGGAGAGAAATTTTCTCATGACATTTCGACTAGTACGACCCATCATCTTGATGCAGTTGAATAGCTACAACAATTAGCGGCTTCAAGTTGACAAACTAACTATAACGGCTGGGGACCCGACATGATGTCGCTCCTATACTGACTAGATGATCGTACACCTCTGTGATTAACACATGTGAATGTGAGGTCAGCAGCCGGGTGGTAGGCGAAGGCCCTTTTAGACTTGTAGCGCCATGGAAACTTTCATGTACTTTGCGAAAATCAGGACATTACTTGCCATCAGTATAAATTAACGAGTGGATAAATGTATGTACAAAGTATTTTTATTGTGAAAACTGTAGATTTCTAACTCTGAGGGTCAGTTTCACCAACAGAGGTAACTGTATTACGCCAGTTTAAGCTATGTATTATGGGGAAAACTGGCGTAATACAGTTACCTCTGTTGGTGAAACCGAACCATAAGTCTAAATATTTTGTTCTCCTCTATGGTGTAACAATTAGCATATCTGGGACGGTTTCGGTTATACCATAAACATATTTATTTGTGTAGGTTCTGGAAAGAGTCCACTCAGCCTGGAGAGGACATATGTGTAACTATTTGACATGAGAAATAGCGATTAAGAAAACTGAAACGAAGGTTAAGGGATCGTGTCATGCTAACAACGTGACTTCAAGTATTGTCTTCTACTAGAAATTACAGCAACCTATTTCAATCGCCCTCAACTCTTCGGAGATGTGTTATGGTTTTTATTATTCTTATTTTAAAAAACGCAATTTGAATTCATTTATAAATTTATTTATTTATGTGAGGCACCTTACAGGGAGTGTTGTCGTCCCTACTCCTTAAAAAAATTAGAATTAAAATATATAAAACTGCTATTCTCCCACTTATATTATATGGATCCTAAACATGGACTCTTCTTTGAGAATAAAGTTCTTAGGAATTTTTTTGTACCAAAGAGAGATGAACAGACGGGTGAACGTAGAAGATTACATAAAAGAGTGAGCTACGTGGTCTTTATAGGAAGCCAGATATAATAAGAACAATTAAGTCTCGTAGAAAGCGATGGACAGGACATGTGGCACGAATAGGAAAAGAAAGACTCGCATGGAAGCTTCTTGTAGGAAAACAGACGGAAAAGGGTCAATTGGTAGACCAAGAATGAGGTGAGAGAATAACATTAACCATGATTTGAGGGAAATAGATTACAGAGAGATAATTGGAAAACATTAGCTCAGGATAGGGATGTTATGGAGAGCTTATGTCCGCGCGGCCATGAACCTGCAGGTTCGATAGAGCCAGTGAGTTAGCTAGTTAGGTAATTTAATTATGTGTGATGTATTTTATGATATTCGTCATCAAAATGCTTTCAAACGTTATTGTAAACAAGTAGAAAGTAACTCCTCTTCATTCACTTGTCCTGTGCAAGACACCCCTTAATAGTTGAACTGTAACAAAGGCATTATAACGGAAGAAAGAGCACAAAAAATTAAGTATGTACTTATGATCATGAGTAATTGCTGTGAGTCATGTCAGTGATACCAAATCTGTGCACACGAATGTCCTCTAATTATGAGGTAATTAATGCGGATGTCAAGGTAATGTATATAGTCATCTTGATTACGTAGTTAATTATTAAAATAATTGTCATTTGAGTACGTGCTCATCGGTTGCTATAGCAACGACATTAGATATAAAGTATGGATTTTCAAGTATTGTAAAAACATCACATCTCACTCAAACTAGTATATTACGATACGAGATTGGAAGAGGTTTTTACAGAATCGAGAAAAATGTTTAAAAACCGAGGGATAGCGAAGTTTTTAATTTCCGAGATTCTGTAAAACACTCCACAAACGTCCGTAGTACATTTTTTTGCGCGATGGTGTTTTCAAAATAATAAATAATAGTAAAATAATAACACCTTTGTTGTAAATGTTTGCGTTCATTATTAACAACTGACTAACGTTACCATGTGGGCAATGGTTATTAGTTGAAAGTACAGGAGGCCATGAGACATTATTAGTGACAAAATGGCGGCAAGTACGTATTTATTGTTTTATATTGCTTCAAATAAAGTTCAGTTCATTTAAAATGCAGTGATTTGTTTCGTATAACATATATTAACACTACATTTTGGATATTTTTTATATATGCATTGTACGTAGTATACATAAAGGGCAGTGGTTTTACTTCCCACTTGCGGTTTGTAATATGTAATATTGCAGTGTAGTTATTTAGATTGGCAACCCCGAAATGTAGGAAGTTGAACTTTCAATCATGATCGTAATTGCTGTAAGTACGACAAAACGCTCTATCGCGCAAAAAAAGTTATTTTTAAATATTTGCTAATATCTGTATTTGCCTTGTTTACCTGATATAGTTTACTACAACGAATGATTCATCTAATAGAGCATTCAATTAGTTTTCTCTAGACAGACGAAACTAAATATGAAATAGGGATCTTATAAGTAACTACAAGGAGAAAATATAGGAATACCTAGAAAATTCTGAAAACATAGGAAAAATAAATACGCGGAATTTCAGAAAACATTGAACTCAACCCTGAAAATATAAGAAATCCAGGAAAACTTAGAAAATTACGAGTATTTAACAGTAATCCTCCTAGAAAGAAAAAACTGAAGACATATGAAAGCTTAGAATTACAATCATAAAATACAAGAAACTATGGAAGATCTAAGAATCATTGAACCTGCAAGAATGAAGAAAGCAAACAGGTCTACATAACATTGAAATGTAATTCTACTTGGGAAAGAAAAAAAAAACATAGGAAGATCTAAGAAGTTTTGAACATCAATACTTCAGGGAAGAAGAAACTCAGGAATATCTGGGAAATATTGAACGAGTCCTCAAAAAACTTAGAAGAAATACATTTGGATTCCTATGATTGATAAGCCCTCAAAAAACTTAGAAGAAATACATTTGGATTCCTATGATTGATAAGCCCTCAAAAAACTTAGAAGAAATACATTTGGATTCCTATGATTGATAAGCCCTCAAAAAACTTAGAAGAAATACATTTGGATTCCTATGATTGATAAGCCCTACACTTACAGAAAAGATGATAGAAATGAGGTCTTAAAAATGTCCTTCTTGTGTCCTATTATATGTGAGCTTATTCGAAGCACATTTTTTCAACTAATTGAACCTAGGAAAAATATATAACTTTTATTCTACCAGTTATATTATATGGATGCGAAACATGGATTCTTACATTAAGGGAGGAAAGGGCATTACGAGTATTTGAGAATAAAGTTCTTAGAAATATTTTTGGACTAAAGAAAGGCGAACTCAGGTGAATGGAGAAGACTACATAACAGTGAGCTACACGGTCTTTATAGGAAGCCATATATAATAACAACAATTAAGTTTCGTAGACTGAGATGAGTAGGACATGTGACACAAATGGGGAATTAAAAAGGTGCATGAAGCTTCTTATAGGAAAACCAGAGGGAAAATGCCCAGTTGGTGAACCAAGAATGATGTGGTAAAATAACATTAACTTTGATTTGATATAAGTAGATTACACAGGGGACGATTGTAATACATTACCGCAGAATAGGGATGTATGGAGAGCTTATGTCCGCGATAGTGCCAGTGAGTAAGTTAGTGAGTTAGGTTTCTAGAAGATAGTTTTCTTTTTTTTAAGTTTTCCAATTTTTCTATTTAAAAATTTTAACTTTTATATTGATCATGGTGCTAGGTTGGCAGCTCCTCCTGTAACGGGGCAGTGACCTGTCGAGTGTGTGTGTGTATGTTACAAGACATATCTGTTGCGTCATTCATTATATCCGCCGGAAGTGACTTACCGGAGTCTTCAGAGGAGTAATTTTAGACATGTTCCCCTGTTATTGAGTTTAAATGAATGGTTACCTGTGATATAACTAAGTTTAATACAATAACATGTGAAGAGAGTAATCTGAAAGTGATGGAATACGCAATAATCCTGTAGTCTATATAGTGAAAGTAAAAAAAAAAAAATTAAATTTCATATTTATTAAGATATAATTCAGTGACAGTTGTTTCGGTACACTGTACCTTCTTCAGACATGTTAACAAATTATGAATTGTGTTCCAACTGATCTAAGCAACAATACAACAATAATTTATTTACATTTTTTAATTTAACAAAGCCGATTCATTCAAATCAAGTTGAGAATTTAACAACTTATTACTACTTTCCAATCTATTTATTTATACAGCCTTTCAAAAGGTCCGACTTCTTATCCTTATCACAAACATGTAAAATTTTAAAATTTGGATCGAAACAATGATTAAATTGGAATAGGTTAGCATATTTTGAATATTCTAAATTTCTGTTATATGCTAAAAATAGTAGAAATTTAGAATATTCAACATATGCTAACCATCTATTCCAATTTAATCATTGTTTCGATCCAAATTTTGAAATTATACATGTTTGTGATAAGGGTAAGAAGTTGGACCTTTTGGAGGCTGTAAAAATAAATTGAAAAGTAGTAATAAATTGTTAAATTCTCAACTTGGTTTGAATGAATCGCCTTTGTTAATTTTAAAAATTTAAATAAATTATTGTTGTATTGTTGCTTAGATCAGTTGATATGTACCATAATAACACAATTCATAATTTCTTAACATGTCTGAAGAAGGTACAGTGTACCGAAACAGATGTAACTGAATTATATCTTAATAAATATGAAAATCAAATAAAACTGTTTTATTTTTATTTAATTAATAAATATGGATTTTCATCAAGTAAACACCAACTCAATTGATTATATTATAATAATAAATTAACTTCAATAGCTTCTTCGGAAACTTTTTTTTTTTGCATGATTGTGCGTTCTGTCGTACTTACAGCAATGACGACCATGATTGAAAGTTCAACTTACTACATTTAGGCGTTGACAACATATACATAACTAAATAACTATACTGCAATATTACATATTACCTACCTCTTGCGGGAAGTAAAACCACTGCCCTTATGTATAACTTACTACGTACAACGTATATACAAAAATGTATCCAAGTGGTAGTATTAATGTACATTATACGAAACAAATCACTGCATTTTAAATGAAATTAACTTTATTTGATGCAATATAAAACAATAAATTCGCCATTTTATGACTAATTAGTGTCACGGCCTGCTGTAGATTCAACTAAATTATTTTCGGCATTTACCGTATAAACATTGACCACACTATTAACATTAATTCGTTTTTTATAATGAACGCAAATATTTCCAACAAAGGTGTTATTATTTTACTATTATTTATTATTTTGAAAACACCATGGCGCAAAAAAGTAATGTACAATGCACTTTTTGAAGTGTTTCACAGAATCTCGGAAATTAAAAACCTCGCTATTGCTCGATTTTTAATCATATCCTCGTTTCTGTAAAAACCACTTTCCAAACTCGCATTGTAAATATATTATGGTCAATCTAACGCTGTTGCGTAAGACTGCCTGCAACTCGACGTCCTGTATGGCTGCATCTTAAAAGTCACTTGGGCGGCGCGGCGCGTTGACTTCATTCGTTAAAGTTGGTAATTTGTAAAGATGTTCACAATGTTTGACACCCCTCCCTCCCTCTCTCTCTCTCTCTCTTTCTCTCTCTCATTTATATGTGTAGAATTTAATTCGGTGAAATATACCACTACGGGTCGAATGAGTTATAGGTGATTGTCCCAAAGTAATCTGACATTGGAGAGAAAATAAATGCCATATTTTGAGGCATACTAAAGGCATAATAGAGATCTCATACAGGCAGTTTACAATTTAATTTACCTTTTGTATTCAAGACACTAACATCGCCAGATAAAAGTTCTCATTTTTAATTCATTGCTTCATAACATTTTTGTTCCCCTGTCCAGAAATTAAATATTACATCCTGTTTTGCATTGTAAGATATGCTAACATTGCTTCTTGTGTGAAATGATTGGGGATTCGAGTAATTTGTGCATTAGATAGGCAGGATATCGGCTTGAACTCGTGAGGGAAATGAACCCGGCCCGGGGTGTCTGTAAGAGCAAGGCAGACAACTTTCCAGGATTTAGAAAGCTGTACGGATGATTCGTGACGTATGAAAATGATGCAGTTTGACCTTTCGAACCAACCTATTCACTGTGCAGCTCAGTCAACACTCTGAGCCAAAGCGTAATTAATTACGTTAGATATTATCGAATATACGAACGTGTCTAAATGGCACAAAGAGTAATGTGCGTGTAGACAAACAGTTTTCGGACTCTTGAAATCCACAATGGATTCAAGCAAGGAGATGCACTATCTACTCTACTATTTAATTTGTACTAGAGAAGAAGACCTACAACTCAATGGTATTAATAAGCTCTTAGTTTATGCTGATGATGTAGTACTATTGGGCGATAGCGAAGAGATACTAAAGGCGAACACGCGCACACTATTGAGTAACACTAAGAAATTGGGACTGGAAGTAAATATCAATAAAAGTAAATATATGGTCACACATAGAAATACATTATATAATGGAAATGGACAGCTAATGACAAATGAGGGAAATTTTTAGGAAGAGGCTGAATTCAAATACTAGGAACAATAATCACAAATAGGAATGAGATGCACAAAGGAATTAAACATAGGCTCAATCCTGGAAATTCGTGCTATTATGCATTATAGAGACTCTTGACTTCCCAACTGCTTTCAAAAAAAGTTGAACTGAAAGTATATAAAACTATTATTCTACCAGTTATATTATATGGATGCGAAACATGGACTCTTACTTTAAGAGAGGACCAAAGAGAGAACAGACAGGTGAATGGAGAAGACTAATAACAGTGAACTACATAGTATTTATAGGAAGCCAGATATAATAAGAACAGCTATGTCTCGTAGACTGCGATGGGCAGGACATGTAGCACGGATGGGAAATGAAAGACATGCATGGAAGTTTCTTGTAGGAAAACCAGAAGGAAAACGCCCAGTTAGTAGACCAAGAATGAGGTGGGAGAATAACATTAACTATGATTTGAGGGAAGTAGATTATGCAGGAAATGATTGGCAAACATTAGCTCAGATAGGGATGTATGGAGGGCTTATGTCCGCGCGGCCATGAACCTACGGGTTCGATAGTGCCAATGAGTTAGTCACTAAATAGCTCTAATACAACTTAGATTTCAGCTTTTCTCAAGATAATAGTTTTAAGGTTAACTATCTACATTAAATAACGGAGAACAACGAAGTTTAGTGTGTTGATTCTTATCTCAAACATTTGAATAAAGCTCAGGACAAATTTCTTGTAACTTATACTACTTGTATTTTTAATTCATTTAACTGAGAATCTGTTTCAGATCAAGATTTTTTTTATATTTTGTCCAATTTCCAAAATATTTCTTTCTGTCCGTGAATGTTAATACATGGGACCTATTACATAAATTATTAGATTTAGATTAGATTAGATTTATTTAGCCTGGTGGAGTTAAGGCCATATGGCCTTCTCTTCCACTCACCAGGACAAACATATATTACATCAGAATATAGCAATCTCAATTAACTCTAATATTAAATACTAAATAAAAATTTGATCAACTGCTATTATATTACGATCTATAATGCAACCAATTAATGTTAGTTAAAATTAAGACTAAAACTAATAATAAAATGTATACAAGCAAGACATATTAAATTGTTCCTGTCTAATGTATATAAAAAAACAAAGAAAAATAATGAGATATAGAAAACTAATTTTACGATTATACAACATTTAAAACAGAACAAAAGAAAATATTTGTTAATCTTAATATTATTTTCATAAATAATAAAATGTATTAATTGTTAATAGAATACTATCAGTGAGGTGTATAAGTTAGTTTGTTATTAAATAATTCTTTAGTTTGTTTTTGGAGGATGTTATAGTTTGACAGTCTCTGGCATAGGACGGAAGGGAATTCCATGTTTTGGTAAATCAGACCGTAAAATATAATGAATAATGTACAGTCTGATGAGGAGGGATATAAAGGACAATGTGCTGATGGGATGTAATATGTTACAAAATTCAACTATCAACCAAGGTCATGGTCTGTGTAAATCATTCATTAAAATAAAATTGAGTGAATATGCTATATCTGGTGTCAGTGAAAATAATAACGTCGCTAGTATTTTTTTTGTAAAATTTAATTATTGGTTTGATGTTAGTATACATTGGCACTATACATGACATTTAAATAAACAATATTAGTTAAACAATTACATTTTTATCTTCATTCTTCTTCTCTAACACCTCCCTTCCTAGTTCCCAGTAATTAACATTCTTCATGATGTCATTAACTGCTATTTGTTTCGCATGTATTACACCATCTAAGTTAGATTTTTTAAAAATTTCTTGTGTGTTATTTTCTTTCATTTGTTTGCTCATGGTTTAGCCTCATATTACAATAGTATTAATTAAGATTATATTTCCTTAACTTCGTTTCTTTAGGGGACATTTCCTGTTGGACCAGTACCCAAATATTAAAATAAAAAAAGTATTTTTTTTAATCTTGTCTCAATACCGGAAATATTGTACAAAATATGATGTTACTTCCGTATTTAAGTTAAAGATAGTGTTCTTAAGAGAGTTTGTTTCTCTGATTGTGATAAAACTGGATTTTAGAAAACAACATTTAAAAAGGTTGATGTCACGAGACATGTTAAACGCTAAAATTTTTAATTATATGTGCAGCCCTATCAGGAAGCAATGATGTGATACGAGATTTAACTACTACCAATTGCTAGATTCATAAAATTAAATATAGCTTAGACACTTCTTAAGTAAAAGTCTTAGTATGTTTTTTTACAGTATTATATTTGAGGTAACAATATTAATGTGGATAGGTTACACTGAGCAACAAAAAATAAACTTTTATTTTGTCTCAGAAACAAAAATATGTGATTCTGATAGTATTTTTTTCTCTTGAATTCAAATATGATATCGGTTTTTCTCCATCACGCAAGGTTTTCGAGAGAGGCAGGAATTTATAATTTCAAACACTTTAATATGTTCTACATTTGTAACTACACAATATTCGAACATTCGGACTCACCTAGAAAGTAAGAAATTACTATTTTCTGCTATATTTCGCCTGTGGAGCATCCCTCTTGATGGTCCAACAATAATCGGCCAGCATATTATGATTCAATTTGCCTTGATATCTCTTTTACATAGCTGAAACCATTTGAGTTAGCTCATTTGGTTTTATTTTACAATGGACAAAAGGACGAAAAAAGTTTATTAAGAAATAATTATTTAAATCCATTAATTGAAATTGAAATAAAAAAACCTGTGGGTGATGGAGAAATTCCGAATACATATTTGAAAACACAATAAAAAAACTGCGTTAAGTACAACTATTGGTACTCATGAGACAAAAATCATATTGACCAGTGTAATTTAAAAAAAAAAGATGATATTCGTATCATTAATAGGAATTGAGCTGTAAAGTTGAATAAGTCATTATCTATTAAAGACTAAATTTTAACAGTGGAAATTGAAAATAGAATCGCACAAATAAAATAAGCAATAAATGCTTTAAACTCTGTTTGGCGGAACAAAAATATTTAAAAAAATAGAAAATTAAACATATATCAAACCATAGTTCAGAACATTTTAACATATGGTGCTGAAGTTTGGCAAATTCCTACCAGGGAAATGAAAAGAATTTTAAGTACAGAAATTGATGTTTTAAGAAGATCAGCTGGAAAATCTAGAATGGATAGAATACTAAATAAAGAAATAAGGGAAATTATGGGTGTACAAGAGAAGCCGGACATCGTATATATTATAGAAAATAAAATATTACAGTGGTATGGCCATGTCAAAAGAATACCAGAGCAAATATTGCCTGAACTTATTAAGGAAAGGATCCCAATGGAAAGGAAGAAAAAAGGAATACCGAAGAATACCTGGATAGAAAGTGTACAAGCGGTTATGATTATCAGAAGATTGGAGGAAGATTAATGGATGGACAGAGAGGAATGGTGTTTGGTTTCTGGAAGACGGCGGCAGTTGCTATGTTACCGGATGATGATGATGATCAAATTTGTACATTTTTCACTTTTTTAAGGTTAAAAAAATCATGGCTATGTTAGTAGATCTGAATTCCTATCAGAAATAATATCACAATTTCAATACCCTAAGTTATGTTACCTAAATTAAATTAGATTATCTAAATTAAATAATTCATTTTATGTTATGTATCGTACTATTGTAAATAATTTATCTCCCCAGTCCATATTGTTAGCTTTAAAATGCTTAAAACTAGCTTGCGTTTACTGGCCTTTAGTTAATTCTGTTCATGACACTATTTTAATCCATCAGTTAATATTGTATTTAATAAATATATTTATATATGTACTAATTATATTTGATTAGTCCAAAAACGCAAGACTAAAAGTGTATAAAACACTGGCTCTTCTAACTCTTTTATATGGTGGAGAAGTATAGACATTGAAACAGAAGGATATACAGAGACTTAGATCTGCTGAAATGAGATACCTTCGGAGGACTGCAGGATACACACTACTAGATCACAAAAAAATGAAGACATCTTAGAAGAATTACACGTGGAACCTTTAGAAAACAACATTTCTGATTATAAGTCAAGCTGGATGCAACATGTTCATCCAATGGAACATTACAGGATACCCAAACAAATATTAAGCTATCAACCTGCAGGAAGTAGAAGACCAGGACGTCCACTCAAAATACTTTTGAATGGTGTTTCTTTTGAGGCCGAAACAGGTCAGCAAATGTCCTAAATTCGTGAATGTACTACGGTGATGACGATAATTATATTTGATAAGCAGGAGGGAGGGAGGTAGAATTTATTTTATTCAATGACGTTCTTTACATCGTAATTCAAACCTGGGCGTAAAAGGGCCGACAAATTTCCCTTAGGGATCTCTTCTTTAAGGCTTCACATTTCACTCATTCATTCTTTATGTTGTTATATTTATACACGCATCGTAGCCGAGCGGTTTAAGGCATAATGCCTTGGCGCAAAACTACGGAACTTGAGCTGGTTTGAATCCCCTTGGGAAATAAATTTTATCATAGAATTTGGACTAGTATGGGGCCGATATGCAACCAGCAGCGTAAGTAATTTGAATGGCTACAAAGAGTAGCGACTCCAAATTTTGAAAATCCCAATACCGGCTAAATGATTGTCCACCTCTGCAATTAACACATGTGAATGTGAGGCCAGCAGCCGTCTGGAAGCTCAAGGGTCTTCTGGCCTGTTGCGCCCTGGAGGGGATAGGGTAAAATGAGATTAAAATAAAACATGCATCGGTATTTGTTGTACATTCCACTAACTAACTCTAACTCACTGTCACTATTGAACCCGTAGGTTCATGGTCGTGCGGACATAAGCTCTCCATACATCCCTGTCCTCAGCTAATGTTTTCCAAATCATTCTCTGTATAATCTACTTCCCTCAAATCATAGTTAATGCTATTCTCACACCCCATTCTTGGTCAACCAACTGGCGTTTTCCGTCTGGTTTTCCTACAAGAAGCTTCCATGCACATCTATCATTCCTCATTCGTGCCACATGTCCTGCCCATCGCAGTTTACGAGACTTAACCGTTATATATTTTTATTATATCTGGCTTCCTATAAAGACCATGTACTTCACTGTCATATAGTCTTCATTCACCTGTCTGTTCTTATCTCTTTGGTCCAAAAATTTTCCTAAGAACTTTATTCTCAAATACTCGTAATCTCTTTTCCTCCCTTAAAGTAGGAGTCCATGTTTCGTATTCATATAGTACAACTAGCAGAATAATAGTTTGATATATTGTCAGTTTAACAATTTTAGAAAGGAGTTTGGACGTCAGGAGTCCCCCTGCAATGCATAGTAGCACGCATTTCCAGAATTGAACCCATGTTTAATTTCTTTGTACATCTCATACCTATTTGTGATTATTGTTCCTATGTATTGGAATTCAGTCACTTCCCCAAAATTTCCCTCATTTGTCATTAGCTGTCCATCTCCATTATATAATGTATTTCTATGTGTGACCATGTATTTTACAATAAAATATGGTTTCTTGTTTTATTTAGAGACGTTTAAATATAATGATAATATCACTAGTAAGTTATTTTTGAGATGCTAGTAGGCGTGAGTCTTGTCCGAATGTAAACTGATACTAAATTTAATGAATAATGAAATGATAATTAATGAAAAGATTGAAAGTGGTGGTGAAACAAACCTCTATTACCATAAAAACCATGAATCCAAAGCAAAAAACTCTTTAAAAAGACCGTAAACATAAAATTTAGTTCGAGGTAAATTTCATTAACACAATGCCAAAGATTATTTTATGTTATTTTGTTATCGAATGTGAAAATATGCAATTGTCATTTGTTATATTGAAAACAACTCTATCATCTTTCTTAATTCTAATATCTTACAAGAGAAATATTTCAAATTTAAATAAAAATTAAATTTGAAAACAGATCCAGTTGGCTCAAGCTTAGCGTTTGTGACAAGTATTCGGGAGGTCCCGAGTTCAAATTCCATCGCGACAATTGTTTCGTGATTTTAGTCGGTTGTTAAGTTAAATACTGAGTTGAAATTTTATTACCACGTTCAATTTCACCCTTCATAATATTTTCATATTTAATTTAAAAGTAATATTTATTGAATGAATTTGCACAAGACATAAAAGTGCTGACAGCAATAGAAAACGCCTACACATAAATACAACAATAATCATAGCCTAGACGTGATATGATCAAATATATTTAAGCGTTTTAAAATAAAATTTAAGTAAAAATTCAAGAACATTCTTAATCGTTTTTTAGATTTTATTTCTTAATGATATTTATACTTACAGTCCAACTATTCTAATTCTAGCGGGAATTTTATATTATTGGGAGTGTGAAGTGAAACAATAATGTATTTTTAATTAATTCATTTATTTATCAACTAATCAATTAATTTGTTTTTGTTTGTACAGCGTCGCTCTACATGTTAGTTCAATTAACCTTTTTATCCACTGTAATTACTATCTATCTATCTTCGGGGTTTTACAGCAGCTGCAGTCTTCCTGTGCCAAATCTCCAAAGCATCTTCAATGCTTAGCCCTCTTGCTTGCATTACTGTCTTCATGCTTTCCTTCCATGTTAACTTTGGTCTCCCTTTTTTTTTCTTCTTTCTGGTCGGTTGCCATTGATATAGTTGTTTGGGCCATCTTTCATCTTCCGCCCTTAACATATGTCCTAACCATTCTAATTCCTTCTCAATTATTTCAATTATCCTTTCTTCTGCTTCCATTATGTTTCTAATTTCATTATTTGTGACATGTTCTAATTTTGACTTTCTGGCACTTCTGCGTAAATAACCCATTTCTAGAGCTATTAGTCTATTATATTTTACTAATTTTTATTATTTTATTATTATTGTTATCATTATTATAATTATTGTTACTAATGTTACTGTATAATAATAATAATATAACTAATAATAATAATAATAATAATCATAATAATAATAATACTATAATAATTATAGTATAATACTAGTAGTAGTCACTCTTACTAGTCAGTACTCATCCTCTAATCGTCAGTCGTCATCCTCCTCCCCGTCCTCCTCCTCCTGCTGTCCTCTCCTCCTACTGACGTCATCCTCCTCCCTGCTCGTCTCGTCCTACCGTCCTCCTAATCCCTCGTCACTCGTCCTACTCCTCGTCCTCGTCCTCCTCCTCCTCATCCTAGTCCTTCCTACTCACTACTCCTCGTCCTCCTCCTCGTCGTCGTCCTCCTCCTCGTCGTCCTCCTCCTCGTCCTCGTCGTCGTCCTCCTCTCCCCGTCATACCCTCCTGCTCGTCCCTCCTCCTCCTGCTCGTCCTCCTCCTCCTGCTCGTCCTCGTCCTCGTCCTCCTACTCATCGTCTCGTCCTCCTCCTCGTCCTCGTCCTCCTCCTCCTCCTCCTCGTCCTCTCCTCCTGCTCGTCCTCTCCTCCTGCTCGTCCTCCTCCTCCTGCTCGTCCTCGTCCTCGTCCTCCTCCTCCTCGTCCTCGTCCTCCTCCTCGTCCTCGTCAGCCTCCTCCTCCTCCTCTCCTCCTCCTCCTGCTCGTCCTCCTCCTCCTGCTCGTCCTCCTCCTCCTGCTCGTCTCGTCCTCGTCCTCCTCCTCCTCGTCCTCGTCCTCCTCCTCGTCTCGTCCTCCTCCTCCTCTCCTCGTCTCCTCCTCCTGCTCGTCCTCCTCCTCCTGCTCGTCCTCCTCCTCCTGCTCGTCCTCGTCCGTCCTCCTCCTCCTCGTCCTCGTCCTCCTCCCTCGTCCTCGTCCTCCTCCTCGTCCTCCTCCTCCTCCTCCTCCGCCTCGTCCTCCTCCTCCTGCTATCCCTCCTCCTCCTGCTCGTCCTCCTCCGTCCTCCTCCTCCTCCTCCTCGTCCTCGTCCTCCTCCTCGTCCTCGTCCTCCTCCTCCTCCTCCTCGTCCTCCTCCTCCTCCTCCTCGTCCTCTCCTCGTCGTCCTTCCTCCTCCTAGTCGTCCTCCTCCTCGTCCTCGTCCGTCGTCCTCCTCCTCCCCGTCTCCTCCTCCTGCCTCGTCCTACTCCTCCTGCTCGTCCTCCTCCTCCTGCTCGTCCTCGTCCTCGTCCTCCTCCTCCCGTCCTCCTCCTCCTCCTCGTCCTCGTCCTCCTCCTCCTCCTCCTCGTCCTCCTCCTCCTCCTCCTCGTCCTCCTCTCCTCGTCCTCCTCCTCCTCGTCTCCTCCTCCTCGTCCTCCTCCTCTCCTCCTCGTCCTCGTCCTCTCCTCCTCCTCGTCTCCTCCTCCTCTCCTCCTCCTCGTCCTCCTCGTCGTCGTCCTCCTCGTCGTCGTCCTCCTCTCTCCTCCTCCTCCTCCTCGTCCTCCTCCTCTTCTTTCCTCTTCTTCCTCCTCCTCCTCTTCTTCTTCTTCTTCTTCTTCTTCCTGTTCCTTTTTCCCGTGTTTTCCTTATTTCCGGTTCTTTTCGTCCGTTTTCATCTCTCTTTCCCTCTTCCTCCTCCCTCCGCCGCTCACACAATAACAACGGTTAATTAATTTCATTATCTATAATAAGATAGATTTGTACTGTTTGGACATGAGTGAATTAAAATCCATTGAATTGGATCGACATTTTTAAAAATATTTTCTTGGTTATTAGAAAATGTGACATAATCAGCCCTCCACCAAAGTTCCATGCAGTATTAGAGTCTCCAAAGAACATTTTCATGTAAATCCACTTACACATTTTAGTTAAATCCACTTCTACCACCACACAAACATTAAAAAAATTAATCGCTATCACAGTTGTCTAACAGAACACACACGTATACACAACGGTTGGTTACCATCTACTGACAGCTACTTGCTGGAGAAAATGTTAACTACTTTCTTCTTGTACGCCTGCGCAGACAAGACATACTGGTTTGCCATAACAAGATGGCTGCTTGATCCTTCTTCGAGTTCCCAAACCCATGGAACGTATTCTGTTGCAGGTAACCGGTGCAGGTATTAAGGCTGAGTATACCCGATACCACTATATTCAATTAGATATGTATTATTGTGATTTAGTGTAGACATAGATTTTACATATATGTAGCCTGTTATTGTTTTTTTTGATACAGGTGTATTTGTAGGTATTTGTTTATATTATTAGTTTTATTTTTTTTTATTCATGGAAAAATAATGCACGTACGGCCAAGCAGGCCCGTGCGCAATGTAAATGCATAGTAATGATCATTAAATATTTTGCTAATTTCATAGTTGTCCTTCATGTTCTTGACTAGCCAAAGTATATATATGTGGACCAGAGTTAGAAATCTTCTCCCAAAAGATCCTGTCCTTGAAAGCTGTAGGACCTGAGAGGTATAGAACATGTAAAGATAAGTTACTTGGAAATAGATACCGTGCGTTAAATTAAGGGAAAATGTAGTAAACATCTGGAGGATGTTATTGCTTTTTTTTTGTTCTAATTAGCTTATGGTTCTAGAAATTAAGCGAAGTTGGGCACTGTTATGGAGCAACAGAATTGCTTTAAAAATTCGTTAGAATTTGAGATTACTATCATGTGGTATGTATCATCATTATTATTATTATTATTATTATTATTATTATTATTATTATTATTATTATTATTAAACTGAAAATATATCAATTTGATATAGGCCTACTTCCTGTTATATTGAAGCGAAACACCGACTCTTAGTTTAAGAGAGAAGAAAATATTACGAGTATATGTGAATAAGTTTAAGAAACATTTTTTTTATCAAAGAGAGACGAACATACAGGTGAATGGAGAAAACTACTGTATTTAAAAAGCTGCTACATGTTCTTCATAGGAAACCAGATGTAATGAGAATAGTTGAGTCTCGTAGACAGCGATGAATACGAGGTGTGGCATGAATGGGGAATGAAAGAGGGGCATAGAAACTCCTATGAAAATCTAAGGGAAGATGTCAAGTAGGTAGGCCAAGGCAGAGATGCGAGAACATTAACCTTGATTTGAGGGAATAAATTATACAGGGATAACTGGAAAATATTAGCTCAGCTAGAGATATAGGCTGTGTAGAGCTCATGTATGAGCGGATATAAACCTACGATTTGGATAGTGTTCGTGAGTTATTATTATTATTATTATTATTATTATTATTATTATTATTATTATTATTATTATTATTATTATTATTATTGTTATTGCTATGGGCATGTACGACGAATACAAGAAGAAAGGTTACGCAGGAAAACATTGGTATGGTATCCACCTGGAAGTAGAAGGAATGGAAGACCTCGAAACTTGTGGATGCAAGAATCAGAACAAGAGGACTGGAGGACATGGAGTGGATGGATAGTGACGAATGGAGAAGGAAAATAAAACTTTAAGCACAGGAAGATGTGTAAACATTGAAAATGTGTATATAAATATATTATTATAAATTAATTAAATAAAAATAAAACGTAGGTTTATTTGATTTTCATATTTATTATATAATTCAGTGACAGCTGTTTCGGTACACTGTACCTTCTTCAGACATGTAAACCAATTATAAATTGTGTTCCAACTGATCTAAGCAATAATAGAACAATATTTATTTAAATTTTTAAATTTAATAAAGGGGATTTGTTAAATTAAAAAAATTAAATAAATATTGTATTGTTGCTTAGATCAGTTGGAACACAATTCATAATTTGTTAACATGTCTGAAGAAGGTACAGTGTACCGAAACAGCTGTCACTGAATTATATAATAAATATGAAAATCAAATAAAACTACGTTTTATTTTTATTTAATTAGTAAATATGGATTATCATAAAGTAAACACCGACTCAATTGATTATTATTATACAAAATCATTATTGTAATGAGCTTAGTGTATTTTCTCACACTTAGATTAGAGTTTTATTATATGAATTATCTGCGTTAAAGCGATATAGCATACAAGAGCAAGCAGTTATATACACTGCCACCTCGAAAATACAAAAGGTAACATAGTTAGTCTGAAGGGAATTTTTCCTTAATAGGGCCTATAGATGATATCTTGCCATTGTAAATTTTTTAGACTATTTAACTCATGCCCCAAATGGGACTCAATGGCCAATCACGTTTCAATGATTTCTGTTTTACAACCAATCAGAGTCGTGTTTCACGAAATATTTATCAGTGTTATAATTACCATATTAAAGAAGGCTCCTCCTTTTTAATATTCTGAACAGGTCTGACCATTATTTTGCAGTGACTGAGCCCATAAGAAATACGGCTACCAGATTGTATATATAGTGCATGAATGTCAACACATGCCGCATGCGGGAGTTAATATAAAAACATTTGTAGCAATTGATTATACCACCAAAAAAAGAAACTACTGTTTGCATTTTCTTAAATATATTTTTTCCCAGGTAACAATCCAGAAAAATATAATTGTCATATTTACATCATACGACATCAGAAATGAATTAATATACAGTTTGATGTGTTTCATTTTTTCTCCACTAGAGAGCATTCTTACAATATTGCGTTCCTTTGACAATAAATAGTATGATCTGGTTGCAGTCATAAACAAAAGAAGCAGATGAAGCGTACCTATCGCTTCTCATTTGTTTTCAAACATCGCCGTTTACATTAAATATATAAATATTTTAAAATAACTATAGTTAAATAATGATTTGTGAGTAAACAGCTTAATTTTATTCGTTAAATAGTCCTAACAAATGCCACTCTTGATTTCCAAATTCTCTAGTAAATTCACTCCTCACTTCGTGAGTCGTGAATTTATCGATAATTTGGAAATCACTCGTGGCATTACTTATGATAAATATGTTCTAATACATAATATGGTATTGGTGAAACATCGTCACAATAAGATGTGATTTCCTGCTACATTTAGCTAGACAAAGCAGCCAGCGCTCCACATTCAACGAATACTATCTCCAACTAAACGGACGTAATCTAGACAACTGCCTTTCTAATTCGTTCGCTTAATTGCTCAATGCTGCGGATATTCGCCTGATAAATCGTAGACTCATTAAACACCTAGACAAAAACATCTCATCAGTTAGGGGATTAGAGTGCAGTTCGGGTCATCAACAGCTCAGGCTGAAATCATATAACGGTTATCGCTTATGAGAGGAACAAACGCTAAATACGACTCTGAAATTTTTGAGCTAAAATATTTAGGACTGATGAACTGCGGCAGGAATATTAGATCAAAATTGCTAATATATATACCACCGTTGTGATCTCGAGGTAACGTGCTGCCTTGTCACGCAGCGAGCCCGGGTTCAATCCCCGGTCGGGGCAGTTTTTCTGGGTGAGGTTTTTATCGGGATTTTTCTTCACCTGTAGGACAAATGTCAGGAAAACTTTAAGGCCCAAACTGTCCCCAAAATCATATGGTCATTATCATTATCATTCTTCATCGGTGTGGAAAGCAACGGGAAGCTACCACACCTACAATTCCCTAGTAAAGCTGCAAAGCATAGCATGAAAATGCTATGATTGAAGTGAAAGACCTGCCCTCGGGCAGAATTATTATGGATGGATGGATGGATATATATATATATATATATATATATATATGGAAGCTTCTTCTAGGAAAACCGGAGGGAAAACGCCCAGTTGGTAGACCAAGAATGAGATGGGAGAATAACATTAACTATGATTTGAGGGAAGTAGATTATACAGGGTATGATTGGAAAAATTAGCTCAAGATAGGGATGTATGGAGAGCATATGTCCGCGCGGCCATGAATCTATGGGTTCGATAGTGCCAGTGAGTTATTTAGTTAGTTTATATATATATATATGTAAATGCTGGAATATTTAGATGAAAATATGCATCCTTGGCGAGCGACGACATACCCATTTACCAGGAAAATCTATTTTCAGATAATCCTGTACAGTTAACTCTAAATTGGCAATGTACCTTGTAAGATATATTGGTTTAATTTATTTTAATATTCTGATAAAATAATAGATAAACAAATGAGTAATAATTACTTAAATTAAAGGGTGGTGGCTAAAAACAATCATAGTCCATTTTTCTTTAAAAAAAGGAGTTTATAGTGTCATTTTCCTCTCTCTCTCTCTCTCTCTCTCTCTCTCTCTCTCTCTCTCTCTATATATATATATATATATATATATATATATATATATATATATTTGTCTTTACTTCATCTATAATGAAATTAGTTGTTATTAAGCTGTTTGCTAAAAATTATTATTTAAATATAGTTACCGGTATTTTAAAATATTTATATATGTAAACTGCTATGTTTGAAAACAAATCAGAAATTGTGGTTATGTTTCAAGTTCACTGCAACTTGATCATATTATTTATTGCCAAATAGTATTGCAATATTGTAAAAATGCACCCTAGTGGAGAAAAAAATAAACACATCAAACTGTATATTATAACCAACATTGTAGCTTATTAATTTATTTTTTTAGTAAAAACTCACTAAAATCATTATTTAAAAGACGATTATTAAATACACAGTAATAATAATAATAATAATAATAATATTAATAGCTTTATTTTACCTGGCAGAGTTAAGCCTTGTCTACCACTCAACCAGGTTTAAAAATGTGTAATTCGAAAAAATCTGTTCATCATTTGCTATATTTATTGTATTTGTTGAAGAAGCAGCCACTGCAAAATAATGTTCTCACATGTTCAGAATATTAAAAAGGAGGAGCTGTCTTTATCACAAAAGCAGGAGCTGATAAAGATAATTAGATAAAGAGCGAATAGAAACACGACTGTCATTGGTTGTAAAACAATAATTAGATAAAGAGGAATAGAAACACGACTGTCATTGGTTGTAAAACAAAATTAATTGAAATGTGATTGGCCATCGACTGCCATTTGGGTATAAGTTAAATAACTTTTATAAGATTCACCAATAACAAATTAAACAACATAATAAACAATAACATTGAAGAAAGTAACATTTTCAACAGCAAAGGAGTTTATAAACTGACATGTAAGGACTGCAACAAATTTTATATAGGAAGGACAAACAGGAGTTTTAACATCAGATTCAAAGAACATTTTCGAGACTTCATTCACGCAGAAGGGAAATCAAGCTATGCAAAACACGTTATCCATGAAGGACATCGCATGGTAAATATTGAAAACACCCTAACAGTAATGCACAGAGAAGATAATCCAGCGAAGATAAACGTACTCGAAGAGATGAAAATCATGAAAGCAGCTCACAACGACAGCCTGATAAACGAAAACGAACCCAATACATGCAACCCCCTCTACCAGATCTTCAGTGAAACACCAGTTTTGAATCCTGCCGATGATGGGACAAGTCCCGAAAGCGCTACAGTTAAAGGATTAAGTAAGTTCAGGAGACGGATCTTTCAGGTGAATATTCTATAATTGTATATTAATAAGTTAAATAGTCCGAAAAAAATCATACTTAAAATCCGCACAATTATATTACTTGCATTCTTGTACTCTTGGATTTGGTGTAAAGGTGCTCTTTCGCCTTAATGCACCTCACCTTACCTACATCGTGCGGAGTGACCCCCATTACAACCTGTCAGTGATACACCTCATCCTGATGTGGAATGCACGTTCTGCAGCAACATTCCCATCGTCGATAAATCCATTTACATTTACGTTTTGCCTAAGAGATTAAGATTGCCGAACATTTTTGCCTATTTAAAAAAATGGCCTCAATTTCAGTAACAAATGTTACATGTGTAATCTCACAGGATAAGTTCAATAGTTGTTTTCTTGTAAAGTATTTTGTTCAAAGACGCTTTCTAACTTTTCATGTAATGATGATTATATATTTTTCTCAAAGTACTCTTATTTCAGGTTTCAGGTTCTTTACAGTATATAAACGGAATTGCAGGCTTTTATATTTTCCTTTGAATGAACGTCATACTCGAGATATTTACGCCAATGATAAGCAAACATACATTCTATAGTAGTAGTAGTAGTAGTAGTAGTAGTAGTAGTAGTAGTAGTAGTAGTAGTAGTAGTAATAATAATAATAATAATAATAATAATAATAATAATAATAATAATAATAATTTTATTTATATACAGATTTTAAATGTTTACACATATTCCTGTGCATAAAGTTTAATTTCCCTTCTCCACTCGTCTCTCTCCATCCACTCCATGCCCTTCAGTCCTCTTGTTCTCATTCCAGTTCTTATTTCTTGTACCCACGAGTTTCGAGGTCTCCCCTTCTTTCTTCTTCCAGGTGGATACCATTCCAATATTTTTGTGGATAACCTTTCTTCTTGCATTCGTCGTACATACCCATACTTACTTACTCACTGGCACTATCAAACCCGTAGGTTCATGGCCGCGCGGACATAAGCTCTCCATACATCCCTATCCTGAGCTAATCCTTTCCAATCATTCCCTGTATAATCTACTTCCCTCAAATCATAGTTAATGTTATTCTACCACATCATTCTTGGTCTACCAACTGGGCGTTTTCCTTCTGGCTTTCCTACAAGAAGTTTCCATGCACGTCTTTCATTCCCCATACGCGCAACATGTCCTGCCCATCGCAGTCTACGAGACTTAACTGTTCTTATTATATCTGGCTTCCTATAAAGACCATGTAGTTCATTGTTATGAAGTCTTCTCCATTCACCTGTCTGTTCATCTCTCTTTGGTCCAAAATTTTTCCTAATACCAATTTAATTGTTTATATCTTATTTAATATACTATTAAATATCTAATTTTTTTTCTTGTATAACATTATTTCTTATTTTTTCTACTTTTGAACATTTTACTGCTCTCCTTATGAAATGCATTTCCATCGACGTAAGATTTTGTTCTAAGTTTTTGTTGAATTTCTAAACTTCAGCTCCATAATATGTGATAGTGCTTCTCACTATTGACTTATATATTTGTAACTTATTTTTGTAATATTTATAATAATAATAATAATAATAATAATAATAATAATAATAATAATAATAATAATAATAATAATAATAATAGTTTTATATATTCTGTCGGAGTTGAGGCAATCAACCAGCACAAATACAGAAGGCCTATATTATGTAAGTCATTCCATATTAACGTATCGTCTATATTTTTATCTCTAAACAGGTTTTGAGATAATGCGAATATTTAAAAAAAATGTATAATTTTCTCATTTGAATATTTAAAAAAATTGGATAATTTTCTCACTTAAATAAGCACACCTATCTTGAAATCCTAAATGCCTTACCGTCTTTGCTGTTTATTATAAATAGTGCTGAAATTTTAAAACTTATGTCATTCTGATGTCCGATATATAATTTATATGAGAGATATAATTTATTTAAAAAATTTATAAATCCTTTAAAAAAACTTAGGTAAAATCGGAGACATTTTTTTTACGATGGAATTACCCTTATGTTACCGCGAAAGTTAAAACCAGAATTATTTTTTTAAACTAACAATCGTAAAGGAAATGTAAGTTTTAACCCATTTCGAGTTTACGCAGTGACACATGCAGTTAAACATATATTTATTTATTAGTCATATAATTGTATTTAAGAAATTCTGAAGATTGAACTTATTATTTACGTAATATGATTACTATTGAGTAGCTGTGTGTAATTACACGTAAAATTATAAATAGATTTGTTGTATCCAGAGAAATAATGCAAATGCAAATAAAAGTCTAGGTCAGGGGTCACCAATTGGCGGACCGCACTCCGGATCCGAACCGGTTACTTGTCGAATTAATACAAATTTTTAAAATCGGTTAAACATCGAATACAACCAGTTAACTAAATTTGATGTCAGAATAATATTTAAATATCACCTCACAAATTTCTTGTTTTTCACGATACCAGGTTTCAAACGGAATCCCGTTCATCTTCAGTCAGATCTCCGATTAATGAAATTCTTCCTATATTCGCCCACAGATGGCAGCTTAGAAGATGTTGGAGGCAGTAGAATTTCATCAGTCGAAGATTTGACTGAAGATGAACGAGATTCCGTTTAAAACCTGGTATCGTGAAAAACACGAAATTTTCAAGGTGAGATACTTAAATATTATTCTGACCACATATTAAGCTTAATCGGCAGCGGTGGACTAGTGGTTATGCTCCTTGCCTCTGGTTCCGAAGGTCGCGGGTTCAAACCCGGCCGAGGTCGATGGATTTTTTAGGATGGAAAAATCCAAGGTGCAAGTCCTCCGGAAGGGACTTTAAGCCGTGGGTCCCGAGTCGGAAGATTTTCACGCTCGTAAAAGATCCTTAAGCCTGAATGAAAAGGCCTCTAAGCAATTACTTATCGAATATTCCCGTCCTAGCACTACCTTGGTTTCCTAGATGTCAGTATGAGGTGGAACGCTGATCACGATCCGATTGAGGGTCTTTCCACTTTTCAGCGGTTGCCCTTTTACCAGCCGGCTGCTGGCCCTTCACATCCACATGTGTCAATCACAGAGGTATGATCAACAGCCAGTGTAGGGGTGACATGTGGTTAGCATGTCGAGTCTCCCAGCCGTTATAGCCGGTTCCTCAACCTGGAGCCGCTACTTATTGTAGCTACCCAATTGCCTCACGATGCTGGGTGGGCACCGGTCCCATACTGGCCGAAATACCATGAGAAAATTTCTTCCCCCATGGAGACTCGAACCAGCGCAAGTCCCGTAGCTCTGCGCCAAGGCTTCCTACCTTAACCACTCGGCTACGGCGCGGGACACGCTGATCACGGAGAACTCAAATGGCATCTATACAAAAACAAGTGTAACTAAATTAGTATGGTTCAAATTCTTCCCTCTAGGGGGAGAGCGCCTAAATCTCTGTTAAGGGAAACATGGGCTTACATGAAGAAAGAAGAAGATATTAAGTTTATCATAAACTTATTATTAATTAGTAGAATTAATAACTGAGTGCGTGTTCATAATGCTTGCGTTCGATTAATTTTCAATATCCGCCGTTATGACCATATTTCCGAACACTTTAATAACCTCTCTTGGCTCCGTCTTACTGACAGACGTAAATTGCACTCTCTTTCACTACTTTTCAAGCTTCTGAATTCCTACATCCCTACTTACCTGGCGTCCAGATTTGAGAAGTTATCCTCTTACCACAATATTGACACTAGGTCACAAGATAGCAGTCTGCTAACAATTCCTCTTCATAGCACTTCCTCCTATTCTAATTCCTTCACAGTAGTCTATGCCCGCTCCTGGAATCTCCTTCCTCAAGATATCAGGGGTTGCCGCACACTTGGCACCTTTAAGTCACGCTTATACAGTTACCTGTTGTCTAATAATTAATTTTTCTCTATTTATTTAATTTTATACTATGTCAATAATCTTTTCCTCGTTTTTTTATATATCTTGTACATATTATATACCGTATTTAATTCGTTAAATTTAGAGTAAATCAAAATACATTATAAATATTAATTGCATTGTATTCATAACCTGTAATCGATTATATATATATATATATATATATATATATTGTAATTTAGAATTAAGACTTTTTGTTTTGTATTTTTTTAACCTGGTTGAGTGGTAGACAAGGCCTTAAGGCCTTAACTCTGCCAGGTAAAATAAAGCTATTATTATTATTATTATTATTATTATTATTATTATTATTATTACTGCGCTGTATCCTTTTAGTATTTAACACGTGTTTTGTTTAATTTGTGCAATTCATACCCATAGAATAATTACCTAATTATCTAATAATATTAATTACTTAATGAAAGCTTTGTATATTTAATCAACTGTAGTTCCGAACCTCGACTGAATTTACTACTTTGAAAATGGACCTCCATGAAATCTATTTGGTGACCCCTGGTCGAGATTATATGCAAAATTAAGATAGTAATGTGGGTGAAGTTAATTCTTAGACCACAATGTCCTCATGTCACAAATATACTGTTTGTTCTTGACTCGTAATATTTTATTTGCAAAACCTCACAATCTCGTAAGATGTTTTGACAAGCGTAAATGAAGAATTGTATCTCCAGTAGCAATGACTCCTCATAACAAAATATTATTAAAATTCTATATATTATATCAGACAGTTTTCACAGATTATTTGTAATTTCGAATAATAGGAGAAAGTTATGTAAGTCGATAAACCTTCTAGTTACATTGAAAAATTTAGTAAACTGAGTTATAGTGTATTATTATTAGATATTGATATGTGAGTGAAAGTTGCGATCCTTTGGTAAATATTATGGTACATTGTACTACAATGTTCCATTTGTCGGTCATTTAATAAAACCGTTAACTACTCAAATGAGACAGTCTTTCCTTCATCTTACTCAGTACTTTCCCAATGAGTCGGAGGTAAATTCTGTAAGTTGGAATATAAAAAAAGAATCTCACCAAAGTCTCTAACTCATTGGCACTATCGAATCCGTAGTTTAATGACCGCTCTCCATACATCCCTAACCTGGGCAAATGTTCTCCAATCATTCTCTGTATAATCTGTTTCCCTCAAATCATATTAATGTTATTCTTCCACCTCATTCTTGGTCTACGAACTGGGCGTTTTACCTCTGGCTTTCCTACAAGAAGCTTCCATGCATGTCTTTCATTCCCAATTCGTACCACATGAACTTCCCATCGCAGTTACAAGACTTAATTGTTCTTATTATATATTGCTTCCTATAAAGACCATGTAATTCACTGTTATGAAGTTTTCTCCCTTCACCTGTCTGTCCATCTCTCTGTGGTCCAAAAATTTTCCTAAGAACTTTATTCTGAAATACTCGTAATCTTCTTTCCTCCCTTAAAGTACCGTAATAGTCCATGTTTCGCATCCGTATAATATGACTGGTAGAATAATAGTTTTATATATTTTCAGTTTAACGTTTTTTGAAATGAGTTCGGATGTCAAGAGACCCTGTAATATATAATACCACGCATTTCCAGAATTGAGTCTATGTTTAATTTCTTTGTGCATATCATTCCTATTTGTGATTATTGTTCCTAGTTATTTGAATTCAGCCACTTCCTCAAAATTTCCCTCATTTGTCATTAGCTGTCCATTTCAATTATATAATATATTTCTGTGTGTGACTATACATTTAGTTTTATTGATATATACTTACAGTCCCAATTTCTTAGTGTTACTCAATAGTGTGTGCGTGTTGGCCTTTAGTATCTCTTCGCTATCGCCCAAATATTAATGTAGCCTACTTTATTTTTTAATTAAAGCATATATTGTTGTATTATTGTCTTTGTTTTCATGCGAGGCTCATTCAGTCTCCTCTGAAATGAGTATTGAAATTAATTGAGAACTATCAGTACTAAGTACTATATTTCGCCAGTTTGGTCATAGAAGTTATTGTTTAGTTGCTTTGAAATATATTATTATTAATATAAATATAATTAATTATTTAATAACAACGGCCAATTCTCGGAATCCTTAATAACTGTTGCCGAGTCCTCTAGTTACATTTTGGACACCGCTATTTTAAACAACAGAAAAATAATAAAATAGGCCCTATACATCTTGCTGAAAATGATTAAACTATCAGGGTTTGAATCCAGAACAATACAATTCAATTAATAATAATGATAGGAATGTTAATAATAATATAATTAGTAATCCTCACTGATTATTTTCCTTACTGCTTATTTCCAAATTTATTGTTAATAATATTTACCACTCTTCTAATTGTCCAAAAAACCTTAATCTACGTCTTTATTATATTCGTTTGTTTGCACATTTTCTGTTATTTATTCAGGTGCTCTTAGAAAATGCCTGATCCAACTAATTTTTCTTGTTTCAATTCTGGCCATAGTACTCTTTATATATTAAATAATAATTAGTTCACTGACAATGTTGAACCCGGAGGTTCATAGCCACGCGGACATAAATAATCTTGTGCTAATGTTTTCAAATAACTCCGTTTATAGGGCAACTTTATCTACCTCAAATCATGATTAATATTACTCCCACCTTGTTGTTGGCCTACCTCCTGGGCGTTTTCCTTTAATATGTTTCCACACCCTTATTTAATTTCGAATTCGTGCCACACATACTGCCCATTGTAGTCTTCGAGATTTAACTGTTATGCATTATATTATGATTTTTTCATCGTATAATAAAGTTATTGGGTCTTGATTAGCTCCCAATATTTTCCTTAAAATATTTGTTTAGAAATATGCGATTTACTTTAATAAATTTTAGCGTGAATCCAGTATAAAATAAACACTAAAAACTTTATCATAAAATAATGCCACGAGTGATTTCCAAATTATCGATAAATTCACTACTCACGAAGTGAGGACCGAATTTATCTAGAGAATTTGGAAATCAAGAGTGGCATTTGTTAGGACTATTTGGCGAATAAAATTAAGCTCTTTACTAAAAAATATTTATTTGAATATAATTGCCGGTGTTTTAAAATATTTATATAGTTAATGTAAACGGCGATGTTTGAAAACAAATTAGAAATGTGAGGTTATATATATTCACTGCAACTCGATAATATTATTTATTGCCAAATAGGATCGCAATATTGTAAGAATGCTCTCTAGTGGAGAAATAATGAAACACATCAAACTATTATAATCAACATTATAGGTTAATCATTTATATTTTGAATAAACAACTCAATAAAATCACTGAATCTATTAATTGTTTGCTATATTCAATGTATTTGTTGGAGAAAAATAATGTTCTAACCTGTTCAGAATATTAAAAAAGGAGGAGCTTTCTTTATCACAAAAGCAGGAGCTGATGAAGAGAAACCCGATAAAGAGCGAGGTGAAACACGACTGTCATTGGTGTAAACAGAATTCATTGAAACGTGATTGGTCATTGACTACCATTTGCGACATGAGTTAAATAGTCGTAATCATCACCCTTTTACATGTTACGATCTTCAACGATATCTTATAAGGATTTCCAACTTTTATTTTTCCTTATAGTTTCCAGTTAAGAAATCTGCCTAAGTATTCCATTCTATTAACACGATAAAGTCGATTTTTTCTCTATTCTTCCAGCTACTGGATAATAGATGTTATTTGTAATTCATATGCTACGTTAAATGTTCGAAACAAGCGTAATTTTAAATTTAAATCATTCAGTTGACAATCCGGCTGATTTCCATGAAGCTTCTCAGTAAGATGAATGTCTCCTGGAAGCGTTACGAGCGCTTCGCAGGACAAGGATGGCGGAAGGGCTGCTTCCTCTGAGCCTCCAAACATGCTCCTCTGGGTATCCACCCCCCAAGAGAGGGCTGCTTCTTCCGCTCTTCAAGCCCTACAAGTTTAGCTGTGCTATTCCTTGTCGTCCTGTTGACCGTTGAAGACTTGACTTGACGAAGTCAAGACTTGATAGAATAAGAAATGAGGATATAAGGAAAGAATTGAAAGTACAGCCTTTATTGGATAAGGTCACGAATTACAGACAGAAATGGATTGATCATATGGATGGAAATGAGTAAGGAGAGATATCCATTGTTAGCAAGAAATTGTCAAGCAAGAGGAAGACGTGATGTTGGAAGACCTAGAAGACGTTGGGCTGATGCATTATGAAGTCGGAACGGGCAATTGCCTAATCCCTGGGGTAATGATGATTATGATGATGATCATTCAGTTGTTTACGTACAAAAGTTTCATTAGATGATGATGATTATTTGCGAAATTCAGGTCAAATTTTCAAACTGATGCATTATAAAAGTAACTTAAGGTCAGTAACATGTGTTGTACCTACAAGTGGCTATCACGTTTCTGTGCCTGGAGAAATCTACAACCATTGGAATGTAAACTGAAGTTGTAATATGTTAGTATTAAAAATGGTACCTTCTTATCCATGCGTTGGAGTCTCCAATGTATAAACGTGAAACTAATGAACCTTGACCCAATAAAAATAAATTATTTCTTTCCAATCCGTACCAGTGCACAGCCGTGACATCGGTGGGAGGTTCCGAGCTACAGAGACGCCCGAGGAACCCATGGGGCCCGACCTTGCAGATTCTTCGAACTACAAGAAAATTGTAGTTTATTATGTATGTTTACAAATTAAATCCAGTCATGTTATTCTCGAGGGTGTGAATATAACACCATTCAATATGTTATGGACTAAACAGTTGCACGAAACTCTCCATCAAGTAAGTGTTTGCAATCTGTGGTTCCCCTAAATTGACTGGTACCGCCAAATTCTTTAAGTTTCAAGACCATAACAACTTCTACTCCAGACAACCTTTTAATTCATAAATAATAGGATATATAACCCTAGATTATTAATTAGATTGCATAGATTCACTATAAATAAAATAAGGATACATTAAAATTTAAATATCACTTAAAAATGTCCTTCTAAATCCCACATTTCACTACCAGTTTGTGAATAGCGTGAATCTAATTTTTTATATATTTAAAGTAATATTTCCTGCGACATGCCTAATTAAGGTGGGTTATGGGTGAAATTTATATTTTCTACATTTTTTGAGCTAGAGACTTGATGTTTTGTACACATATTCACTGCATGATACATAATGGTGTGTTTAAGTTTCATTCTTGTGAGACATTTATTTTAAGAGTTATTAAATATTATATTTAAAAAAATTGCATATAATTAAATGGGTTCCACAATTTTTTAGTAAAATGTCTGATTTTTTAAAAGATCCCTAAAATTTTTAGAAAAACATAATGCATTAGAATTCTTATAATGTGAATACAAAGGGAGAAAAAAAATTGTACCTCATGCGTGGAATTACAAACAAAAATTAATAATTGCACGCATTTTATTTTTTATTTCTTAAAATACTACTTCAATCATGAAACCCATGCACTACTTTATTACTCATTGGTTTTAGGACATGCAGTAAAAATTTGAACCTTCTAGGACAAAATGTGTGAATTCTATTCAGTTTTGAATGTACAAAAATGCAGTGAAAATAAAAGTGTGGAAAAACAAGTTTAAAGATTTGCATACAGTTTAAATACAAAATGTAATATTCAGGCCTAGTTTAGGGCACTTAGAAGCGAAGTAGGCCTCCGAAACTTTGCCAACATATACATTAGAGTACAGCCTATTTTTTTAGTACAAAAACAAAAAAATGCCAATTTTGATCTCAAATGATCAATTTTTCACCCATATCACCCTCCTTAAGGGCTACAATGTCATATAGCGAGATCTTAGGGCCTACCTTATAATGTGTTGCTTATGGTATTCATATGGGAGGATTCTGTAACATGTCATATAATCTTGTAACAGAGGATCGCATATGAGGAAAATTGATTTTTTTACTCTTTTATTCTAGACATTTTACAGGTCTTGCCCATTATTAAACCTCTGACCCAGTTGTCGCTGCCTTCCATTTGACTACTAAACCTAAATCACAATACGTACAATATATTAGTCAAAATAGTGTTAAGTCAAGGTCATGATAATTAAACAGTGTCGGTGGTCTAGGAGTTAAGTTTCTTGTCTCCGATCCCGAGAGTCCTGGATTCAAACCCGATAGGGGTCGATGGAACTTTTAGGAATCAAGGGACAAGTTCTCCAGAAGGGACTCTATGCTGTTGATCGCGACTCGAGATATTTTCGTCTCGTAAAATAACCTTAAGTCTAAATAAATTAGAGCTCTGAAAAAATAACAGTTGGCGTCTCCCATTCAAGTAATACTTCAATTAACTACAAGATATCTATTAATTAAATAAAAATAAAACGTAGTTTTATTTGATTTTCATATTTATTATATAATTCAGTGACAGCTGTTTCGGTACACTGTACCTTCTTCAGACATGTTAACAAATTATGAATTGTGTTCCAACTGATCTAAGCAACAATACAACAATATTTATTTAAATTTTTTAATTTAACAAAGGGGATTCATTCAAATCAAGTTGAGAATTTAATAAAAATTTAAATAAATATTGTTGTATTGTTGCTTAGATCAGTTGGAACACAATTCATAATTTGTTAACATGTCTGAAGAACGTACAGTGTACCGAAACAGCTGTCACTGAATTATATAATAAATATGAAAATCAAATAAAACTATGTTTTATTTTTATTTAATTAATAAATATGGATTTTCATCAAGTAAACACCAACTCAATTGATTATTTAATACAAGATATCTCTTTTACGCGATAAGATAACCGCAGATAATCTCTTGTCACACGTTATCATCTGTAGAGAAATAAGGATAACTAAATCAATTTGGTTAAGTTACTCTCGCAAAGGACCCCACATGGGGATGTACGGGTACAGACATACAGTTATGAGAATTAATTTTACTTCACAAATTATTTATTATTTGCTAGCGATTTAGCACATTTCCTTGCTGTATATATTTTTGTCGTGATTCTTCATCATTCTTTTGTAAGAAAATTCAATTATGTTCTTTGTTTTTCACGAATACCGTTTTCGATATCTTGAGTTCCATATTGTAAGTCCTCGTCTTCTTTTCCAAATATTTTGTTTGCCAATCGCTTCTCGGACTGCTTTATTAATACAACTTTGTGTATTTTCCCATTCTTTTGTTACATCAATTACAGTTTGAACGTTTATTAAATTATGGTTAAGTCTCTGTTGATATAAATATTTAATTGATTGATATTTTTAAAAAATCGTATCTTAAATCTAGTATTATCCACTTCACTTAATGGATTAGTTCTATTGCTTTTTATATTTTTCCATCTAGCAATCAAGACTATTTTTCCCATCAGCAAGTACTGGTCGCTGTGCATATGTCACATCCCCTATAAATTCTTATAGCCCTATCTTGTATCGATTTAGCTTATTTTACATTGCCAATTATATAGTTAATAATTGAGGGGGCACGCCGTAGCGTAGTGGTTAAGGCACTGAGCTACAAGCCGGAGGGTCGAGGGTTCAAGTCCCGTAGGGGTCAGGATTTTTAAACTGACCCAAACCATCTGGCGGCATTATGGCCCTGGGGTCGACTCAGCCTCTAACGGAAATGAGTACCAGACGCTTGTTCTGGGGTAAAGGCGGACGTCACGCAGGGCTGACAACCCGGCTGACATAAAGTGCCGATTGTCTAGAAAAAGTGGGAGCCTTAACCTCCTACTACCCCAAGGACCTCCGGGTCTGTTGTGGGATCTCTTTACTTTTACTTTACTTTATAGTTAATAATTGAACAGTGACCTCTATTACTCCACATATATATTTTTTTTCAAATGCCCCAGGCTTGTCTTTCGACATTCCTGGTTTCTCTCCTGGCATGGCGTACTTGTAACCCACTTCCGAGGTTGGGGCACCTGGAAGGCGGGGTTACGTTGCCCCAATGATATGATGGGTGTTGATGATAATTCTCCACGTATATTTATGTATTTCTTTTTTTCTTGAAGAAAGTGTTCATCCATCCATAGTAATTCTGCCCGAGGGCAGGTCTTTTACTGTAATCATAGCATTTTCATGCTATGCTTTGCAGTTTTACTAGGGAATTACAGGTGTGGTAGCTTCCCGTTGCTTTCCACACCGGTGAAGGATGATGCTAGTGATAAGGATGATGGTGATGGCCGGATGATTTTCGGGGACCGTTGGGCTCTAAGCTTCCTGGCATTTGTCTTACAGGTGAGGAAAAATCCTGAAAAAACCTCACCTAGGAGCTTGTTCCGACCGGGAATCGAACCCGGGCCCACTGCGTGACAAGGCAGGACGCTACCTCGAGACCACAGCGGTGTCCATTACCTTTAGTTTATTATACTCGTAGGTGCAGTATTTTCTGAGTAATGCACCGTTATTATTGAGGGTCTCTTCTCCACATGTAACAATTACTGTACATCTTTTATAGGCACTTACCCACTCTAGTATATAGATTCCCAGCTATATATAGGCCTGTCACATCTGTTTTGTACATTTCATTATAAGTTTCCTGTAGTTTTTCATAGAATTCTTCTGCATCTCTCATTCTTCCTTCTTCAAGACAGTAGGCTCCTATAAATGTAAGGTGTCCTCTTTGTATTTTAAACCTTACTACCATTATTTATATGATATTATTTTCTTTTTCCATTTCTGATCAATCATCACAGCTACTCCAGCTTGTCCATGTACATGTTGTTCCACCCCACTGTACAAAATTGTATATTCTTCAAGATATTGACTCCCTTTCAACTTCTTGTTTGTTTCTGTCAAAACTGATATATTAATTCTTTTTTGTTTTAGTTCTAACTGTATTTCCTGCTCTTTTGTATAGAGTTCTCTTACATTCCAGGTTGCAATATTGATATCAGTTATTCCAAATCGTCTACCTTTTCATTGCGTAAGTTGTATCTATTGAACATGCCCGGGTTTCGTATTCGCATTTGAGACTTCTGAGTAATATATCTATATTTGTATTTGGGTGAATTACCAGCCCAACCGCAAAACCCCCGACCTGGAGGACCAGAGTTTAATTTCAGAGTTGTGTTGTCTTTCTCCTAGACAAACTGCCTTACAAGGCTACAGAGTTCTGTCTGCCCCGAGCATCTGGTTTTATGGCGCCAGAAACTCGCCATTCATCCTCCATCTTCAGTAAAAACAGTCCCACCACGTGAAGGTAGATGGAAGGGTTTGGTAGAGAGAGGCTATATTTTACGCTGACTATTTGGAACATTTTTTAGAGTCTGTGAGCTCATCCTCAGATCTGCCCCAGACCCGCGAACACGAAATACTATGTGAAATGGTGTGCGACACATAACACGCATATTGTTGCCCCCAGAGAACGATCTATCTACCATAGTTCTGCAGCGAGCGAACCAGCGATAACCCAAAGGAGTGAACCCACTAATACTTTGCACATTGTGCACAATCTCTATATATATATATATATATATATATATATATATATATATATATATATATATATAATATAACAACTTAGCGCTTTACGTGATCTTGTTTTCTTTGCGGTCCGGAACATTTAAATAACTGGCAGGATAAATTATTGTTTCGCCAATTTAAGGTTAGGTTAGTATCTTGGTCAGGAATCACTTAATTGAATAAGGCTGTGGTGGTTTTGTTAGAATTGACGCTTACTATCAGCGAGTTCCAAACATAAAACTGACATTAATTCAATTACTGATTAATTTATGGACTCCTGTTTAAAGGGACTACATAAACGTAACAATATCCAGGAAAAAATAAATGAAAGAATACAAAATGCTAAGAAATATTATTTTTCAATAAATATAGTATTTATATTCATAATATCCGACACGTGAAACAAAAACCACATTGTATAAAACACTAACCGTCGCGCCGGCGCGCTGCTACGCCTAAAGAAATGAAAATTAATGTGTTATCTTGTGTAGTTGAATAAGTGAAAGGAAAAAATTATAAATTTATATCGTAATTATTTTTATATACCCCGTGCTGATTATCCGTCGTTGCTCGGGAATCTACAGTACTTATCCCGATCTTCACGGCATAAATGTGCTAAAAAACGAAAATTAATATGTTTTTATGTTTAGTTGAATTAGTGAAGGAAACATTTATATCGTAATAATTTTTAGACGCCGTGCTGATTACCCGACGTTGTCCGGGAATCTACTTATCCCGGTGATTTTGGCATAAATGAACTGAAAGACGAAAATTGTTATTATGTTTAGTTGAATAAGTAAAGGGAAAAATTATTATACATTTATATTGTATTTATTTTAAGATACCTGTGCTGATTACCCGGTAATTTACTTATCCCGATCTTCTAGGCATAAATGAGCTGAAAAAAATGTCATTGTGAGTTATCCATAAAAGAATTACCACCGTGCGCTGCTACGCTTGCCCAGGAATCTATTTATCCCTATCTTCTTTGCAAAGACGAAAATGGTTGTTGTGAGTTATCCGTAAAAGATAAATATATGCTATCTTACATTTTTTTCGTAGAGTTTTCTTGAGATGTTCAATTCTGTATATATTAATTTTGTGTATTTGTTATGGTTTAGACAGTGTAAGCAATTTAAAGCGTCAAAAAAGGGTATTTTTTTACGTATTTCACTACAAAGGGTGATTTTTAGGGTGAAGGGCTTAAGTATTACGACTCTCTTATAGGCCTATGTTCGGTCCTGGGAATCTCCTGAACATTTTGCAAAAAGCCTCACCAACAATCGGATGAATGGTATGGCAGCGCATAAAATACGAACGAACAAAGAAACAAATATTTTTATACATTAGACTAGCCAATACCCGGTGTCCGCTGCTACACCTAAATGCATTAAATGTGTTTTTTATGGTTAGTTAATAAATTAAAAAGAGAAATGATTATAAATGTATATCGTAATTATCAGTTTAACGGTTGTTTAGTAGGGTTAGAGGTAAATTGGCCGGTTTACGTGTAATTCGGTCTCGTTTTAGAGGTAGATTCATCGGTTCAAGGATAATTTTATCGCTTTAGAGGTAGCTTGATCGGTTTACGGTAGTTTTGGTCCTTATAGAGGTACTGTTATTTGATTAGCTACTGGTATTTGTGGTCGTTATAGAGGTAATGTCATCGATTTAGGAGTAGTTTGGTCGGATCGGTTGGAACATTTTAGATTATGTTTTCTGGGTTATGTTAGGTATTCGGTTAGGTCGGGTGTAGTCAGGTCAGGTCAGGTCAGGTCAGGTCAGGTCAGGTCAGGTCAGGTCAGGTTAGGTTTGGTTAGGTTCGGTTTGGTTAGGTTCGGTTAGGTTAGGACAGGATAGGATATAGGTTATGTTTATTTAGGTTATGTTTGGTTCGGTATGGTTCGATTCGGTTAGGTTAGGTCAGGTTTAGGTCCGGGTTAGGATTGTTTTATGTCCGTGTTAGGTCAGATTTAGGTAAGGTTTAGTTCCGTGTTAGGTCCGGGTTTGGGTTCTGGTTCGAATTCGGCTCCAGTTTGGGTTCGGATTCAGGTTCAGTCTGGGTTCGAGTTTGGGTTCAGTTTGAATTCAGTTCGGATTTCAGTTTTGAATTAAGTTTTTCTTTCGGTATTGGTTTCGGATTTTGGTTTTTTGTTTTGGATTCTGGGGTTTGGATTCAGGTTAGGTTCGGGTTAGGTTAGGCACGGTTTGATTAGGCTCGGTTGGGTTAGGTTCAGTTTGGGTTCTGTTTAGGGTCAGTGTAGGTTCAGTGTAGGTTCAGTTTAGGTTCGGTTTTTGATTCGATTAGGATCAATTTTGGTTGAGCTTAGGTTAAGGTTATGTTAGGTTCAGTTTAGGTTCCGGTTAGGTTATGCTCGGTTAGGTTAGGTTTAGGTGCGGGTTAGATTCGTGTTAGGTGTTAAGTTTGTTTTAGGTTCTGTTTAAGTTAGGTTTAGGTTCGGTTTAGATTCGGTTAGGATGAATTTAGGTTGAGATTAGGTTAAGATTAGGTTCATGTTAGGTTAGTTTAGGTTACGTTACGTTAGGTTCGGTTAGTATAGATCATGTTCGGTCACGTTGGTTCAGTATAGGTCAGTATAGTACAGGACCATTAAATTGGCTAGACACTAATATCTTGTGTGTTATTTAAAAGTGGCGGACCGCAGAGAGAACGAAATAAACCATAACTGTTATTATTAGGTATATTGTGTCGTTTTTAAATATGTAGGAGTTGAATATCACAAATCTCTTATACCCTAAGTTCATCCAGGGAATCACCTGAACATTTTGCAAAAAGTCCCATCACAATCGGATTAACGGTATGGCATTGCATAAAATACGAACAATCAAACATTCATTTTTGTGTATTAGATTAATAATTTTTTTTTCATTTTAATCTTAAAAATCTACAGTTTTTTTACATAAATAGAGAGACAACATTGTATCTGAGCCGAGAGTTTCAGCTTTACGCGCTGGAGCTCTACCGTAGGACTATTAGAGATCCCTCCATGATAAGTTTCTTTTCTCTTAATCTTCAAGTCTGACCTAATTTGAACTGATCTGGGAGGGCAATGGTAAATTTCCAGCGATTAAAAACAGGATATTATGAATTCAAAACCCAATTCAAGTACAGGGTTTTCTCTCTAATAAAATTAACTTTTTGGATTAAGTTATAGAGTTGGTAGCGTCCTGTCAGATTAATTCTCATTGTTTGGACAAAATGTAAATTGTTGTTATGCGACCTGATAGGATATCTTATCATCCATATTACATAAACAAACAAGTTGCCTCTGCTGCAAAGAGACCAAACATCGACATATGAAAGGCTACTAAAACATTCTAGGCGCTTAGAATATAAAATCCTCGTTGGTGGGAATAGATAACGACTTTAGTATTGGGAGTTGCGTCTGTAATTGAATTCTGCGTTGCTCATTCTTTGTCGTTGTTTTGGAGCCCAACCTTTTAAGCTTACTGATAGATAGCGTGGCTCATTAATCATAAACTTTTCGGTACCGTTTTATTGGTGGCGTAAACACCTCGTTCTACCATATCGAGATCACCACGAACAAAACACCAATCACCGTTATATAGGCAAGAGTTGAACCCTATACAGAATATACAGAATACCACAATTAAATCAGTTGCTGACGAACAGAAGAGGTTCTAGATGCGGCACATTTATGACCTGATGACTGTCACAGAAGTTTCGAGTTCTGTGGAATATTTTATACAGCGTAAATAGTATAGTCATCTAAAATTGCCATCGCTGCCATTAGAGGATCAATTTCAATTTTAAGAAACCATATTTACACAATTTCTACTTTATAGCGTGTATGCTTCGATTGCAATTTGAAACTTTTTTAATGTATTTACAAAATGTATTTCATCAATTTAAATAATTAATTGTCTGCATCACTTTGTCCTTGAGGCAATCCTCTAATGAGGAAAGTTGTATATACTAAATAAAAGATGAAATACCGTTTTTATAAAAGAGAACTTACCCTGAAAAGGCAGGATTGGATAACAGATTCTACTGCCATTGAAAATTATTTCTACAGAAAAAAGTAGTCGGCCGCGGTGGTGGACTAGTGGTTATGCACCTTGCCTCTGGTCCCGAAGGTCGCGGGTTCAAACCCGGCCGCGGTCGATGGATTTTTTTAGGATGGAGGAAAAATTCAAGGAGCAAGTCCTCCGGGAGGAACTTTAAGCCGTTGGCCCCGAGTTTGAAGATTTTCAGGCTCGTAAAAGATTCTTAAGGCTGAACAAAAAGGCCTTTAATCAAAATTTACCGACCGATCTCAAACATACGTACTAGTAATACCTTAGTTACCTGCTAGATGTCTCATTGAGTCAGTGTGTTGACTGCATGCCACTTATGTCATCTTTGGACAAATAATATAACTAAAAATGAACTTGTTCTATAAACTCCTGATAAAGGAGAGGCTATGGCTCAACATTGGCTACGCCATCAATCGTCATCACTCAGTAAAGTATAAAAAATGTATTTTATCATAAAATTGAGTTGAATTATGTAATAATAGATTGTTTTGTTTTGAATATAATTTATATCTAACTAACTAACTCACTGGCACTGTCGAGCCTGTAGGTTCATGGCCGTGCGGACATAAGCTCTCCATACATCCCTATACTGAGCTAATGTTTTCCAATCATTCCCTGTATAATCGACTTCCCTCAAATCATAGTTAATGTCATTCTCCCACCTCATTCTTGGTCTACCAACTGGGCGTTTTCCCTCTGTTTTCCTACAAGAAGCTTCCATGCAAGTCTTTCATTCCCCATTCGTGCCACAAGTCCTGTCCTTCGCAGTCTACGAGACTTAACTGTTCTCATATCTGGCTTCCTATAAAGACCATGCAATTCACTGTTATGCAGTCATCTCCATTCACCTGTCTGTTCATCTCTCTTTGGTCCAAAATTTTTGTAAACAACTTTTTTCTAAAATACTCGTAATCTCATTTTCTCACTTAAAGTAAGAGTCCATGTTTCGCATCCATATAATATAACTGGTAGAATAACAGTATTATATCTACCGTATTTATTGTAATTCAATAACGTAAATATCGTTAAAATCTGTGTTATATTAGGCCTACACTAAAATAATACTGGAACAAATGGTCATCATCCATTCTACTGAATTGTCTTTGAATTAACAAAATTCTTACTTGCTTATGAAGATACGGCGAAGTATGCGCCGTCCTGCGGTCCGCATATCAAAACTTTTTTGGCAGCTAATTTATTTAGAGTGATCCCTATGTGGTTAAACTGTATGTCTATTTCCTTAAGAAGGTGTTTTTCAATTCAATGTGTGTGTTGACAAGAATATAAATACGATCGGACGCGCCCACCTCAGATGGCGGATTAGGAAATCCTCATCAGACATGGTGGGTACCAGGAAAACTGGGGCGGGCCGATGTCAGCGTAAATGCCTTGCAGTGTGAATATTTCCCTTACACAGAAGCTAGAAGAATGATAATTCAATATAAAACCAAGGACAGATTGGGCTCACGTCAGATAGCTGTAGTGAAAGCAACCAGTCTAGGCGCGGAAACCTCAAAATCAAATGACGTGGTCCTCCAGGATGGGGATTGGGCGTATATGCCTTGCAACCCTACCCTATAAAAAAGAAACTCCTTTGAAACAAACAATGAAGAAAGCGGTGCGGCATCTACGGGGTGAATCATAAATATGGCTATACGTTTGATCGCGTTGTGTGATGAAAATATTACAATTACAGGAAACATGAAATTACCGTTGGAAAGGCTATTATTCAAATTACATCAATGGAATAAAACAAAACAGTGTAGAATTTACGTCATTAGTCAAAATGGCGTTGAATATACAACAGCAAATTACAATTGCTGCATGGGCAATAACGTACGCTAATGATCGTGAAGCCGCAAGACGGGCAAGACATGAGTTTAACGTAGCATTGCAGTCGTCAACTGTGAGGAAGTGGAGAAAACGGCTGCTGGAAATGGGAAGGATGCAGAAAATCAAACCTCCTGGAAGGCCTCGCATTAGCACGGATGCAGAAACAACGAAGAGAATTGTGGAGGCGTTCGACGCTAGCTCAAAAATCAACCCGCCAAGCTGCACGTGAGCAGTGATTTGTTTTATTTTGTTCTATTGTTGTAATTTGAAGAATTCCCTTTCCAATGATAACATCATATTTCCTTTAATAATAATATTTTCGTCACAAAATGCGATCAAACGTATAGCCATATTTCTGAATCAGACTATCATAAGAAGACGATAAAAGCAAATAATGTAATTTAGAGTTTGAGGTTGGAGGAAAATGGCGGGAGACAGACAACTTGGACTAAAATTGTTAAGGAGGCCAAGACTCTCCTTGGGTCGTAGCTCCACAGAATAAGTAAATATGAATAAGAATGAAATAATAAAAAAAAAGGTATTTGATATAATATGCGTAGAATTTCTCATACAGCTGAGCTCCTCGGGCTGGTATGCAGTGACCCATATTATAACCGGTAGCACTGTCATGGGTTACAATCGGAATGTTGGTACGACTGGATTTTGCATGTCAGATAACATTTTTGATGAGATGGCATGAGTTCATGAATCTTTTAATTTAGTAAAGTAATACTATAGAATTATTCAGAACATAGTAAACACCTACTTTCAATGGGAGTTCAACAAATCCACACAGATTTATTTCCTTTCTGAAACAAGCACTCCATTGGCCTCTGAGCAAAGTCCACCCAATCTATGATATCAATTTTTAACAGTAGCTATAATAAGTGGCCCTCCATGATATATTGGGATGATGTGAGTTGCGTCCAATATGGTCTGTTTACCTTTTTAAGTACGTGAATTGCGGCCCGGCGTGCTTTTTTAAGTACGTGAGTTGCGGCCCGGCGTGCTTTTTGGAGTACGTGAGTAGCGGCCCGGCGTGCTTTTTTAAGTACGTGAGTTACGGCCCGGCGTGCTTTTTGGAGTACGTGAGTAGCGGCCCGGCGTGCTTTTTTAAGTACGTGAGTTGCGGCCCGGCGTGCTTTTTGGAGTACGTGAGTAGCGGCCCGGCGTGCTTTTTTAAGTACGCGAGTTGCGGCCCGGCGTGCTTTTTGGAGTACGTGAGTAGCGGCCAGTATAAAATGTCCTACCATTAGGGGTATACAAGACAAATTACTGTTTTGTCTCATCTGTTGATATGTATCGATATTTCAAATGACGTAGGTGTTGTGTTCTCACACCTGTTTTTCCATCCTGGAAAAATAAATGTTTTTACTTTTTACAAGAACAAATGCTTGCTCTGGAAGAAAAAAACTGTGACTAGACTTCAGTACATAGAGTCAGTTTCTTTTAAATGTTTGCCCGTTTGCAATTAATGAATGTAAAATAGCATGACAGTATTTATTAAGTGGCTGTTTTTAATAACATACAAATCAACATTTTAACCATGCCGCCAACAGTCCTAAGCCTGTAAATGGGAAGGGAATGTTGGCTTGTCTTTGAGATGGATTTAGTCACTCTTAAATTCTCTAAAAACAACCTACATATCTACGTATCTAACACCATCCATGGGCCGCAACTTATCTACCAAGCGAACTTACCTGGGCCGCAACTAGCGAGATTTTCTGGTTCTGGGACGCAACTCACCGTCTCTGGGTATATTTAACTTGTCGTGGTGGAGTGGCTTACGTGCTTAAATGATCCCGACAGCTATGTCAGCGGTTGCATTCCTGCCGATAGGGTTACGCATGCCGGACTGGTCGAAGGCAATAAGCCAGACCTTTGGTCGAAAGAGAGACGTTATTCCACCGTAAAAATACAACCGTCAAGAAATAAATTTTGAGGAAGTGACTGGATTCAAATATCTAAGAACAATAATCACAAAAAGGAATGAGATACACGAAGAAATTAAACATAGGCTCAATTCCGGAAATGCGACCTATTATGCATTACAGAGACACTTGACGTCCCAACTCCTTTCAAAAAACGTTAAACTGAATATATATATATATATATATATATATATATATTACGATTCGAGGTTGGGAAGTAGTTATTACAGAATTGAGGAAAATGTTTAAAATCCTCACCATCGATCGGTTATTAATTTTCGAGATTCTGTAAAACACTTCACAAACGTGTGTTGTACATTTTTTTTTTTGCGTGATGGTGTTTTCAAAATCATAAATAATAGTAAAATAGTAACATATTTGTTGGAAATATTTGCGTTCACTATAAACAAAATGACTAACGTTAACAGTGTGGGAATGTTTATTAGTTGAAATTACATGAGGTCGTGACACCAGTCAGTTATAAAATGGCGGCAAGTACGTATTTATTATTTTATATTGTTTCAAATAAAGTTCAGTTCATTTAAAATGCAGTGATTTGTTTCGTATAATGTATATTAATATTACCTTTGAATACTTTTTTGTATATACATTGTATGTAGTATACATAGAGGGCAATGATTTTACTTCCCACACCCGTGTTTGTAATATGTAATGTTACAGTATAGTTATTTTTATTACAGTATAGTTATTTAGGTTGACAACTCCGAATTGTTGGAAGTTGAACTTTCAATTATGGTCGTCATTGCTGCAAGTACGACAAAACGCACTATCGCGCAAAAAAAAAAACTATTAATCTACCAGTTATATTATATGGATGCGAAACATGGACTCTTACTTTAAGAGAGGAAAGGAGATTACAAGTATTTGAGAATAAAGTTCTTGGGGAATGTTTTCAACCAAAGAGATATGAACCGACAGGTGAATGGAGAAGACTACATAACACTGAACTACATGGTCTCTACAGGAATTCATATATAATAAGAAAATTTAAGTCTTGTAGGCTGCGATGGGCAGGACATGTGGCACAAATGGGGAATGAAAGACGTGCATTGAAGCTTCTTGTAGGAAAACCAGAAGGAAAACGCCCAGTTGGTTGACCAAGAATGAGGTGGGAGAATAATATTAACTATGATTTGAGGGAAGTAGATTATACAGTGAATGTCTGTATGACATTAGCCCAGGATAGGGGTGTATGGAGAGCTTGTGTCCGCGCGGCTATGAAACTATGGTTTCGATAGTGCCAGTGAGTTAGTTATTTTCATTTCATATCTATGTCGTATAATGCAGAACGGTCTATAGCATACTCTACGACACTCGTCGACATACGGGCTCGGCGTAAGCGCATCTCGTTCCATGTGAACGGGGTATGATCATTCATTTAGTAACATTTATTTCAAACTGTTGATACGTATGTAAGTTAAACCCGATGAAATGGAAGGAATGATCTTGTCAGAACTTAATCAGATAAGTATATTATTATTAATATCGTTATTATTATTATTATTATTTATTATTATTATTATTATTATTATGCTCAAGAATGTGAAGACATGGAGTTTATGTTCAGAAAATTATTGGACGAATACGATAACTGGGGTTTGAAAATAAATTTAGAAAAAACATTTTATATGGGATGTGGAGCCGAAACCGAAAATTTGATATTAGAAGATGAAAAGGGGTATATTAGAGGATGTGAAGAATTTGAGTATCTGGGAGTAAAATTAGATAAAGAGGATAAACAAGAAAGTGATATTAAGAACAGGATAAAGGTAGAGCAATAACAGCAATGATGAATGGAGTCTTATGGAACGGACATATAACCGGGAAAAATAAGTTACAAATATATAATTAAATAGTGAGAAGTACTGTCACACATGGAGCTGAAGTTTGGAAATTCAACAAAACCTTATGTCGATGGAAATGGATTTTTTGAGGAGAGCAGCAAGATGTTCCAAATTAGACAAAATAAGAAATGCTGTCATAAGAGAAAAAAATGAATATTGGTTATTCAACAGTAGATTATATACGGTATAAGCAATTAAATTGGTATGGGCATGTACGACGAATGCAAGAAGAAAGATTACCCAGGAAAACATTGGAATGGTGTCCACGTGGAAGAAGGAGGAGAGGAAGAACTCGAAACTCGTGGATGCAGGAAATAAGAACTGGAATGAGAGCAAGAGGACTGGAGGACATGAAGTGGATGGAGAGAGACGAGTGGAGAAGAAAAATAAAACTTTAGGCACAGAAAGATGTGTAAACATTAAAATTCTGTATATAAATAAAAATTATTATTATTATTATTATTGTTATTATTAACTAAATATCTGTGTATAGGAGAAGAAACGAAAAATATAAATTTCAACAGTGGAGAAGAACTAAAACCTAGTATTGAATGCACTTATTTAGGGACAAAATTAGATCATTCAGGCGAAAACACAGTGGAAATTAAAAATAGAATCGCACAAACAATATATACAACAAATGCTTTGAACTCTGGTAGAGCAAGAGTATTACAAATTGTAGGGAATTACAAATAAATAAAATCAGTGCTATGGTCCTGAAGTTTGGCAAATTCCTATCAGGGAAATGAAAAGAAATGGATATATTCAGAAGATCAGCTGGAAAATCTAGAGGGATAGTATACAAAATAAAGACACAAGGGAAATTATGTGTGTACAAGAGGATCCGGACATCATAGACATTATTGAAAAGAAAATATTACAGTGGTATGGCCATGTCAAAAGAATGCATGAACAAAGACTGCCTAAAATTACTATATAATGGATCCCGATGGAAAGGAGGAAGAAAAGAAGACCGAAGAAAACCTGGGTAGAAGGTTTACAAGCGGCTATGATTTTCAGATGATTGGAGGAAGATCAATGGATGGACAGAAGTGAAGGGCGTTTGGTTTCCGGAAGACGGCGGCAGCGTCATGATACGGGATGATAATGATGGATGATTATTATTTTTTATTGCGGATGAGCCCATGTAGGACTACGTAAAGTACACTTAGAGGTGTTTCCTTTGAGCCCAAATTTCTTTCATTCTTTTGCTATGAGCTTGTTTTCTATCATCTGTCCAAGTTGTTCCAGTTTTTTTTTTTGGTTTGTCCTCTTGGTCAACTTGCCATTTATTCACCTTAATTCTAAATATATCTCTGTTTGGGATATCTTCTTTAGTAATTCTGCCAATTTTAAGCCCTTTTTGACTTCATCAATCCACTTCATAGTATCCACTGGAGCTTTACTTCTGTTTTCGTAGAATTCCATTATCTGTTTTGTAAACCTATTTGAGTTCATTCGTTTAATATGGCCATAAAATTTTAACCTTCGTTATCTAATATCACCATGAATGTCTGTATATATTTTTATTTCCTTTTTACTTCTGAGTCTAAATGCTTCACCTATGATTTGTGGACCTAAAACTTTTCTTATAATTTTCCATTCTTTTTCACTATATTTTCGATATCTTTTTTCCTGTTCAAAATTAATGTTTCTGCTCCATAGAGGCACTCTGGTTTAATTACAGTGTTATAGTGTCGTAATTTTGTATGTAAAGATATGCATTTTTTATTATAAGTGTTGTGAGTAAGCCGAAATGCTGTTTCCATTTATTTGCATCTACCTTTATTGGCTTTAGTTTCAATTCCATTTTCTTGAATTATTTCACCAAGATATTTAAATTGTGAAACTCGTTTAATTTTTCCTTATTTGGTTTCCAGGTATTTTGGTGCTTGTTTATTGCATGAAATATATTCCGTTTTTTTTTTCAAATGAAATCTGTAGACCAACTTTCTCTGCAATGTCATTTAATAACCCAATCTGTTTTTGTGCTGTTACAACGTCACGGGTTAAGATTGCCAGATCATCAGCATATGCTAGGCAATCAATATTCAATTTTCCTCTTCCTAATATGATTGGTTGATTACATTTAAAAAATGTTTTCTGTTTACGCCATTCTTGTATTACTTTATCAAGAACACAATTGAAGAGTAGTGTAGAGAGTCAATCTCCTTGTCTTACTCCTGTCTTAATTTGAAAGGATTCAGAAATTTTCCACATGAATTTAACTCTAGCCCTTGTATCTGTTAGTGTCTGTCTAATAAGTGCAAGAGTTTTACGGCCTAAACCTTGTTCTTTCAGTATTTCAAATAGTGATTCTCGGTCAACCGAATCGTAAGCTTTTGTAAAGTCAACAAATATACACACGAAATCATTGCTACAAATTCTCTGGTGTCTAAGGATTAGCTTAAGGTTCAGGATTTGTTCTGGACGTGATCTGCCTGGTCTGAATCCTGCTTGATATTCTCCTATATTCGGTTCTAGTTGCCGTTGCGCTCTGTCGAGCAGACGTTGAGATAAAATTTTGTATGAGACTTATTATTATTATTATTATTATTATTATTATTATTATTATTATTATTATTATTATCAATGTCAACCTTATGCTTATACTGATGGATTTATTATTCATTTTAAAAGCTGTAATTTATCCAACATGTTACATGCATGTTGTTTATGATGATGATATACACATATATCATCATCATCATCATTAACATTAACAACTTCAAGGCTTAGGCCATCTGGCCTGTTCCGACTTAAAGATATTTAGACTCTCCATCTAGCAAATGATATTCCTTGACTTCTATATCTTGTAGGTCTGTAGTTTAAAATCATTTTAGGAGGTATATCATCTGGCATTCTTAGCAGATGCTCGTACCAATTTTGTCTTTGTTTGTTAATGTTATCCGTCAATTTAAAAATATTTAATTGATCTCTGAACTTCTCTTCTGGTCCATAAGAGTGTAAACCGCCGTTGGCCTTAAAATTCTCATCTCTGCTTCCTCTATATTTCTCGTATCTGTACGAGTCAAAGTCCAATTTTGACTGCCATACATAATAGTAGGAACGGCCATAAATTTTAGTCGAGTATCTTAAGTTGTTTTATTCTTTAGAGTTATTATATATATATATATATATAATGAAAAAAAATATATATAAAATGAAAAAAATATTATTAAGTAAGCAGAACATGTCTATATCATATACTCTTTTTGGGGGATTCTTTACAATTGTAGACATTATCATAAGTAATGCCACGAGTGATTTCCAAATTATCGACAAATTCACGACTCACGAAGTGAGGGGTGAATTTATCTAGAGAATTTGGAAATCAAGAGTGGCATTTGTTAGGAATATTTAACGAAAAAATTAAGCTGTTTACTAACAAATCATTACTTAAATGTAGTTATTTTAAAATATTTATATATTTAATGGAAACGGCGATGTTTAAAAACAGATGAGAAACGATTGGTACGCTTCATTTGCTTCTTTTGTTCGTCACTGCAACCAGATCATATTATTTATTGCCAAAGGAACGCAATATTGTAAGAATGCATTCTAGTGGAGAAAAAATGAAACGCATCAAAATGTATATTAATTCATTTCTGATGTCCTATGATGTAAATATGACAATTCTGTTTTTCTGGGAAAAAATACATTTAAGAAAGTGCAAACAGTGGTTTCTTTTTTTGGTGGTATAATCAATTGCTACAAATGTTTTTATATTAACTCCCGCATGCGGTATGTGTTGACATTCGTGCACTATATATATATATATATATATATATATACAATCTTGTAGCCGTATTTCTTGGGAGTCAGTCACTGCAAAATAATGCTATGACCTATTCAGAATGTTAAAAAGGAGGTGCTTTCTTTATTATGATAAACTTTAGTTGATAAATTCTAGGCGAAACACGACTGTGATTGGTTGTAAATAAAAAATCATGTAACATGATTGGTCATTGACTCCCATTTGGGGCATGAATTAAATAGTCCATGTAACTTACCTATAATATTTGCGTTTATTACATGTGAACGATTTGTTATCTCCATTGAATGGTTCCACACAAATGTTAAACGTTGTAAGAGGTTGCATGTTTATTTTTGAAGGCGATTTTTAATATTGCAATTTAATTATATTCTGTTTTGTTTCTCAGAGAGATTGCGCATCAAGGATTTTCCAGCTCGGATCCAAGGCCCCCTGTGAGAACAGTTGAACACAATGCCACAGGTATAAAATAGAGCAGACTTCTCATCCTTCTCATGCATCTAGTTACAGCGACTGTAAAATGTTTTCAACTCTACGTCACTAAATTTAATTTTGTTTTTGTTTTTTACTTTTATTTACCAAAGTCTCAAAAATGCTTTAAAATGCAAGAGGATCTTCGGAACACCAATAAAAATATGGACAGATTAGTGTATAACTATATTAGTATGTTAGATTAGTATTGATCTAGAAGGAATCATCTCTTGAAGTTGATTATAATGATGATAAATGATAATGATATGATTTACAAATTATAAGTATATTATTGTTGTAAGTTACGAAAATGTGACATATGTTATCTAAATTTATTCAATATATGATTAATAAATGTAGAATATAAGTATCTCGATTAAACAGTGTTTTATTGGATGAAAAACGAAGATTAATAATACAATTATAATTACTATTATGGCTATTATTATTATTACCATTATTATTTTTACTGTTATTATTATTATTATATTATTATTATTATTATTATTATTATTATTCGTAACAATATGATTTACCCTCAGGGGTCCTCATCTAGGGGATATGTGGATGGCGAATTAAGAAATATATTACTACAAATTTTAGCTGATGATAACATTCCACAACAATATATTACTAATATCTACAACATCTATAAAGATAATGAAATCTCTGTTATACAAGATGGCAAATTATCTTCTTGGGAAAAGATCAGCAATGGAATAAGACATGGATGTGGACTTTCACCGGTGCTTTTCATTATATACATGAATAAATTAATAAATGAATGGAGGAAAACACAACGAGGATGTATACCCATCAATAGGAACCTCAAACTCGATGCTATTCTTTTTGCAAACGATTTAGCTCTTCTGGCACTTTCCGAAAAGATTTGCAACGATCAATTTATAATTTACAAAAAATAGGTGCCAAATTTAATATGGAAATATCAATTAACAAAACTAAAATTATGGCATTTCATGGGAAGGACCCCATACAAAGTAAAATCTGTCTCCAAAATAAAATTTTAGAGAGAACTAATCAATTTAAATATCTTGGATATTATCATTCTATCTGGGATGAAAAGGATATCCCTGAAAAAGTTACTAGTTATAATAAAAGTTTAGGAATTATTAATCAAGTTATGAAACCATCCCTTGTACAAAAAAACACCAGATTACGTTTATATAACACTTTGGCTAGACCAGTGTTGACCTATGGTAGTGAAGCATGGACACTAAAAAAACAACATGACAGCAGAATAACGGCTTGTGAAATGAGATTCATGCGCAGAACAGCGGATTACACCAGATGGGATCGGAAAAGGAACACCGATATCTTAAAAGAATTGAAGACTACGCCAATTTTGGAATATATTAAACAGTACCAACTAAATTGGAAACACCATCTTGAAAGAATGAGTTCAAATCGGATCCCCAAAGCTGTTTATAATTATATACCAAGAGGACGAAGATCACTGGGCCGTCCTATGAAACGCTGGAGGGAAAATTTTCTATAGGATCGTAACAGGCCTTGGCCTAATACTTGGAAGGAAGAAGAAGAAGAAGACAATATGATTTACGGACCGGGTCTTGTTGTTTTCTTCCATTTGGTTGACGGTATAAAAAAGTAAATAATAAATGTAGAATATACAGAGTGATTCAGAAATATGGCTATACGTTTGATCGAATTTTCTGACAAAAATATTGTTATTAAAGGAAATATGTTATAATTGGAAAGGGAATCCTTCAAATTACAACAATAGAACAAAACAAATCACTGCTCACGTGCAGCTTGGCGGGTTGATTTTTGTGGGCTAGCGTCGAACGCCTCCGCAATTGTCTTCGTTGTTTCTGCATCCGTGCTAATGCGAGGCCTTCCAGGAGGTTTGATTTTCTGCATCCTTCCCGTTTCCAGCAGTCGTTTTCTCCACTTCCCCACAGTCGACGGCTGCAATGCTACGTTAAACTCACGTCTTGCCCGTCTTGCGGCCTCACGATCATTAGCATACGTTATTGCCCTGCAAAAATTGTAATTTTCTGTTGCATATTCAACGCCATTTTTACTAATGACGTAAGTTCTACAATGTTTAGTTTTATTCCATTGTTGTAATTTGAATAATTGCCTTTCCAACGGCAATTTCATATTTCCTGTAATGGTAATATGTTCATCACACAACGCGATCAAATGTATAGCCATATTTATGATTCACCCCGTAGATATCTCGATTAAACAGTGTTTTATTGGATGATAAACGAAGATTAAATATGCAATTGTTTTATTATTATTATTATTATTATTATTATTATTACTATTATTATTACTATTATTAATTTTACTTTGAAGTGAAATCATTGGTGCCAGAAAATGTATAAACTTTGTTAAAACCAGATATGTATATATATATACATAATTTTTAGTTTCATTATTATTATTACTATTATTATTATTATTATTATTATTATTATTATTATTATTATTATTATTATTATTAGTAGTAGTAGTAGTAGTAGTAGTAGTAGTAGTAGTAGTAGTAGTAGTAACAATAGGATTTACGGACCGGCTCTCCCTATTGTTTTGTTCCATTTGGTCGACGATATAAAAACAAATTGGGGTTTTCCCTGGTATAAATAGATAGTAGGACTTCCTAGTCTGTACTTAATATAAAAATGTGTTCCTCCATCAAATAACTTAATAATATTCCCAATACGAGTCACTACTACTATGGGGACCCAGATTCAAACATATCAGGACAATATTACAAAAAAAAACTATGGCAATTTTGTTAAATCTAGAATATATTTTGAATATTATCAGGTCGGCCACACTGTTTCTTCAGTCTGACCAATGTTGATGATATAGAAGATATATCGTAACATGTTCGAAAACAAATCAACATTAAATTGAGGTAAGATGATTACTGACTCAAAAAAACTTGATGTTGATTGTACAGAGTGATTCAGAAATATGACTATACGTTTGATCGCATTTTGTGACGAAAATATTATTATTAAAAGAAATATTATGTTATCATTGGAAAGGGAATTCTTCAAATTACAACAATAGAACAAAACAAAACAAATCACTGCTCACGTGCAACTTGGCGGGTTGATTTTTGTGGGCTAGCGTCGAACGCCTCCACAATTTATCTTCGTTGTTTCTGCATCCGTGCTAATGCGAGGCCTTCCAGGAGGTTTGATTTTCTGCATCCTTCCCGTTTCCAGCAGTCGTTTTCTCCACTTCCCCACAGTCGACGGCTGCAATGCTACGTTAAACTCACGTCTTGCCCGTCTTGCGGCCTCACTATTATTAGCATACGTTATTGCCCATGCAGCAATTGTAATTTGCTGTTGCATATTCAACGCCATTTTCAGTAATGATGTAAGTTCTACACTGTTTTGTTTTATTCCATTGTTGTAATTTGAATAATTGCCTTTCCAACGGTAATTTCATATTTCCTGTAATGATAATATCTTCATCACACAACGCGATCAAACGTATAGCCATATTTATGATTCACCCAGAAAGTTATTATGTACTTAATATTTTGATTGTGTAGAACTTAAGATATCAGTTAATTTTGTTTTAAATAATGATAATGATCGACAGTATGACTAGCGTAGAACTCATAGATATTGTGTAAGATTCAGAGTAGGCCTATAGACATGTCCTGTGCTGTGGTATAGACAGTAAGTAAAGAATCTTGTGATCTTGTTCCTAAATTGTGATGAGCCAATAAATTTTGAAAACGCGTTAATAAATAACTTGGTAAATATCTGTGCAGAATTTTGAATAGCAAAACATGTGAATGTAGAGTTCTCCTCTCATTTAGACTTAGCCACGATAGTGCCTGAAATAAAAGGAGATACGTGGTCATAGCGACGGAGATTGAATACCACGATAGTGCCTGAAATAAAAGGAGATACGTGGTCATAGCGACGGAGATTGAATACAAATCGAATGTTCGCATATAAAACACACTGTAGTCTATCAAATAGATCAGTTGTCAGATTAGTTAGCAATATTTCGTAGTAATCGAAGTGCTGCAATACAAGACTATTTTTTTTTAAATTTCTTCGGAACGAAGTTTTTAATTCTATTTAGAGAGTGAAAAATTGAGAATATTTCTTACAGGTACTATAATAATAAAGGAGAAATGCGCACAAACCGTGCAGATATTACATGTGAAGTGCTTAATTGTCTTTGCTATAAGCACTGATTGATTTAAGTCGTTTTTTACAATTCAGAATATGGTACTTTTCACATTTTTGTGAACACAAAACACATATGCACATGTCGTTAGGTTCATGAAATGTCTTGTTGCAGCATATCTTGTGATGGAAGCCATGGACTGCCAGTCTGGTAGTGACATGACGCATTTCACAGTTCGATTCTGTCCATCGTCTGTCTTGCATCGCACAGGTCACATAGAATGATGATGGTATGTCCTTCTTCTTCTATTGCAGGTCTTGCAAGAGTACATTAACTCTTAAAAGAATTTTAATCCAAACTTTAGTGATGCCGCATTTTGACTACTGTGACGTTCTACTAACTGACATAAGTGACGGATTGTCGGACAAACTGCAGCGTGTCCATAATATGTGTATCAGATTCATATTTAATGTTCGAAAATACGATCACATTTCTCCATTATTCCACGAATTGTCATGGCTACATCTAAAAGAGAGAAGAAAATCGCACTGTCTAATTCTCCTATTTAAGATCCTACATACCTCGATTCCCAATTATTTATCATCCCGTTTCCAGTATCTATCCTCAAACCATAACTTAAACACAAGATCACAACATAGTCTCTTACTTAATATACCGCAACATAGGACATCACATCACTCCATGTCATATACCATCTCCACTTCTCGCAACTGGAATTCCCTACCACAAGAAATAAGGGGCTGCCGGACATTGGCATCTTTTAAAAGAAATCTAAATTTATATTTGCTCTAAACTCGACTTCATTATTATCCAGTGTAAGATATATATATTAATTGGTGTTTCCCGTATAATGTATCATATTATTATTATTATTATTATTATTATTATGATCGTATCATTATTGTTATTACCCTATAAAATGTTGTTTGTACATGGCATTTACATTGTTACATTTATTGTATCTTTAAGTGTTTATAATTAGTATAGTGTATATCTATAGGCCTATTTGTCGAATATTTATTTGTATTTGTACTGGTTGAGTGGAAGAGAGGGCCTTATGGCCTTAACTCTGCCAGAATAAATAAAGTATTATTATTATTATTATTATTATTATTATTATTATCATTATTATCATTATTATCATCATTGTAGGCCTTACTAGATGGCAGGAGTAGTGTTGTCCGCAGATCTTCTATTAAAAACGTCTCTCTGGTGAGTTCGTAAACCAGCCTCGATCTCGTACTCGGTGATACTCCTAAGCGTCTCTTGAGGTATCTTGACTTCCCTTTCTCCATATCTTCCAATTGCTTATATGTGAGGTGTTCCCATATCAAGTCGAGTCCATACACAAGTACGGGTAGTACCTTCAATCTGAACAAGTCCATAGCGGTGCTGATTGACAGTGACCTGATCTTCCTAATTTCATTCATTGTCCTTATTGCTGCCACCGTTCTTGATCTGATATGTAGCCTGAAGCTCTTACAGGTATTATTTACCGGATTTTCCAGTCCAGGTGTAGGTCCATGTAGATACCCAAATTTTTTTACTGGGCTGTAGGTGATTTTTTGTCATTTAGGAGAATGGTAAGAATATCTTGGTAATTTTTAATGTTTTGCATTCCTCGGTGTCCTATAATTATGCATCGTGTCTTGTCAGCATTAAGTCTATGCTTCGTAGATCATTGGGGAAGTTGAAACCAAGTCAGTATTTAGTTTCTGTGGTGTGTTATTTATATCGTCGGGAAGGGTTGAATTTGCAAATCGTCAACGTGCATGTGATGTCGACAATAAGTAAGAATTGTGGACATGTCGTTAATATATATATATGAAAAGAAAAATGAATGCTTGAATCGGGATTTGAACCTGAGTCTCAAAAACTCTGTACGTTTAGCGCTCTGAGCTACCCAAGTATTCGAACACAAACATTTTTTTTTCTTATATATTCTCAATTCACACAAGAGGTAGCGGGAAGTCGTTCCAACTGACATCTAGTGGTGAACATAATAGTAAAGCAAAATTGGGTAGCTCAGAGCGCTAAACGTACAGAGTTTAGAGACTCAGGTTCAAATCCCGACTCAAGCACTCATTTTTCTTTTCATATCACATTTGCCTTCATTGTCAAATGTCAAAAATATTGTTATAACATCTAAATATACAAGCGTTACTGCTATAAAGTAAATATTCTCTTTAAAAATTTGCTTAACTATTATGTTGGCCACTAGATATCAGTTGGAACGACTTCCCGCTACCTCTTGTGTGAATTGAGAATATATAAGAAAAAAAAATGTATGTTTGTGTTGGAATACTTGGGTAGCTCAGAGCGCTAAACGTACAGAGTTTAGAGACTCAGGTTCAAATCCCGACTCAAGCATTCATTTTTCTTTTCATATATATAAAGTCCACCGCTGTGGTCTCGGGGTGGCGTGCTGCCTTGTCACGCAGCGGGTCCGGGTTCGATCCCCGGTCGGGACAGTTTTTCTGGGTGAGGTTTTTATCGGGGTTTTTCCTCACCTGTGAGACAAATGTCAGGAAAACTTTAAGGCCCAAACGGTCCCTGAAATCAAATGGCCATCGCAATCATCATCATTCATATTCATCTTAGGTTAAGCTTAGGATTAGGGACTCTCCTGGCGCAAATTATCGTCATCATCATCATAATCACCCATCATATCATCGGGGCAACGTAATCCCGCCTTCCAGACGCCCCTACCTCAGAAGTGGGTTACAAGTACGCCATGCCAGGAGAGAAACCAGGAATGTCGAAAGACAAACCTGGAGCATTTGGGGAAAAAAATATATAAATAAATAAAGAAAAAATAATCAAATTCGGCACTTAATAAATACATTTTCTAGTTTCGAGGGAAGCGGATTCAAACCCGGCCGGGATTGTTGGATTTTTTAGGATGGAGGAATTCAAGGAACATGTCCTCCGGGAGGGACTTTACGTCGTAGATCCCGACTCTGAACATTATCGTAAAAGAACTACAGGACTGAAAAAGAGGCCTACGTACAAAATTTAGCGGACGTTTATCCATTCTAGTAATATATTATTTCCACCAAATGTCTCCTTGAGGCAGAACGCTGAACCCGTGCCACTCACTGACATCTCTAAGAAAACAATTGCAACTAAATTAGCATGGTTAAGATATTCCCCTAATGGGGGAGGAAGCCCAGGTCTCAATTGAGGTACAGAAACTACTACCAGCAATAAATTAAGAAACGTAAAGTCGAGTATGTGACTAACAAACATCAGACCATTAGGAGCGGAGTTCACCTGGAAGGAAAATTTAAAAATCGCTCTAGCTATCGTCATTTTCTATTTTTCTCAACGAAACTCGTTATATGACATTTAAGTAAAACGGAAAAGGTATTTCCCAAAAAATCAACAAAATATGACCATTAGGAGTGGAAGTTTGTCTGAACGCCGTAATTAAATAATCGCTCTAGCAAACGCCATGTTTGTTCTCCCGCAATGTAACTGGATACAAACAATTGTATTAGAAAAATAAATATATATTCCTTAACCCTTAAATTGGCAAAACACAAATTTCTTCTTTTAGTTATTTGAATGTAGCGGACCGCAGTGAAAACGGAATCTTCCGTAACTGTTATTATTAGGTATATTGTAAAATTAGACACATATTTAAGTGGTTTATTTTTGTTTGTTTTCTTCTGATTTAGCCTATTTAAAATATTAAATACAAGATATACGCTAAGATTATTACTAGACGATTAAATATAATAAATGAGTATATATTAAGTGAAGAAAAGTGTGGCTTTCGGAAAGGTCGGTTATGTTCAGATGCCATTTTCACAATAGAGCAACTTATTCAGAAGAGAAGAGAAGAGAATTTAATTTGCCAACTTGCATACTTTTTATTGACTATCAAAAAGCATTTGATAGACTGTCAAGAAATAAACTATGGGAAATAATGTATGACAAAGGGTTTCCAGGACACACTGTCAAAGTTGTGCAAAACTTATATTTTAAATCAGAAATAATGATTGATAAAGGAGGTACAATGAGCGATAATACATTAGAAATTAATCAAGGGGTGAGACAAGGATGCCCGCTATCTCCTGCACTCTTTAGTATATATATAGACGAGATCATTGTACAAATTTAACCACAGAGTTTAAGGTTGGCGGTACGATTCTAAATACCGTACTGTTTGCAGACGATCAGACATTTCTTAGCTCTTCAGAAGACAATTTACAAATAGCAGCATATAAATTAAACGAAATAGCAAATTAATTCAATATGACAATCTGTGAAAGTAAATCGAAAGTAGTGGCATTCAACGGGAAAGATCATATGAGGTGTAAAATCAGTATTAATAACAGTATAATACAACAGGTGAACAATGTTAATTATTTAGGATGCAATGTATCATACTGCCAAAAGGAAGATATCAATATTAAATTAAATAGATTTTACAGAATGTGTGGCACTATAAGACGGACACTGAAAAATAAAACTTTAAGGAGTACACAACTAAAATTTTACAAAATTATGGCAGTGCCTGTCTTAACATATGCAAGTGAAAATTGGACTCTTAACCGTTCAGACAGAAGGAAAATAGAAACTGCAGAAATGAAGTTCCTACGTTCAGTAGCAAGTGTGACAATTTTGGACAAGAAAAGAAGTGAGGATATTAGGAATGACTTAAATATTTTCAATTTAACAAATAGAATTGACAACATGAGAAACAACTGGTATGAACATGTCAAGAGAATGCCTACAGATAGAATCCCTTAGCTGTTACTAAAGTACAAACCAATAGGACATAGAAATGTTGGACGCCCATTTACTAGATGGGAGGATTTATTAAATCCCACTTGATGTGAAAACAGGTCAAAAGGCCTAATTTCATGAAGCAGAAGAAGAAGAAGAAAATATCAAATTAATTGAACAAACTGATGTATCCAAAAGGATACATTAGGAATTTAAGGATTAAACTAATAAATTCGAACTAGAGTTCGATTTACTGAGGAAATTTATTAGTTCACATACTTCCTGTGTGTCGGTCATTTTCTTGAATGAAATAATCATGTGTTAAGGAAAAAATTAGTAAATTATATAACTGCGTATAAAAAGTACATTAATAAATATTCATGTGTTAAATAGCCGGTGGGTATATTTATGTTAGATTTATTTAAACCGTGATAGACGACAGAACTATTTAAAATAATAATTTGATTATATAATGCGCACAGAGTCGTTCTGTTTTTGTTTCCTGTATGTAGTATGTAATGGAAACACTATTGCATGTAAAGACCTTAATTTTTTACCCAGCGCTTCTGGAAGTTCAAGGAAACCTAGAGCATGGCCATTTTAATTTTCTTACTACTACTTGTTTTCATCATCATCATAGTACATTCACGAATTTAGGCCATTTGTTGACCTGTTTCGGCCTCAAGAGAAACACCATCCAGAAGTCTTTTGAGTGGACGTCCTGGTCTTCTTCTTCCTGCAGGTTGATATCTTAACATTTGTTTGGGTATTCTGTGATCTTCCATTCGATGAACATGTTGCATCCATCTTGACTTATAATCAGAAATTTTGTTTTCTAAAGATTCCATGTGTAATTCTTCTAAGATGTCTTCATTTTTTTTGTGATCTAGTAGTGTGTATCCTGCAGTCCTCCGAAGATATCTCATTTCAGCAGATCTAAGTCTCTGTATATCCTTCTGTTTCAACGACCATACTTCGCTACCATACAAAAGAGTTGGAAGAGCCAGTGTTTTGTACACTTTCAGTCTTGAATGCTTTTGGACTAACTGTGGCTTGAAGATAGAATTTATTAACCCTAAAATTCTTAAAAATTTAGATATTTTTGCATTTACATCCTTTTCTTCTTCATATGAGATATTGCATCCTAGATATGTAAAATTATTCACCTGCTCCAAAATTTTATTGTCCAGTACAATTTTACTTCTGACAGGATCTACACCTTGAAATGCCATAATTTTTGTTTTTTCTGTGGATATCTTTAATCCATATTCTTCTGTAATTTTGTTAAGTTCATACAGACCTTTCTGTAGATTATCTTCGGAATTTGCTATTATTATTTGGTCATCTGCAAACAATAGGGTGTTTAATTTTCTATTTTATGATAGGCTATTATTATTCCAAATTTATATGTTTTGTTCCAGCAATATATTACTTCATTGATATAAATTGCAAAGAGTGTTGGGGATAGGGGGCAGCCTTGTCTCACACCACGATTTATAATTCCTTCTTCAGAAAATCTGTTATTTAATTTAATCTTCATGGTGTTGTCTTTGTAAATATTGTGTATGTTCTGCCGAAGTAAATTTGGTATATTTCTGTCTTCCAATATATTTAAGAGTTTTGATCTCTTGACTGTGTCGAATGCTTTTTCAAAATCTATGAAAGCAAAATGTGTTTCTAAGTTGAATTCTCTTCTTTTTTCAAGCAATAGTTTAACAGAAAATATTTGGATATTACCTACTTGTAAATACACATATGATGTTAAGACGTCTTTAGTTTCTCAAAATTTGTAACAACCACTTATGCTGTCTTGTTATTGCAACAATTGTTCTGAAATGAAATTATATTGAGACTAAGCTAAAGATTGAATAGTCTTCATTTTAAAGAGAAAGATACAATTTTCACCAATTTTATGACAAAATAATGGATGAGAAAAGGAAGCAGAGTCTGCCTGAGTCATACCTTGCTTTACGTATGTTAGAATCTGGACTAAAGCAAGTTGATGTGGCAGAAGCCCTAGGAGTATCGCAGAACGTCATTAGTAGGCTTCCCACAAGCTACAGTCTTGGTGTTTTCCAAAAAATGTCAAAATTTTCGAAATTTCAAAAACTCCAAAAATTCTATCTAGAGGCTGTGTCCGGGATTTATAATGCAAAAAATCCGGTCTAAATCTGAAATTTCAAAATTCAGTTTTCCAAAGCTATAATCTTGGCGTTTTTCTAAAAAATGTAAAAATTTTAGAAATTTCAAAAACTGCAAAAATATTATCTAGAGAGAGTGTCCGGGATTTAAGTAACAGGTCTAAATCCGAAATTTCAAAATCGAGTTTCCCAATGCTATAGTCTTGGTGCGTTTCCAAAAAGTGTCAAAATTTTCGAAATCTCAAGTAATCCAAAATACTATCTACAGGGTGTGTCCGGGTTTTATTATGCAAAAAATCCGGTCTAAATCTGATATTTAAAAATTCAGTTTTCCAAGGCTTGGTGTTTTTCTAAAAAATGTCAAAATTTTCTAAATTTCAAAAACTACAAAAATACTATCTAGAGAGTGTGTACGGGATTTATAATGAAAAATAACCGGTCTAAATCCGAAATTTCAAAATTGCGTTTCTTCGTGCATTTTCAAAAAATGACAAAATATACGAAATTTCAAAAACTGCAAAAATACTATCTAGAGGATGAGTAGGTTTTATATTGCAAATAATCCGGTCTAAATGCGAAATTCAAAAATTGAGGTTTTCATGGCTAGGCCCTATATCGTTGGCGTTTTTCCAAAAAATGTCAAAATTTTCGAAATTTCAAAAACGGTAAATATACTATCTAGAGGGTGTGTCCGAGATTTATAATGCAAAAATCTGGTCTAAATCCGAAATTTCGAAATTGACTTTTCCGAGGATGTTGTCTTGTGATTTTTCCAAAAAATGTCAAAATTATCGAAGTTTCAAAAACTGCAAAAATACTATCTAGAGGGCGTGTCCGGGATTTATGATTGAAAAAAAAATCCGGTCTAAATACACAATTTTAAAATTGAGTTTTCCAAGGCTATAGTCTTGGTGTCTTTCCATAAAATGTCAAAAGTTTCGAAATTTCAAAAAGTGCAAAAATACAATCTAAAGAGTGTGTCCGGATTTAGTAATGCAAAAATCTGGTGAAAATCCTAAACTTAAAAATTGAGGTTTTCCAATGCAATACTCCTGATGCATTTCCAAAAAATGTCAAAAATTTTGAGAATACAAAAACTGCAAAAATACTATCTGGAGGGTGTGTCCATCATTTTTAATGCAAGAATTCCGCTCTATATCCAAAATTTCAAAATTGAGCTTTCTTGGTTTATTTCCAAAAGGATGTCAAAATTTTTTAAATTTGAAAAACTGCAAAAATACTACCTAGACGGTTTGCCCGGGATTTATAATGTAAGAAATCTGGTCTAATTCCGAAATTTCAAAATTCAGTTTTCCAAGGCTCGATGTTTTACCAAAAAAATATTCGAAATTTCAAAAACAGCAAAAATACTATCTAGAGGATGTGTCCGGCTGAAATTTCGCATTTAGACTGGCTGTTTTGGATTATAAATCCCAGAAACACCCTCTAGATAGTATTTTTGCGGTTTTTTGAATTTTCGAAAATGTTGACATATTTTGGAAAAACAACCAGAATATAGCCTTGGAAAACTCAATTTTGAAATTTCGTGTTTAGACTGGATTTTATGCTTTATAAATCCCGGACACACCCTCTTGATAGTATTTTTGCAGTTTTTGAAATTTCCAAATTTTGAAATTTTTTGGAAAAACACCTTGGTTATAGCTTTGAAAACTCAATTTTGAAATTTCGGATTTAGACCGGAATTTTTGCATTATAAAATCCCGGACACACCCTCTACGTGGTACGTTTGCACTTTTTGAAATTTCGAAAATTTTGAAGCCTCAGAAATCTCAATTCTGAAATTTCGAATTTAGACCGAACTTTTTACATTATAAATCCTAGACCAGCCTTTTAGATAGCATTTTTGCAGTTTTTGAATTTCTGAAAATTTTGACACTTTTTGGAAAAAGAACCAAGACAATAGCCTTGGAAAACTAAATTTTGAAATTTCAGATTTAGCCCGGGTTTTTTGCATTATAAATCCCTGACACACCGTCCAGAGAGTATTTTTGCAGTTATTGAAATTTCGAAATTTTTGACATTTTTTGGAAAAACACACAGGCTAGCTCCTTGGAAAACTTAATTTTGAAATTTCGGATTGAGACCGGATTGTTTGCATTATAAATCCAGGACACACACTCTAGATAATATTTGTTGCTGTTTTGAAATTTCGAAGAGTATTGACATTTTTTGGAGAAACACCAAGGCTATAGCCTTGGAAAACTCAATTTGGAAATTTCAGATTTAGACCGAATTTTTTGCATTATCAATCTCGGACACACCCTCTAAATAGTACTTTTCCAGTTTTTTAAATTTGGAAAATTTTAAATTTTTTTGGAAAAACACCACGATTGCTGCCTCGGAAAACTCAATTTGGAAATTTCGGATTTAGACCGGATTTTTTGCTTTATAAATCCCGGACACATCGTCTAGGTAGTATTTATGCAATTTTTCAAATGTCGAAAACGTTGACATTTTTTGGAAAAACACCAACGCTAGCGCCTTGGAAAATTGAATTTTGAAATTTCGGATTTAGACCAGATGTTTTGCATTTAAATCCCGGACACACCCTCTAGATAGTTTTTTTGCACTTTTTGAAATTTCGAAAATGTTGATTTTTTTTGGAAAAACACCAAAACTATAGACTTGGAAAACTGAATTTTGAAAATTTCTGATTTAGACCGGGTTTTTTGCATTATAAATCCCGGTCACAACCTGTAGATAGAATTTTTGCAGTTTTTGAAATTTCGAAAATTTAGTGATTCTTTTTAAAAACACCGAAGCTATACCCTTGAAAAACTCAATTTTGAAATGTTGGATTTAGACCGGATTTTTTCAATCATCAAATCCGGACACGGCCTCTGGATAGTACTTTTGCAGTTTTTGAATCTTCGATTACTTTGTCATTTTTTTGGGAGAAAAAACAAGACTATAGCCTCGGAACAATCAATTTTGAAATTTTTTATTTAGACAGGATTTTTTGCATTATTAATCCTGGACACACCCTGCAGATAGTATTTTTGCAGTTTTTGTAATTTTGAAAAATTTTGACATTTAAAAACAACACCCAGGGCTATTACCTTCGATAACTAAATTTCTAAACTTCAGATTTAGACCAGATTTTTTGCATTATAAATCCCTGAAGCACCCTCTAGATAGTATTATTAACGTTTTTGAAATTTCGAAAATTTTGACTTCTTTAGGAAAAACGCCAACAGTATAGAATTGGAAAAAAATTGTTTGGAATTTCGGATTTAAACCGGATTTTTAGCAATATAAATCCCTACACATCCTCTAGATAGCATTTTTGCAGTTTTTTAAATTTCTAAAATGTTGACATTTTTTTAAAAACAAGACTATAGGCTTTAAGAAGTCAATTTTGAAATTGCGGATTTAGACCGGATTTTTTCCATTATATATTCCGGACACACTCTCTAGATAGTATTTCTGAGTTTTTTAAATTTAGAGAATATTGACATTTTTTGGAAAACAGCAAGGCTATTGCCTCGAAAACTCAATTTTGAAAATTTCGGATTCAGACAGGATTTTTGGCAATATAAATCCCGGACACACCCTCGAGATAGTATTTTTGCAGTTTTTAAAATTTCGAAAATTTTGACATTTTTTGGTAAAACACCAAGGCTATAGCCTTGGAAAACTCAATTTGGAAAGTTCAGAATTAGACCGGATTTTTTCCAATATAAATCCAGGACACACCATCTAGATTGTGCAAGGCCTTCGAAAACTCAATTTCGAAATTTCGGAATTAGACCGGATATTTTAAATTATAAATCCCGGACACACCCTCAAGGTAGAATTTTTGCAGTTTAGAAATTTGGAAAATTTTAATTTCTTTTGGAAAAACACCAAGACTCAATTTTGAAATTTCGGATTTAGACCGGATATTTTGCATTATAAATCCCGGACACTCCTCTAGATAGTATTTTTGCAGTTTTTGAAATTTCGAAAGTTTTGACTTTTTTGGAAAAACACTAAGACTATAGGAAAACTCAATTTTGAAATTTGGGATTTAGACCGGATTTTTCTGCATTATAAAGCCTTTTCAAATTTCGTGAGTTTTACATTATTTTGGAAAACACCAAGAATACAGACTTACAAAACTCAATTTGGAAATTTCATATTTAGACAGGATTTTTGCATTATAAAACCCCGACACAACACCTACAGAATATTTTTGCAGCTTTTGAAATTTCGAAAATATTTTTTTGGAAAAACAACAAGGCAATGGCCTTTGAAAACTCAATTTGGAAATTTCTGATTTAAACCGGATTTTTGGCATTTTAAATCCCATACACACCCTCTAGATGTTTATTTTTGCTGTTTTTGAAATTTCGAAAATTTAGACATTTTTTGGAATAACACCTAGGCTATAACTTAATAATAATATTATAAATTGGTAAGAGGCACTCGAAAGAGCATTAAGTTATAAGTTTATGATTTGTCTTTTATGAGTTCGTTCAGTGATCCTGTCCATATTCTGCATTGTTTGTAATGGTATCGCTCACACTTTTGGTCGCATATCTTGCATTCACACGAATCACTCGGTTGGTGGAATTTTGCATTTTTGCACATTTTGTGATGATATCCGTGTGTTGCTAAACCTATGATTCTGTGCCTTTGTGGTTGGTTACTTTCAGTCCACTCTCTGTTTACCATGGCATCTGAGGCGTAGAAATCTTCGTCGATCTCTTTTTCTCTCTGTTTCTTTTTTTCGATGACTTTCTTATATGGCTCCGTTGCTGGCAGTAGTATCCTTTGCCTCAGGTCCTCTAGGAAGAAGGTTTCTCTGGCTAGCATATAGGCCATTCTATTTGGTGTGTATTTGCTTGCACCTAATGCCTTTTTGATGAATCTTGGTTTTACTTTTTCTAACCTCTCCATATCGCTGGTCGATAGTTTCTCCCATATCAGTTCTATCCCGTAGGTGACAATCGGGGTGATCACTGATGCGAATAATTTCATGGCTGTGACTAATTTTAACGATGTGATGTCTTTGATACTGCACATAGCTCTTATAGCTGCTGAGAAAACTCAATTTTAAAATTTCAGATTTAGGCAGGATTTTTTGCATTATAAATCCCGGATACGTCCTCTAGATAGTATTTTTGCAGTTTTTGAACTTTCGTAAATTTTGACATTTTTTTCGAAGGGAAGCCTTGGAAAAAGTCAATTTTGAAAGTTCGGAATTAGGCCTGAGTTTTTGCATTATAAATCCCGGACATATCCTCTAGATAGTATATTTGCAGTTTTTGGAATTTCGAAAATTTTGACATTTTTTGGAAAAACTCAGTTCGGAAATTTCGGATTTAGACCGGATTTTTTGCATTATACATCCCGGACACAGCCTCTTGATATTATTTTTGCAGTTTTTTAAATTTCGAAATTTTTGACATTTTTTGTATAACACCTTGTAAAACTCAATTTTGAAATTTCAGATTTAGACCGCATTTTTTGCATTAGAAATCTCGGACACACCCTCTAGATAGTAATTTTACTGTTTTTAAAATATCGAAAATATTGGAAAACTCAATTTGGAAATTTCGGAATTGGACCAGATTTCTTGCATTATAAATCCCGGACACACCCTTTATATTGTATTTTTGCAGTTTTTCAAATTTCGAAAATTTTGACATTTTTTTAAAAAACGCCAAGATTATATCCTCGTAAAACTCAATTTTGAAATTTCGGATTTAGACCGGATTTTTTGAATTATAAATCCCGGACAGACCGCTAGATAGTATTTTTACATTTCTTGAAATTTCGAAAATTTTGAATTTTTTCGAAAAACGCAAGATTTTTTGCATTATAAATCTCGGACACACCCGTACATAGAATTTTTGCAGTTTTTGGGAATTCGAAAATTTTGAAATTCTTTGGAAAAACACCAAGACTATAGCCTAGGAAAACTCAATTTTGAAATTTCGGATTTAGACCGGATTCTTTGCATTAATACTTCCCGGACACATGCTCTAGATATTATTTTTGCAGTTTATGAAATTTCGAAATTTTGACATTTTTTGGAAAAACACCAAAACTATAGGCTTGGAAAATTTACTTTTGAAATTTGAATCTTAGACCGGATTTTTTGCATTAAAAATCCAGGACACGCCCTTTAGATAGTATTTTTTCAGTTTTTGAAATTTCGAAAATTTTGACATTTTTATGAAAAGACCAAAGCTATAGCCTTTGAAAACTCAATTTGCAAATTTCAGATTTAGACCTAATATTTTGCATTATAAATCCCGGACACACTCTATAGATAGTACATTTGTAGTTTTTGAAATTTCGAAAATGTTGACATTCTTTGAAAAACGCCAACACTATAGCTTAGAAAAATCAATTTTGAAATGTCGGATTTAGACCGGATATTTTGCAGTATAGTTCCCGGACATACCTCTAGATATTATTTTTGCAGTTTTTTAGATTTCGAAAATTTTGACTCTTTTGTATAAACACCAAGACTATAGCCTTGGAAAACTCAATTTGGAAATTTTTGATTTAAACCGGAATTTTTGCATTATAAATCCCGGACACGTCCTCTAGATACTATTTTTGCAGTTTTCGTCCGGGATTTAAAATTCCGAAAATTTTGACATTTCTTGGAAAACCACCCAGACTGTAGTCTGGGAAAACAGTATTTTGAAATTTTGGGTTTAGACCGGATTTTTTGCATTACAAAGCCGGACACACCCTCTAGATAGTATTTTTTCAGTTTTTGAAATTTCGAAAACTGACATTTTTTTGGAAAACCACCAAGAATATAGCCTTGCAAAACTCTGTTTCGAAATTTTGGATTTAGACCGGATCTTTTACATTATATCTCCCGGACACATCCTCTAGATAGTATTTTTGCAGTTTTTGAAATTTCGAATATTTTGACATTTTTTGGAAAACCACCAAGACTAGCCTTGGAAAACACTATTTTGAAACTTTGGATTTAGACTGGATTTCTTGCATTATAAATCCCGGACACACCTTCTAGATAGTATTTTTGCAGTTTTTGAAATTTCGAAAATTTTGACATTTTTTGGAAAACCGCCAAGGCTATATACTTGGAAAACACTATTTTGAAATTTTGGATTTGGACCGGATTCTTTTCATTATAAATCCCGGGCACACCCTCTAGATAGTATTTTTGCAGTTTTTGAAATTTCGAAAATTTTGAAATTTTTTGGAAAACCACCAAAACTATAGCCTGGGAAACCACTATTTTCAAATTTTGGATTTAGACCGGATTTTTGCATGATGTATCCCGGACACACCCTCAAGATAGTACTTTAGCAGTTTTTGAAATTTCGAAAATTTTGACATATTTTGGAATAACACCAAGACTATAAAAACGCTATTTTGAAAATTTGGATTTAGACCGGATTTCTTGCATTATAAATCCCCTACACACCCTCTAGATAGTACTTTTTCTTTTTTTGATATTTCGAAAATTTTGAAATTTTTGGAAAACCAGCAAGACTTATAACCTTGGTAAACACTATTTTGAAATGTTGGATTTAGATCGGATTTTTTGCATTATAAATCCCGGATATACTCTCTAGATAGTATTTTTGCAGTTTTTCAAATTTCGAAAATGTTGACATTTATTGGAAAACCACCAAGACTGTAGCCTAGGAAAACACTATTTTGAAATTTTGGACTTAGACCGGATTTTTTTTTGCATTATAAATCCCGGACACACCGTCTAGATAGTATTTTTGCAGTTTTCGAGATTTCGAAAATGTTGACATTTTTGGACAACTACCAACAATATCGCCTTGGAAAACACTACTTTCAAACTTTGGATTTAGCCCGGATTTTTTGCATTATATATCCCGGTCACATCCTCTGGATAGTATGTTTGCTGTTTTTCAAATTTCGAAAATTTTGACATTTTTTTGAAAACCACCAAGACTACAGCCTTAGAAAACACTATTTTGAAATTTTGGATTTAGACCGGATTTTTTGCATTATAAATCCCGGACACACCCTCTAGATAGAATTTTTGCAGCTTTTGAAATTTCGACAATGTTGATATTTTTTGGAAAACCACCAATACTATAGCCTTGGGAAACACTACTTTGAAATTTTGGATTTAGACCTTGTTTTTTGATTTATAAATCCCGGACACACCCTCCAGATGGTATTTTTCAGTTTTTGAAATTTCGAAAATTTTCACAATTTTTGGAAAACCACCAAGCCTTCGAAAACGCTGTATTAAATTTTTTGATTTAGACCGGATTTTTTGTATTATAAATTCCGGACACACACCCTCTAGATAGTACATTTGCAGTTTTTGAAATTTCGAAAATTTTGACATTTTTTGGAAAAATACCAAGACTATAGCCTTGGAAAACACTATTTTGAAATTTTGCGTTTAGACTGGATATTTTGCATTATAAATCCCGGACGCACCCTCTAGATACTATTTTTGCAGTTTTTGAAATTTCGTAAATTTTGACATTTTTTTAGAAAACCGCCAAGACTATAAGCCTTGAAAACGGTATTTTGAAATTTTGGATTTAAACCGGATTCTTGCATTATGAATCCCGGACACACCCTCAAGATAGTACTTTTGCAGTTTTTGAAATTTCGAAAATTTTGACATTACTTGGAAAGCCACCAAGACTATAGCCTGGGAAAACACTATTTTGAAATTTTGGGTTTAGACCGGATTTTTTTGCATCATAAATCCCGGACACACCCTCTAGATAGTATTTTTGCAGTTTTTGAAATTTTCGTAAATTTTGACATTTTTGGAAACACCACCAAGATTTATTATATCCTTGGAAAACACGACTTTGAAATTTTTGGATTCAGACCGGATTTTTTGCATTATGAATCCCGGACACACCCTCTAGATAGTACTTTTGTACTTTTTGGAATTTCCAAAATTTTCACATTTCTTGAAAACCACCAAGACTATAGCCTGGGAAAACAGTATTTTGAAATTTTGGGTTTAGACCCGGATTATTTTTGCTTACAAAGCCGGACCACACCCCTCTAGAGAGTATTTTT